>JAODKF010000002.1:9656772-9671375 GCA_026779585.1 Mormyrus proboscirostris
CCCCCCCCCCCCCCCCCCCCCCCCCCCCCCCCCCCCCCCCCCCCCCCCCCCCCCCCCCCCCCCCCCCCCCCCACTCTTTATAACCTGTAATGTCTTACTGTGCTTCCTTCATCCTGCTCGTTCAACCATCCTGCCGCACTCATTGTAAACTCTCCGGCTATACTTAATAACCTTGTCATTCCAATAAAACTGCTTCACGATTTTAGAGTGGATTGGGGAGGGGGCCGGACGGGTTAGTGACGGGGAAGAGAAAAAGCAGAGGGGGACAAAAAGCAGCATTTGCCGCACAGGTGTGTCCAGCGTAGACGGCCAGGCATGGCATAAATATTGTGTTCTTAATTTTTCTGGTATCTATTTAGCTGGAAATTAAGATATCAAATTTGGGAAAATTGCTAGCAATTTTGTGGGTTTCCAGCAGCACGGTTAATGTGTGATATAATACAGACGTAGCGAT
Organism: Mormyrus proboscirostris; assembly: GCA_026779585.1. NCBI lineage: Eukaryota > Metazoa > Chordata > Actinopteri > Osteoglossiformes > Mormyridae > Mormyrus > Mormyrus proboscirostris. The sequence continues at coordinate 9,657,227 of JAODKF010000002.1, forward strand.
GTACATCTCCACGTGAATACTGATGGAAGAATGTAAATCAACACAGATACACATGTAGTACTGTGCATCTACACACTAGTACAGATGTAGGAATGTCCATCTCATTACATCATTACAACATCATTACATTAATACTGAAATAAGAATGTAAATGTACACAAACAACACATATAATACAGAACATCTACCTTCTAATAAAAATGCCATAATATACATCTACACAACAATACAGATGTAGTCATGTACAACTACACAATAAAAAAGCAATACTTCTATATACTAATACATGTGTAGCAATGTACATTTACACAGTAATAGGGATGTTGTAATGTCCATCTATGCACCAGTTCAGATATACTTCTTTTACACAGACACACACATAGCACATCTCCACACTAATAGAGGTTTGCTGAGGTGCATTTACACATGGCTCCACAGTCCCTGTATAGACTGGTAATGATTTGATTAGTGTGTTCCCTGCCTGATGCCAATGCGTATCATACATTAGCACGACTCTCATCTAATCGGGTATTCAAACATGTCTGCAGAGCTTGATGAGTAAGGAAGTGGCCTTAAATGGTTTACAGGTTTAAGCTCACAGACACACAGCGAATGGCCCTTTAAGCCCCTCTCTTTGCTTCCTATTTCCCTCTGCCTCCTCTCCGAATTGGCTTTGCTACAATGAAAATGCTGCCACTGTCTGTGTGATATATAACATACCTGTATGGCACCTAATATCTGTATTAATATCTTGTATTTCTTGCCCCAGTGGTTTGGAGTGTTATGTATCTCACGGATCCTATAAACCCTACAGGGCTAGCCTCAGCATGTTTTTATACCCACATTTTAAAATACAAAACCTGCAATAAAATCGCTTTTTTTTTTGTTTTTGTTTGGTCCTAACCGGAAGATTTACTCACGCGGCTGAGGCTCGGTACCGGCGCGTGCCGGCCCTCGCGGCGTTTCAGCGCGCCCGAGCTGCCAGTTGAGAAGCGCGGCCGCTCCTCCACGCTGGCATCGCGTGCTCCTGCTGGCCCCCCACCCATCAATCAACAATGGACCCAGGTGTGGGCAGTTACCCCTGCCCCCAAACTCCCAGGAGAGGGCGGAGTTCACGTAGGAGGTCAGTTTCACCTCCACAGACCATAAACCACTACTCGCCCCGAGAGGGTCGCTTTCTGTTGTTATTCCGATCGTATTCGCGTTCATGCAAAACTGAAACTGACATCTCCTAACATCACCATCATCATTATTATATAAGCCTAGAAAAGTCCAGGAAGGTTTGTTGTGCTACTAATGTCTGGCGTGATTTAAATTTAGATTAGATTGAGGAGAGCTTGACAAAATTCTCCGAACATCATTAATTTTTCACAGAAAGTGTTTAATATCAAGTAGAAAATAAAACGATTTCCTTACTGAGAAAGGAGAATTAATTACTCGCTGACGCTGAATAAATGCAACTGTGTAAATAAGTAATACAACGTGAGTAAATACTGCCATCTGTCGGTGACGATAAACACGACGTGTTAATTTTGCAGCATTAATTTGCTGATCTGACCAGCAAAGGCAGCTTTTATTATAGACTAGAATCAGAGCAAATTCTGCTGTCATAACATGTTAAAATGTTAAGTCTAGTTACCAAATCGGACAACACGGGACAAGAAAGCCACTCAAAAATCCCTCCGAAAAACAAAAGAATCTGTCAGGATGGATGAGTAGATATAATCTCTTTGTAATTCTGATATGCTCACTATGTATGGAGTTATACATCTCATTGTACGGACCGGGCCGTTTGATACTGAACCTCCTCACAGACAACAAGCATGTGCCTGTGTTGCCAGCCATAAACTGTCTGTGCTTTCAAAAGCTGATGGAGTGAAAATAGGAAGATGGGCCATCATCCGGATATTGTCGCCAATGCTACCGTACACCCGCTACACCCTAGGGGAGGGCACTGGGGTGGGGTGTTTACGCCATTCTTTATGATTGTTCACAAAGCATGACTGGGACCTATTGATTCTCAATGGCTGGTAAATGTATCCACTGAGAACAACTAATTAAAATCTCATTGGTTTATTCTGAGGGGGGGGGGGGCGCAGTAATCCTGTTGCCTCTCACCTCCTGTGTTGGGGGCTTGAATCCAGTTTCTAATGTGTGTAGAATTTACACCCCCTCCCCCATCACATGGGTTTCCTTTCACAGTCTGTTGACATGCATTTAATCTAATTGGTGCCTCTAAATTGTTCATATACTATAGGTTTTTTTTTTGTGCGTGTATGTGCCCTGTGATGGACTGACACCCCGCCTGGGCTTACGCCAGCTTTTTGCCCAGTACTGCTTGGGGTATGCTCCAGGCCCTCCTGGCCAGGAGAGGCAAGTTAGATGGATGGAGGGATGTTTTACTCGGGAAAAGAGGACACTAATAATTAAGTGGGCCAACTCTATTACTCCTGGGAATGAAGTGGTGATGTGGTCAGGAAGTTCCACTTTCCGGTCCATTTCAGACACGGCCGCGATCGCAGCACTCAGCTCGAGGACGGGGCTTATCAGTCCGCGTTACGCCTTTTAAGCTCCCACACGGCCTCCTCGTGGTGCGTGTGGATGGGCGGGAGAGGCCGCCACGTCCAAATCAGTGAAAGATTCGGTGCCCTCAAGACGTTCTTCACGCCTTCGGACACGGCGCAGACGTGCCCATTCGCGTCATAAAGAAACGACCACACGTGACGCCGCCAGCTTCACAGATTTTATGATAAACGATGGAAGAGATCGGAATATTTTTACATGCATATTGCACACAGAAGCAAGATGACCACATGCATATGAATGATAGGATATAGTGCTGAAAGGCAGCCTACAATTGCACGTTACATAAAAAAAAATTAACACACACAAACATTCATCAATCACCAACTCAGTATCCAAATAACACGACAAACCATGATCTGGAAAAGATTAATAGATGAACATGGCAAATACATACAACATGAAAATGTGTAACAGTCTTGTTGTACTGCTTTTTAGAAGCTAGGAAATCCTACTGCATCAACCAACAGCCTTAATGAATACCCGCTCTCCTCTTTCTTACAGAATCCCATTAAAAAAAAAACATCTGTCTTACAACCCCTGCTGAAGATGGCCACACTGCTCCCAGATTCTTGGGGCATTATTTATTTAAAGGTGTTTGCTCTTCTAGCCAGGAATGTACCTAAACGGACAAACAGGCTGTTATACTTAAGACTTACCTGTAAAGGAAATCATAGCATAGATTTGTTTGCTGGTCATGGAACATTAATCAAGACCATGATTCTGCCAGCGATTTTTAGTCCTGCTCCGGGGGGCACACCAAAAGAAATTAAAGAATTACTACCGCTCCTTGCGTAGGACTCAGGAAAATGATCTTGTATGTACTTAACATACAAATCTTTAGAAGGCCTCAGGGATTCGCAAAAGGCTGCAGAGGTCTTACTTCAGCAAATTAAAGGACCTGCAAGATCATTAGTGTTTGTGCAGATAAAGGCCAGAAAAGTTCAGTAAGGTACTTGTTCTCTAGGACGCCGGATCCGTTTTCAACGCATGAACAGATGGTTTCCTTGGCAAAATAATAAAAAAAAAAGAAAATGCTAAAAACCTTCCCTTATGCTGGATACGGTTTTCCTTTGGTTAATACAATGAGAACCTCAGGTCTGCATAGTAAATAGGTTTTAAGGGTATATACACTAAACACATGAAAGGGCAGATGGGTGCATGTAATATTCCTTTGGACTTTGTAATCAGATAAAAGAAGAAAAACCCAGAATCCACCATCTGTCACAGGGTGCCGATGGGTGTTTAAGCATGGAAGACCAGAAGGGGGCGGTAATGTTAAACGAAGCGCTGGTTCGCATTATGGGGGGAGAAGCCGGCCTGGGGGGAGTGCTGGCGCAGTCGCAGGACTCGGGAATAGGGCGTGGCCACGGCGGTGGGGGTCCGAGGTGGCTGGGCACGTCCGGTGAACAAGGAGCGGAACAGGGCCCGCTTGCCAGGCCGCTGGTTCTCGCAGTCGGGTCCGGCGCCCCCGCAGCCTCGCTTCTTACAGGAACCTGGGCTGGGGGGCACAGGCGGAGTCGGGGGCAGCCGAGCCTGCATCTCCGCCAGGCTGTCCGTCTTCTTGCGCAGGTCCATCTTCACCAGGAGCAGGCTGTTCTGGAGGTCAGCCATGGCCTGGCACTGGGGGCGAGCAAGGCAGAATCGGAGGGGGGGGGGCAGAAGATGGACAGCGGTTTAGTGACGAAAAGAAGAGTGTTAAATAACAAGGGCAGAGGTAGAGGAGGCAAGGCCAGAATCAGTCTGATGGAGATTCTGTCCTGCTTCATTACTGAGGTCATTTACACCAGACAGAGTCAGGGGGCAGGTTACACAAAGTGAGAGTAAGGGAGAGAAAATAAACAGAACAAGACCATTAACACTGTCGGTAACAGTCGCCCCCCCCCAACGATTTTCATCCCACTTTTAAAGCTTCCAAGTCTAATATGAGCCCCCGACCAGCGACACTCTCGCCTGCCACATTACCTGCTTGGCCAGCGTGTCGTCTGCAGCGGCCAGCACGTGACGCAGCCTCTCCGCACTCGTGTGCCGGCAGCAGGCCCTCTCCGCCGACTGCAGGTCCACCCCCAGCCGCTGCAGGTCCACGCGCAGCTGCCGCAGGCTCTGGGGAACAGAGCACATTTCTGAGCACGTCCTCTTCCTGGGCCAAGGGGGTATGCAGGTGCGGAGGGCAGGATACGCACCTTCTGTCCGTCCTGCAGCTTGCGGTCCACGACGGCAGTCAGCGTGCCTGTTGGGGCGGGCAGGCTGAGCAGGGCCTGGTGGCGTCTTAGCTCTGTGTGGGGCAGCACACAGCGGTGAGTGACGGCATCTGAACGGCAGTGTCAGGGAGGCCAGGTCTTCAGCAGGATGCGTTACCGAAGCTCGTTTTAGACACGACGCTTCATAAATTGGGTAAAACACGTCTGTGCTCTCATCCACTCTTCCAGGCAGAAAGATCAGGATAGAAAAGCCTGGCTTCCCCCCCCCCCGTCAACAGCAGACAAGCCCAGAAACGTCACAGTGCGTTGGCAGTAATGAAAAAGCAGCAGGACAGATATGACTTCCTATCCAGTATGCAAGACACTGCCATGGGCAGTTCCCAGGCAAACTGTCTGTCCTGTAAAGTACCATCAGAAACACTTAAACCTTCAGCTATGAATGGTGGCACTGTAACATAGATCCAAATATTCCGGCTAAATTTATGCCCCACTCCATGGTCTGTGGAGTCTTTAGCTGTACCTACACATCACTATACTGTAGCTGAAATCCAAGATGGCTAGTCCACTCACCCTGTGATTTCTCCAGCAGCTGTGCCTGGCACAGATCCAGCTCTGCTCGCACCTTACTCAGCTCGCTGACTGCTGATAAAGATGAGGAAGAAGTGGACGAAGAGGCGGCCAGGCGCTGCGAGCGTCGAGGGCCGTCCTGGCAGGCCGGCTGCTCCCTTTCGCCAGAGGCTGCTGTCTGGCTCTGTCGTAGCGCTGCGGTCAGGGCCTCAATCTGCTCATCGCGGTCCTGAGAGAACGGTGTTACGAAGGGCCCGTTACCGCGGTCACTCTCGTACGCTCTGACTCACTGCAGCTGCCTGACAGGATGGGCTTACGAACGGCCCATTACCGCGGTCACTCTCGTTCGCTCTGACTCACTGCAGCTGCCCCTCTCCTGCCTGTGCGACTAAGGAGCAGCTGAGTCACGGAGCTGCCTGCATGTGCTCTCGGTTACGGATGTCACTGCGGGGTGTGGAGACTCACCTCTATCTCCTCAGTGTAGAACTGCTTCAGGCTTGTCTGGAGGTTGCTGACTTTCTCCTCGTACTTCTCCTCCATGAGGGCTCTCTCCGTCTCCAGCGTCTCGCTGTGGAGGAGGAGACGAGGGGGTTGGGGATGGGATCGCGGCACCTAGGTCGCACTCGGGGGCACATAAACCCTAACCCTGCTCCTTCCTGCATACCTGAAGTCCTTCTCCATGCGAGTGATGACCTCCATCATCTCGCTGCAGACCTGCTCTCTCACTGTGGCCTCCAGCTCCTCCTTCTCCCTCCTCTGTCTGTACACCTCCGCCTTCAGCACCTCGATGGCCCGTAGCAGCGCCTGGAGGAGATGGAAGGATCCCACATGAGAGATGTGGAAAGACAGCAGGTATGTTTACCCACCCACATGCTGGCCAGGACAAATTCAGGGGGAAAGAGATGAAGGATGCACGGAGGTTCAAATCCCTCTGGTTCATCTGCCCTTTGGAGCTTGCATGTTCTCCCTATGTTGCATGTTTAATCCCCCCCCCCCCACCACCACCACAGTCCAAAAGTGTCTCTGAATTGTCCTTAGTGAGATATGTGCAAGCGCCCTGTAATGGGTTGGCATACTGTTCAGTGGGCACCCTGGATTGCGCCCCCTGCTGGCAGGGAGGACTGACCTCTGAATCAAACATGGTTATGTCACCCTCCTCATCTTCACTGCATTCGTCTTCCTCCCCCTCCTCTAGCGTGGTGTTGCCCGCCCGCATGGCATGTTCACGCAGCAGGGCCTGGATGTAGGCCACGCGCGTCTTGGTGGCCGGCCCGTGGACCAGCTGCGTGGCGATGGCTGAGAACTTGAGGGCCTGCAGTGTCTCATCGTAGGTGGAGGCACAGGGGTTGATGTTGACCACCATGCAGGAACGGCCGCGGCCACAGAAGAAGCCCTGCAGCACCCGCGTCAGCTTGCTGTCCCTGAACGGCACCACCAGGGGAGGCCGTGACCTGTACCCGGCGGGGGGGCGGGACACAAAATGGGGAGCTTAATATTTACAGTGGGGGGTCCTGTTTTTCAGGTGACATCTATGACGAAATGTGGTCGTGTGACCTGGGGAACCCGCAGCTACATACTTGTTGGACTGGTTGTGCCGCAGGGCAGAGATGCAGCGGCCCAGCGTGTGCAGTGACGTGTTGATGTTGTTGGCCTCCTTCATCCGCTCGCCGCTGCTCTGGTCCTTGCAGCGCTCGGAGCCAGCCAAGTCGCATACCGTCAGCCTGGAGCAGAAACGGGAGGACGGCGGGAAGGCTTCGGCATGAGCTCGGCATGGAGGGGCGGAGCCAAGGAAAGGGGGCGTGGTCCAAGGGGTGACTCACTCGCTGATCCGGGTACCCTTTCCCAGCTGCACCTCGGGGTGGATGTGCAGGATGCGGATGGAGAAGATGCTGTGGCTAGAGGCGGGCAGAGAGAAAGCCTTGGAGATCCATATCCTTCTCTCAGGAGCTCAGCAGGGAAACACGGCCGTGGAGCCGGTCGGCTCACCTGCGGCTGGAATTATGGTTCAGGTGGGTGCTGGCAAAGCTCTGGTTTCGACGGCCAACCCTCAGAAGCTTCCAGGCCTCCTCGGCACTGCGCACCTGGATCCAGGTGAGATCTGGGCACGGCCAAAAAAAAAAAAAAACAAGCAAAAGGTTCAGGTATGACTTTAGAGTTAGAAAGGTAAGTTTAGAGCACCCCCGTGTGGCAGGCGACTTACCCTTGACGTAGGGGTTTCCATGACGATCGTCGCTCAGCCGCAGCGTGCCTCTCTTCCTGGACTGCAGTGCCGGCGATTCCAACAGGTCGTACAGAAACTCGTTGTAGATCTCGAAGAATGACACCCATATCGAAAACTGGACCCCCTCCTCCAGGTCGGACCCGCCGCTGTGGGACAGGCTGTCCACGTCCAGGCATACGCTGTCCGAGTCTGCAGGACGGGATGCGGCTGAAGGGTCAGTAGGGCACTTACTGCTTGGCCCCAACCTGCAGCGCCTTACGCCTCCTCACCCTCCAGCTGGGTGGCCGTGAAGCTGATAGATGAGAAGCCCCCTAAGCCGCTGTCGTGGCTGACGCCCCCTCGGAGACGGGACTGCTGGGAAGTCACGCCTTCCTCCTGGAAGTGGAAGGAGTAAAGAGTCTCTCTTCGGTGTGGAATTTGGGGCAAATTTGGGACTGTATTAAAACTTCTGTGTTACACAAAAGTATCAGATCATCTACAGAGAAACATTCCTTGCTTTCACACAGATGATGTTCCCCTGCATACTTCCCCTCTTTCATTGCCTTTGCTAGCTTACCTGGTCATTTCTTAAGCAAATTAGCTGATTTTGTAGGGTTTCCGTGTTAACAAGTCATGCGCCACTCTATGTCCCTTCAGGCTCGAGGGAGTTTTGCTCAAAAGGACAAAAGGAACGATTGGCTCTCTCTGAACCAACCAAATTGCAGAGGAGGTGGGTCCAATACATTCATTGGTTGGTCCCCTCCTTTAGTCAGCCCTTGCAGCCCTTCAGTCAGCAAGTTAAACTCCCATGAGCTTCCTCCGGCCCTGCTTACCCTCTAAAGGGACACTAACATCCTTTCCCCCTACAGATCCACCATACCTCTTTCAGCAGGGAGTCTCTGCGTATCTCCTCTGCCCGCACCTCGCTGCTGTCCAGCCAGCGCACCTCCTGACACAGAACAGGCTTCAGGTCCATGGCGCCATAGAGCCGACCCTGCAGCTTGCCGAAGATGGAGACCAGAGCTCGGGGAAGCAGTCCTGCCTCCAATCCGGTGCCTGAGCAGGAGCGGCAGGCGTGTGAGACAGTGAAAGTTAAAGGTGGGCAAACCTCAGCTGGCAGCAGATTTCACAATCAACACAGACACAAGCAGGTCGGCAAGCCATACAGGGTTACTGCACATAACTTAATTAAATTGTGTTCTTTTTAATGCGGTAGTCCCCCTGAATACATGAATTCAGTGTTCCTTCATCCTTTGAGGGGTATAAAAGAATGATTTTCATTGCTCCATCATCTTTTGAGAATTGGCCTCAAAACACCAGAATTCCCTTTGTTTGATATTTACAGTACTGTATAATACAATACTGCATAATAATATACAATGTGCTTATTACTGTTTCATTTTCATACTGCAAATTGTTACTATGGGTAATTTATCGTTACCATATGCAAGAACGCATGTTGTATATGGGGTTCGCAGATGTTTGCCATTATCTGAAGTTTTTGCTATCCACGGCTACGGGAGGGACACTACTGCACCTTTAAGGCCTCAACAATTGAACATTCCACAGCAGAACACACTCAGAGTCAAGCATGTTCCTTTTTGAACTGGTGCAGAAATTAAACATGGATACTAACTTTCAATGGTGGCTGCATTTTAATGAATGTGGCGATAACAGCAATAGGTTTGCGGTTTTCGCTCTGCCTCAGGCGAATGATTTGGCACACACTGAATCAGGGAACGCACTTACAGAACCCGAGTGGACCTCACTGGAATTATACGCCTGGTGGTGACTTATGAGATAGAGACCCCCAGAACTGCAGCCTTCAGAGTTACTGCTCTGCTGCCCTTCATCTGAGGTCCACCAGGAGCTGCAGACAAGGAGCAGCAGCTGGTGCCGATCCATCATAAGGTCCCACGTGTGCTGTCTGCACGTCTCTGACAGCTACCAGGCTGTAGGTGTTCCTGAAGCTTCATCAGCATGAAACCACCACATCCAGTCAGGATGTCTTTTAACGCATTTCTGGACCCGGCCTCAAAGCGATTTGCTTGTTGGTGCCAAGCACAATCTCAGTACTTTACGGCCTTTTTTTTTGTGTCAAATTAGCATTTAATGGCCTGCTGCCCACTTAAGATTAAGATTGAATTTATTGATCTCAGGGGGAAACCCTGGGATCAAAATTCTTCAACAATAAGAACGCAAAGTAAGCAGAAGGGATGCAAGGAACACGAACCCACAAAAATCCACAATGAAGCAATTTAATAAATTGAGGTCTACTCTGGCAGTATAGGCACAATTACTCAAATTAGTCTTTAAGCAACACTGCAGAACGTTACAACTCATAAAAATGAAACCTAACAAATTATGGAAATCAACTCCAAGACGTTTTCAGATTTTAATGAGCACAGGTACTGTGAGATATAGCGTCTCACCCTGGATGGTGTAGGTCTTCCCAGAGTTAGTGACCCCGTACGTGTACAGGAGCCTGTTCTCTCCACGCAGGACATCCCGGACAGTGTCCTTCATGGTACGCTCGTAAAACTCCTGCTGCGTGGTGTTGGGAGCAGAAATCTGCAACAGCATCAGAAGGTTATCAGCTTGTCGTCTCCCATTACCGTGACCCTTCACACGTGCCGTTAATTCCGCAGGACGCTCAACCACTCGTCTGCCACCCAAGATCAGCACGCCATACTGCCGGCCCTCGAGAGCACGCCAGCCCTGAAATCGTCTTACTTGCGTGAAAGTAAACTTGTGCATGTTCTGGCCGACTCCCCTCTCGCTGCTTTTCATGCTGAAGGAGTCTTTCGGAGCTCTAAGAATCAAGGTCTCCTCATCCTGGACAAACACAGAGCCCTGGAGGCCAGGACAAAAACAGGGGTGAAGGATGAACTCATCACGTCGGTCATAGGGAGTCACAGGCAGCGGACACAAATGCAGATGTGAACTTCCTGCTTTGACTGCTGCCGCAGGGGTCATGCTTCAGGGCATTAACCAATGGGCAGGTGGGCTGCTACTTGCACATGCGCTCCGTGCAGACGGTACGGTAGGCTTGGTATTACGGTAGTATGGTGTGCCGCTGTATTTTGAAATACTGGCGACTTGAGTGCCTGACAGCACCCCCCCCCCCCCCCAATAAATTTCACCAGGTGGCACCCGCATAGCGCATTTTAAGATTTCAAAACACTGGAAGAGCATTGATTTTGAAAATGCCATGGAAACACCATATGATCATCATCAGGCCACACCCCCTGCCCAACCCCACCCAAACAGGCCTGCCAGTCCGTGGGCACAGAGCCTCCTCTGTCCATCCACTCAGCTCTAACCCCACCCAAACAGGCCTGCCAGTCTGTGGGCACAGTGCCTCCTCTGTCCATCCACTCAGCTCTAACCCCACCCAAACAGGCCTGCCAGTCTGTGGGCACAGTGTCTCCTCTATCCATCCACCCAGCTCTAACCCCACCCGAACAGGCCTGCCAGTCTGTGGGCACAGTGCCTCCTCTGTCCATCCACCCAGCTCTAACCCCACCCAAACAGGCCTGCCAGTCTGTGGGCACAGTGCCTCCTCTGTCCATCCACCCAGCTCTAACCCCACCCAAACAGGCCTGCCAGTCTGTGGGTACAGTGCCTCCTCTGTCCATCCACCCAGCCCTAACCCCACCCAAACAGGCCTGCCAGTGTGTGGGCACAGTGCCTCCTCTGTCCATCCACCCAGCTCTAACCCCACCCAAACAGGCCTGCCAGTGTGTGGGCACAGTGCCTCCTCTGTCCATCCACTCAATGTTCTCTCGACCCTGTTGGCTGTGCAGACCAGTAGGTCCCACGTCACTGCATGGATGTCTGTGTGACAACTTGTTCCAATTAATTCGCACAAGGGAGTGCCGTGTTTATTATGCGCCTCCCGTCAGTTATGATTTGTTGCGGCAGTAGAAAGCATGTTGAATCTTGCAGGCGGGTGGATTACCTGGTCCTCTCCCCGGATCTTCTCCCCCTCGGCAAGCGGGCGAATACGCAGGTACACCTTGACCTTCTCTGAGCTTCTGTCATCTTCAACGGTCTCTTGTCGGCCGGCTCCCACCTTCACCTGCTCCACCAGAAGCACACGAGGGAAACGGCACTTAAGGATGCCATTTTCTGACACTTTTAAAGAGGTTGACAGGGAGAGCAACATCGGATATGAAATTGGATTATGGAAGTTATCCTGAAGGAATGAAAATATTTAAGATGTTGGGTTTTATTTTGTATGAAACGGTTTGTGAAAAATGAGAGCATAAATTGATGTGTGAAATAAAGGGATTTATTGTGAGGCCAGTGCTGCCGGCAGTGTGGTGAATTAGAGAGGTTTACACAAATAAACCCCAGGACTGCCTCAAGCTCCGAGAGAGGGAGGAAAGTCAAAGAGTCGGGCCATTCAATTAGACAAATTGGTTTTGTGATGTCTTTTTAGATTATAAATACCGCTAAAGTGGAAGGTCGAAGCTGAATACAGTCAGCAGTCGGGCACAGTAACATGACAGCTGTAATAAGCTATTTCCCGCCGAAACGTCCGGATGGCCAGGAGGATCCCTGGGTTTCTACCTCAGCTTCCGTCTTGCAAGTTTCTGGGCCAGAGAAGATGAGCGAGACCTCGGGCAAAGCAGTGCCGCAGCGCCCCGGGAAGCCTCCGATATCCGCGGCCGTGGACTCCAACACTGCGGCACCGCCTTCCTCGTCATCCGAAAGCAGACCACGGAGAGATGCCAAATGCGCTGCCATGGCAACTGCCTAAAGTCAACAGTCGGGGATATGGAAGACATCAGGAACATGTTCCCAGTTGTATTGCCCTTCTAAATGAATTGCAAACAAACCGCGAGTGAAACAAGTCTCTAAACACACTTCAAGCATTAATGATCAACTATACTTTTAATTCAAAAGGGAATTAACACCAACTGCACATTCACATTTAGAATTGTAATCAAGCATGCATTTGATTTTAAATTAATTATAAATGAACTGGTGCTCTTGGGGAAATAAAAAACAAGCAACACTTCACTGACTTGAACGTTGTGAGTGTGGAAGGTGTAACCTTAAACGTTTTTTAGGAGGAATATCCGCTGATAGCCATTAGCTATGTTTCACTTTAATCTAGGAGGACCACCGAAGCCATGTCAGGAAGGACAGTGTGTGCTGATTGGTCAGTCTTCTATAATCAAACATGTGACACTAACATTAATATGAAACATTGGGATGGGTCTTTCAATCAAGGAAACAAACCAGCCGAAGCACAAGAACCGATTTTAGCCAAGTTCAGGAGCCTTTTAAATGAAAGTAGTTTGTAAAACCTGAAGTAGCTCAAAGTGTCCCTTCCGACAGACTGGCTTGTCACCAGACCATAATCGGAACCAGTTCTGCCTGATTAAACTGTCCGGAAGTTAATTATAATAAAGTTTGGGTCAGAATACAATCATTTTTTCCACTATCAGTTTTTGTTCCTTGACGCTGATATGATCAGTAGGTCTGCCACGGGGTTGGACCCGGCCACTTTCCAAAGAGACCGAGCCATACACCGCAGCACTAAGAGAACACGTGGTCGCGCGTTTATGACCAATGCATCCGTATGAAAAGTAGGCGACAGAACAGTTTGAAATGCACATTGATTAAGCTAAGAACCCAGCGAAAAGGCGTTAACATAGCCAGCTACCAATGGAACTGATCGCCACCTTAGCAAAACCTGATTTGCAAGAACCTAGAACAAGTTTGTTGGGCTAGTCGGGGTAAACTATCAATGAGTGTAAAAAAAGATGAAAATAAACACATTAGCAGAATGTCAGCGAAAAAACTTATCTATTGTCGTTGGTTATTGGCATCCCCAAACAAAACAAAAACATTAACATTTCTAGCCAGACAGTTACAACTAATCACATCAAATATTTACAGTCCTTTAAATAATAAAACAATACTGCAACAACATAAAGTAACTTTGGCTCTATGAAGCAGTCGATACTCACTTTCTCTGTTGAATTTAATATAATCTCACCAAGTGATGTGAACTTAAAATCTCTCCTCGGGGCATTCACCACTTATTGAAGTGGTTTTATTCGATAAAACAAAATGAAACAAAACAAAAATATATATTATTTGGAGCACTGTTGTTATGTATATCCCCAGCTACATGTATTTTTCACACAGCACTACTCTCAGTACAAACATGTAGCGAATCCTGCAGAATGAAGTGCGCTACCCCAGCGGGCTCCCTATTGGCCATCGGACGCCCAACCAATTCAAACATCGCGCGCCGGCGGTGAGACCAATCACCGTGTAAGGTGAGCGCCATTGTCCAATGGCGAGGCTCGAAGCGGAAGCGAGTCACTTCAATACTTTGTCTAAAGGAGCCATTTCATGTTCTCGCACATAGGGGTATATGGGTGCGCGTATGATGAGCTTCATGGGTAGAAGACCGGGGTTGCTGCTCTGCAGAACGTTTACCTGGCGTGTTAGGTGTTTAATTTGAGTGCTTACTATGTCGCTACAACAGTGACAAAAGGTCCAGATTTAATGAATAGGTGTTTTCATAAACTTAATCGTAGGCATGCGGCACATGCAGTCCGTATTCCTAAGGCAT
>JAODKF010000002.1:9681337-9697785 GCA_026779585.1 Mormyrus proboscirostris
TATGACAACACTAAACAGAAAAGGGGTCATTTCAGTCGTTTATCAGGTATGAACATTTTAAATAAATAGCATTATATCCTGTGTGGACTTGTGTGTGACACCCTGTTTTTTTCCGCTTCTCTGCACTGCTCTGGCCTGTACACCGTCCCTGCAGATAAGGCAGCTGGCGCAGCAGCTTAAGTGGGGGAGGGGGGGTTGGACACAGGTGCACAGGGACATGGTGGGACACAGGGAGCCTTAGGGGAAGCACAGGCGGGGCTGTGTGTGTGGTGTCCCTGTGTGGGGCGCAGTGCCTGCCTGGGTACACTGAGCACCCTCTAGCCCCTCGAACACCTTCCTGTTTCAGTCTGTGTCACTTTTTCTGTCTGAATTGCTTTTTATTTTGTGGCACGTTTCCCAAAATCTCCCGTTACCAACTTGCACAGTTGGAACCATTCCGTTGCACAGTTATAACTATGTAAGTTAACGTCGTAAGCAGCTATGCTTTTGGGAAACGTACCCCTGATTGGATGGACGTGGACTATTTTGATCTCGCACCTCTGCAGGACGGAGGCACCAGGGGGCGCCGCTGTGCTATTGAAGCTGACCTCAAGATGAAGAAGTGAGAGGGGCGTAGCTTGTTCTAAGGCTACAAGTGCAACAAAGAGAGACGATTGGCCAAACTGACCCACCAAAATCGCAAATACAAGCTTTGTCTACGGTAGCTTTTATTTATAGCGTTCTTTTGCCATTTTTCTGAATGTACTGTTGTATCTTCGGATAAAGAAGGAATGTGACATAATCTAGGAGTGAAAATGCAGTTTGTGGAGTCCTGTTGTTTTCCCTTCAGGTTAGGTGCTGTGTGACATTGTGTAAGCATATTTGTACAGAGCTCTGTATATACTTTTTAAATGTATACTGTTTAATAATAAAAAAAAAAAGCAGACTGCTTTTTGTTTCTGTCCTGGACACTTTAGGTAAAGTTCCTCCCTCTGTGGGGATGCCTTTGGGTTTGCGCACACTTGTCACTCTTCCTTGTGTTTTAAAAGAGGTGTGGGCACTGTGATCTCAAAGGAGAGGTATTGGCAGTGTGTCAGAATTAATGAGTATATGTAAGAATAATGATTTGAAACCGACTGACATCCTCTGTTGGTCAC
The DNA here is from genome assembly GCA_026779585.1 of Mormyrus proboscirostris. Lineage (NCBI taxonomy): Eukaryota > Metazoa > Chordata > Actinopteri > Osteoglossiformes > Mormyridae > Mormyrus > Mormyrus proboscirostris. Next base: position 9,682,474 of record JAODKF010000002.1, read on the forward strand.
TGATTTACTACTCGGTAAATCCCTACAGTGACACAGCGTGGTATTCAAACCCACTATGGATCGTCAGCTTTACTTCTGCTTTCCTAGTGACCCCTCCCCCTCCCCCATTTTGAGGCACTGTGATCGTCCCAGTGGAGAAGCGAGGCACAGGTTCGAATCATAACCATTAGCAGAGGGATTCACTTTTTCCAACATGCAGTGAATGTTTCTGTGATGTATTCAATATGCGCGAGAAGATTTAGCGTCATTAGTTAAAACAGATCGTGTTTGCCTTTGAGAAATCTTGCTTTGTGGATCACACCCCAGATAACATTTTGTGACCAATTAATGCAGAAAACCAGGTAACTGCAAAGGCTTCACATACTGTATACTTCCTTGCCATTGTAGGTTCTGAGGTTGTTAGGAATGCAGCTCTTTGTTCACTGTGTTGTTCATTAATCTTTGTAGGTCCTCTTTTAAACTTCTGGGCCTTAATCTGGACATATTTGATGTTTGTGCTGGATGTACATGTGCACTTCAAGCAGAGCAGGACTCACTCCGGAGCCTCTGTGAGGAAAGAGGCCCAGACCTCTATAGTGAGTTCAATGGTTTGGCAGATGTTTTCTTTTTATTGAGTGTTATTTATACACGTGGCTGCCGATGGTTTTGTTGCTTACTGTGCACATCACGTGTTGTGCTTCTTTACCTGAATGCACCTCACTTTAAGCATCTGTGCAAAACCATTATCCGGAATGTGAATGCAAAAAAGCGACCCGAGGGGACTTCTGAGATGTGAAATGGAAAGAAATATCACCAAATCTCCTGAGTGAGGAGAAACACAAAGATCCACCTGCTTAGATGATTACCAAGCCTGAAGGAGAGGAACAAATGACACGACACACTCCATGGTAGGATGTTTTACTCAAACAGCACTAAGCAATTAATCATTACCATGGCTACAGAGTATATATGTGTTCAAAATAAAGGGACCGGACTTCTGCTTGTGTAGCTAAAGCCGTAGTTAAAAGCAACCAAAGCAAAACTTGACACACTTGTAGGACATATCTCTTCATTCCTCCACAGCTGCTTTTCGGTGAGGCAAACTGCTCTGCAAAATACTATTACCAAAATTGCCTCTTCAGATAAAAATCAGGTGAAAAAGAGAAAACGGCCGGAGTATTTCTTAAAAACCGTCAGATAACTGCTGACGTAGTAAAGCTGTGTGTCAGTCATTACGGCGCGTGGCTGCAATGCCATAGGGCCGCGACCACACACAGCCAGGTGTTATTGCCATCTCATCCTGCCCTAGACAAGAGAGTGAGCTGCTTCACTGGAAGAGGAGAATGCCTTTCACCACGTACATGCGGATTAATTTCAGCTTAGTGTTTAGTCTGTATGAATCCGTATGTCCCCTGGTTCTTACCTGAAAGCTGTCGTGTCTCTGCCTTTTCTACACAAAGCTACAAACCGAGCTTTTCATACAAGACCCCTCACATCCTCCCTGACCTGAAATGGGCGTATCATAGTAGTACTGCTCTCCCTGCTGTTTCTAAATAGCAGAACCTATATACCCTGATGTTTGTGCAACTAAATAAGCGTGAACGGGTGTAAGAGATACCGCTTCCCTTAATGTAAGGAAATGACAGTACACTTTACTGCGATTTTATGTGCTTTAGACCCCAGTGAAATTTTAGGTGAGAGCACCGGCTCAGAGAGCCTGTGCAAATGGCACCCAATGTAAATAAATAAATAACTAACACATAACCGTAAACCAGCATCCTAAGTGCGAAAGTATGACCAAATGAGATACGTATAAATAACTCAATAAATAAATGGCGCGGATGACAGTGGGCTCTGTGCTGGGGTATGGGGGTACCCCGCCCTGCCTGCCCTACTCGCCCCTCGCCCGTGCCACCAGGCGCTGCAGCTTCTCGCAGTCGTCCAACTTCATGGAGTCCGCCTTCTGCTTCAGCCGCTCGTCGCGATACAGATGGCCCAGATTGGCCAAGTCGGACTCTGCGCAGAGCGAAGACACGTTATCACCCACTGGGCACCCGCCCCTCCACAATCGCAGACGGACGCGTGTCGTACAGCCGCATATCGTATTGGCGCCACTGGCAGGTGCTGCACTTATCAGTGCCGCCTGTAGAGTCACGGTGCAGCCGTTGGCATGGGGCTTAAAGTCATGGGCTGGTAACCACAAGCGTGACACAAATCAAGTCCATTTCAGACCTTGGGAAAGGTACCCAACCAGAATTACTCTGCTAAGACATGCGACCCTATGAGTACTTCGGCTAAGCTAGTGGTTCCCAATCAGGTCCTCCTGTCACACCCCATGAATGTATTTTCTTACTGCACTACATTTCCTGTGTGCTCCAGTAATCTGTGCTTAGCTCAGCAGATGAGGCAGATTCCTATTTTAATAAGGTCACATGTAACCCCAAGGCTAGCTGGTAGCCAATAGGCAGCCACGGAGCGACAGAATGGGCGGGAACAAGAGTGGTGGTGGATGGCGGGGGGGGGGCGTCGAGGTGGCCCCGGCTATGAAAAGGGCATGGGACGTACTCTGCTGCTTCTCCTTCACGCAGTTGCTCTGCAGGTGCTCCATATAGCTGCTCTCGATGGATTTCTCCAGCTCCCAGAGCGAAACCCCCTTGTACTCCTTCTGGAAGCCCTGGCTCACGTAGTAGGGCGCGCCCAGGTGTTGCGTCTCCCTGGAGACCACCAGGCCCAGAGACCTGCGGGGTGGAACAGACCACGGGTCTCACACGGCAGACACAGGCGGCAGCGCCACTATAACAGACGCAGCTCTGGTGCTCAGACAGTATCCATAACAACAGGCGACACGTGTCACAAAGATAAAATGACTGCAGGATTAGTTAACAAGTCAAAGCGTCTCCATTACTGAGAGAGTCGACACACCATCCAATCCTCCACAACAGTTTTTATCTCCACTAAAATTGAATTATCAACATTCACACCCTGAGGTCTAACTGTTGTTTCAAATAAAAGTTTATTTTTAGTAGAAATGGCGCAATAAGCTCGATCTTAATCCATCCCACACCTACCCGTCGACAGATGTGAATGTTTATTTTACCACAGCTTTACAGATGCCTTCCGGTTTATTTTTATCATTTCTTTTTAACATTCGCTCTGCTTCCATTTTAGAAAGCTCCAGAAAGATTCACATAGCAGCTGCAGTTATGTTCCCAGCTGCCTTCGGTTCTGCAAACGGACACTTTTTTTCTACCCCTGGGGAAAGGTTCTCTGTCTGAAGGCGCAGAGAAAAAGAGAGTGCTGAGGTCAACAGGAGCGCGTGCAGAACTTCTGACACTCTCCAACGCGTCTGATTGGGTCGAGCCTCCACGCTAGCTAAAGGCAGGGTAATATCTCGATGAACCTCAGCGCCATTCTGCCGCATTATGTTAATAGTGCCTCCTGGACATCCGAAATCTCCGTCTCGCTGCTGGTTCGGTAGTGCGGGTGCAGCAGGAACACGGCCCGCAGCTTGCGGTTCTGCACCGCCGTCCCGCTGCCTGACTTACGGATTGTAGAAGAGGCTGTAGGAGGGGCTGGTATGCATCAGTTGGGTTACCACGGAGATGAGAATGAGCACCAGCACTGGAAGCAGTTGCAGTAAGGCAGTGAAGGAGTTCTGGGGAAACACAACAGCGCCACCATGAGGGCATAGGGATTAAATACGACCGTTCTGCAATTAAGGGACGGATGTTTCAGCCGTGAAAGATGGTCGACTCGCTTTATCAGTGTACCTGGCTGCGGTTGTTACTGTCTGTCTCCTCCGCCTCCTCTTCCTCCCGTCTCTCATTTCTGCGACGTGGCCAAGGGTTGTAATAATGGGCGTAGGTGGCCCTTCGGTTGGTGTACACGTGGATGTTACCTAGGGCAGAACAAACCACCTTCACGTTCATTCGGGAATTAGAACCACCAGATGACTGTGTGCTGAAACACACGTGGACACAGGGGCGTGTGCTCAGACGCACCTGTAGGGAATCTGCCCCCGAAAAAAATGTTGAAGAGCTCCTCAGGGGATATGTCTGCCTCAAAATCCCGGTAGAAGTTACGTCGGTGGCTGTGGTGAGCCTGGCCGGAGGTGCGGGTCGCTGCGGATTTGGTAGTCATCCTCTCACCATACTGGTCGTACTGTTTCCGCTTCTCTGGGTTGCACAGCACGGCATATGCATTCCCAATCGCTTGAGTGGGGGGACAGCATGAATAGGAAGTTGAGTCACATGCGTCTAGCATCACCAATGACTGGCCATGTCAATCACACACGCCGGGGAGGATATTTTAGCAGGAGAGAAATTAGCGATGCCTCTGTGATGCTCTTCAGCTTCGGACTTACGGTGGAGCGGGATACCTTTGAAAGCGTCTGTTGCTCCCGGGGCACAGTTTTTGTCAGGGTGAAACTGGAGCGCCAGCTTCCTGTAGGCCTTCTTCAGGTCCTCATCACTGGCATCTTTTCCCACACCCAGGATCTCATAGTAGTCCCTGCAATTCTTTATTCTTTGGAGAGGAAGAATAGGGTTTGGTCACAAGTTCTCCTTTTCACTGACTTCATGACTAATGGTCTGCAGAGTGTTGGTCTTTACTGCAATGCAGAAATGTTGGGAGAACCATTTACACATTGCCCACCAAACGGCCATACAACTCAGGATCCTGGTTGACGACCCCCCCAGGCCTACGTGTGGTCCCGCCCCACCCTCCAGGATTGGCCATCTATCTGCTACAGCATGGTATTACATGGGCTTCCCTCGGCCTGGTCCAGCTGCTTGGGTCCTCAGCAATGAGGATCCTGCAAGCTGGTTCACCCTCAGGGAAACGCGCCACATGGCCGTAGTGCCGTAACTGACGTTCCCTCACAATGAAGGTAATGTGCCTCATTCGGCGACTCCTCTAGCAACATAAACCAGCGGTACCCGAGGATTCTCTGAAGAGACACAGTACCGGAGGAGTCCAGTCTTCGTCTCAGCTCACTGGATAGCGTCCATGTCTCACAGCAATACAGGGAGCACCAGGACTCTAAAGACTTGGACGTTTGTCCTCTTACAATGATATCAGGAGTGCCACACACCGCTTTCCAGCGACCTCATGACTCATATCCAGGAAATCCCAAACCCAGACGCTCGGTCTTTTGTGAACCTGGATCAGAACCTCCGTTGACTCCGTGAAGATCACAGCATCGTTGGCAAATCAAGATTGGTAGATCTTTCCACGGCAACGTTGCTTTGGATGTTATGTAAAGAAATGAGTTAGAGGTTGAGTTCATGACCAAACAGCAATATTTTTATAAATCACTAGGAGCGACTGAGCTAGAAGTAAAGGCACTCTGATGATGAGGCACAACAATGAGCTTGCATTTGGTTTTAAGGCAGAACACATTCAGAATTGAACTGAATCAAAAGGCAAGGTGTCTAATGCAAAGCAGCTAACAAAGACTGAGCAGTCAGGCTGCCACAAGAAAGAATGAACAAGGAACCCAGTCGTTCATCTCCATCTTCTGGTTCCTGCCCTTTTACCTCGTGGCTCCTGTCTGGCTGTGATCAATTTGTCAACATTTTGACAAAACGATCTATTGTCTTAGACTCAGTAAAATGGCTGGTATCACACATGGTAGGTTGAGAAGGCTGTGTATAACAACATCTACTGCACCAGAGAACATCCTCTGGAAATAAACTCCCTCCTAAAGAGATAGCCTCTGATCTGGTTCATTGCTTTAAAGGTGAAACAATGGAATTTACCAACATATAATGGCATTACTGTATAACTGTGTTGACTCTGCTCTTATGTACCGCCACCTGGGTTGTACTCCAAGCATTAAGGTGCTTATGGGTAACAGCCGGTCTCCTTGCGAGGTCCCGTACCTCAGCACCCCTTGCAGCTGCTCCTCCGCGTAGCCCTTTGCGTCTGCGCAGCTGCTCCCATTTTGCTCCTTGCAGGGCTGCCGCGGATCGCGCCAGTCACTCTCGCCGTCACGGTGCCTCCCGACGCCGGCAGCGCTGCCGTTCCTCACGATGGTGTCAATAAGGGCTGCGGGACAGTGAGACGCAACTAAATTCCCCCTTTGCGTATATACGCCACGTAATAGAACGCAAACCCTCACAATGACTGCGGCCATGTTACACTCATGCTCGTACACACCAGCATTTTTCCTGACTGCATGTCATTACTCTTCTCTGGTAATAACTCAGACCAATACAAATGTCATATTCGAGCGTAACACTGCTGAGGTGTAACTAAATACGTCAGTTGACTTAACGGGAGTTTTAACTATAGATGCTTGAAGGAATATTTCAAGATCAACTATTCCTGTTACAGCCAGTAAAGGATTTTTTTTTCTATTGTCTTCACAATAATATTATGTTACCTAGGTACTGCTGCAGTGTTGAGAAAAAAAAATCACCTTGTTAAATCTGTCGTACTTACAGGCTATTACTCACGTAGCCTTTTATGTAACAGGGAAAGCATCTGCATTTATCTCAAATGCCACCAACGGCCGGTGTTCGTTTAGTCAAATGAATACGAGACTGTAAACGCAGTTCAGTGTTACCAGGAATTGTAGAAAAGGGGAAAATCAAGATGTAATCATGTGATATCAAACGTCATCCCGATCTTCACATTTCTCCAGAAGGCAATGGCAATTTTCTGCTTATGGTTAGCTTTTATAAATCCGGATGAACTCGGTTAACCTATTAGTCTGCACATATGATGCATAACAGAGGTCAGCCCTTACTGCTACATGAATGACTCAATAAAGACACGATGTTTTTCTCCATTTTTCTACCCATATTGCGTGAGGTGTAATTACCTCTAGCTCGGGTGCTGGGACACAGTTTCTGAGCTTCATACAGTAAGTGTAGCGCTGTAGCTCTCCGTCCGGATCGAAGACACAGTTTCGCCTTTTCTATCAGTCTGTCAGATTCCTCTTTGTCCATCTTGATGCGTCTCTTAGCTAGCTGTCTACCTAGCAAAGTTAATGGTTACAGGCTATACGCAGCGTCCACCTTCCTTGTTGGACTCCAGCTGCATCTCAGCACACCAAATTAATAATTACAAATATACAAACAGCATGCACCGTACTAAAAAAATCTTTGCTGCTGCATTTAAAAAAGCATAACGGCTAATTTCGGCCAATATAATATACCGTTACGTACTATATAAATATTAAATAGAAAGATGCTGTGATTTAGCCTTCTAGTTAGCATTCAAAGCTAAAGCTTCCCTCGGCACGATAGGACGATGACGCCATTTCCAGTTTGTAAAATAATTGGCTAAAAATACATCACTAAAATCCAGGCATGACAGCTATGAGGAATGCAGTTAGCTAATCGCTAACTGCTGGCAGAAGCATCTTTCGCCCCCATGTCCAACAGGAAGAGGAAGCGAATAGGGCGCATCTCCGCGCGACATCGCCCCTGTCCAATGGCGAGATGCAGCGCGTGTCCTTACATGGCCGGTGCTAATCAGCTGTCCTGCTGGCTCTGCTACTGATTCACACCCACCAGCTGGCTTTATAGCGTTAAATAATGAAGAAATACTTCAGTATATCTGACCCTTACTTATTATAAGCGGCAAGGTGATCTGTGACTGTTTGTAACAGCTACTTTTCTGGGGATTTCTGGGGGTGGGATTTACATATAATTTAAAATTATATTTATTCAGCGTTTTATTAAAAAAAAAAAAAAAAAACAGGGTCAGTAAAGACACAGGGGCACGGATTTTTGTTCAAAAACACGTTTATTTCTGAGTTCAATACTGAAATAAATAACATTGAAAGACAGAGGGAAGACCAGCTTGCCCTCACATTGAGGTTTCCATGGTTTCACAGAATGCGGGTGAGCCCCAAAAGTGCACTGACATTCATACCTTCTGGTCTCCAGGTGGTCAGCCAGGACACCAAAAACAGGCAACTCCCTCCAAACCCAAAGCACAACCAAACGTTCAAATCCATCCCCCCCTGAGCCAAATTAATACGTGCCACATCACACACAGCAGCCGTTTCTGGAACGGTGACGTCCAGGCGAGCCCCCTCCCCCACGCACGCGGCCTTGAGCATTAGTAACCGAGTGACGCATCGCACAACTCACAGCATACACCTGGATCAGGTGACTGGCAGTAACCCTAACATACCCAACACGTTGCACATAACAGTGACACCAGACGTTGACTGGTCCTTGGCTTTGAATAAGGCTGTAGTCATTGTCTAGCCAGGAGCTGTCACAGATTTGACCAGATAACCAGTTTGCACCATTTAAGATAACATTTCAAGTATAACACAGCAGTAGACCTTAAAGATGGTGCTCAGAATGTACTTTCCCACTACTCATCATGACAAAGGTCTCATTAGCGTGTCCTTGTAGCGTAAACCATTCCATTTATAATTAATGTTGCTCTAAATGAAGTCTCTTATGACAGGACTTGCAGAGGAGTAGAGCTTCCTTTTGACCAGTCTGTAGCCAGGACAGAGCCGGAGTGCCTTGTCACTGGCGAATAGCTGCTTCAGGGCAGACCAGCCCTCGACGTCCGCCTTGAACACGACGGACAGCTCGAAGGTGGGGGTGACGCTGCAATCCGGAGTCAGGCCGCCCACGGGCTGCAGTGCCCCCTTGGTCTCCAGGTACAGCTGAATGAGGGCCCCCCGCAGGCCACACGGCTCGTCAGCAGAGCAGCGCAGGATGTCACGGGCGACGTGTGCCGTTAGCTGCCGGGGCAGCTGTAGCTGGTGGCAGTGCAGGCGGGACAGCTTGGCATCAGAGAGGCAGAGCTCAATGCGCCTGGTCAGCTCCACCTGGCTGCTCTCTTCAAACTGCTCCACATCTGGCCCCCTGCTCAGCCAGTCCATACCTGTCAAGGGAAGGGGCAGTCGCACTTAGCATCAAATGACAATTCTACTCACATTTCTCACCTATCTAATTATTGTAACTTTCAAACATTTCAGAGGTAATCAATTTCATTACTTGTCTTCTATCTTCTGAGAAATATATTCGGAAGTCTGATGACGATGGCTATTCGTAAGACAAGTACAATTCTCACACATACTCACCAGGACGATATCTCGTCAGAAATCTACATTACAGAAATAATCACTCAAAGGCAAAAACACTACATCTTCTTAGAAACAAGTGTAAATATCTTAAACGGTGTCACTCTAAATACGTAGAGAGTACTGATACTTCAGATGACACACACTTACCCGAGTTCTTACTATTTTCGTATCGCTCTTTAAGACTTCGTCCGTCTGTATCTTTTTTTGCACTGGACGTAAACTGCTCCACAAACTTACTCAGAAAATGAGCTACATTATCCTCCTCCGACATCATAGGTATACTGTTTCCAAAGACTAGAGCCTGTGTATAGACCATTATGCATCGGTATCCTGCTTTCGATCGTCATTAAGCCGGCGGTGAAGTGCCGCGGCTCGCACTCCGTTCCGTTTAAATAGCAGCCGCGTTGTTGCATCAGCTGCCTCTGAGCATGCGCGCATCGAGCGAGGCGTCTCCACTCACCATAGCAACGACATTTCGGCAATACTTCAGTGCGATTTAATCAGCTTTTTGAAAGACAGATTTCGGGAAACGCAATATTACGAAAAGTTGCATGATTTACACTTATGGGTTTAATATGTATGATAATAGCAGTTATATAGGCTAGGCCTACAACAACAGTAATTGATTGTACTGAATTAATATACCAAATAATTGTACTGAATGAATGTAATCATGTGCTGAATAAAAAATAAATCCTAAGAAACATATGCACCTGTGTTCGTCTATACTGTGTGTGCGTGCGCACATAAAAAAATTATGACATCGCACATAAAAAGTCTGCTCTATTTAAATTCCGGGCTGAACAGTAATATTTTATTTTAGGAAGTGAAATGTGAAATATTACATTTAAACTGTAAATATGTATATACTATTCATAAATGTAAAGTTCACTGTAAGAAAATTGATACAGTCTAAATATCTGCCCGATCTTAATATGAATCATACGCCAGTCACGCCGTGCGTCAGGTGAGACTTTAACTCCGCCCTCATGCTCAGGCAGTAAGTGGCTGTCTTCCAAAGAGAAGTCTTCACTGGAATGGAACTTTCCAGTGACTTTCCATGACTGATTACCGACATTTTTGTAGGTATTGTCCCCTAAAAGGTGGAATTTAATTCTAGCCTGCAGTAATAGGGCGGAGTAAACTAAATGAAAAAATACGGCCCTTAGAGTAGTGCCTTTGTTTAGACTTCGGGGTAATCAGCATCGCTGATGCAACCAGCCTTTCTGCTTGCATTACCATAGCCTTTTTCGTACTGCGTGTTGTAGATCTGTCACCACCTCAGATTGTGCACGACGGAACTGGTGCCGTTTCTTTAACTTTACAAATTAGATTTTTTTTAAACTTTCCAATCTGAAATATACACTCCTTCGTAGTTAAACGCATCACATAATTATACAATATATCGATACAGTTATATTATGAATTGGTACATGGGTCATATATTAATTTCTATTGCGATAGTGTGGTATTACCCCTCCAAACTACTCATAGAGCAAAAAGACCAGAGTCTGACCGTGGGAGATTCCGGTGATCTCACAGATTGAAAGTAATATGTAGAATTTTCTTTAAAGAACTGAACCGATCCTACTTAACATATGTTCAAAGGTTTTTATGGAGAACAGGATCTTCCGGGAAACTGATAATTGCTCATTTGAGCTCATGTCACTGTGATGAGTAGGCATACATCCACATTTAACCTAGAATGAACTATATCAGATTATACAAGTGCAATACTACATTAGAGCCTCTTCGCATCATGTGAAACTCGTGTGATTTGATGCATCGAAATGCATTTTCAGCACCATCCTAACCCTTGGTTTGGGTGTCAGTGTGTCAGAGATAGGCTAGCGGCTTTTTTGTGAAGGTCATTATTTGTTGTACATCGCTGACAGAGAAACTGTCTGCTACAGTGTTTGTTAGGACATTCTAAAGAAGGAAATATCTAGATTTAGTTCCCGTGCTGTTTTATATAAACTTCACCTATTTGTGGGTCTTGAGCCAAGCACCCCCAGGATGACTTAATTTCTTTGGTCAATATATTAACTGCCATAACAGGAACTTATATTTTTTATCTGGTTTAAATTTGAATTATGATATCAAGCTTTTTTTCTATGATATATATGGTATATAATCTGTCTTTGAGTATTAGCTTCAGTAATATTGTGGTAGAATTCACTTCAGCTAGCCCGGAATGATATTGTGTGTTATCACAGAGTTAGTAATGCCGTACCAGAGTTGGACAAAGCAAAGTCAAATTTTTGTACACCAAAGGGCTAGCCTGAATCGGTTTAAGTGTGTAAACTGTACCTGACACACTATTACAGTTCACATTCAAAGTAATTCAGGTTATGTTTAGTTTCTCTTAAAATAAATGAAGTGTTAGTTCCAGTTTGCTCTTAGGGGACCCGCAGGCAGTCCATTCCACCATAAATTTATACATTGACTCACATATATAAAATCTAACCGCAACTCGACAGAAAACACGGAACACGACAAAACAAACAGACCTGCTAAAACTTGTATGGATCGAGACGCGTCTCTGATGGGCTGAAACAAAGACAAACGTACCTGCCGGCAGCTGATGCCCATGGATCGGTCTCAGTTCTCTCCACCGAGTTCGGCGTGCAAAAGCTGCGTTTCTGTGTTCGCCGTGATTTTTTGTGCTTTATCTACAGGACATTTAGTGATACATCATGGCCCCTAAGAAAGTGAGCAGTGATAGGAGAAAACCAAAGAGGAAATCGGTGAGAGTAACCGTAGAACTTAAAGAGGAAATTATAGCGAGACTTGAAGGTGGTGCACGTGTGTCTGCGCTTGTTTCAGGATACGGGATTGTCCTTCATTTTATGTTTATTGCTTTTCGTGTGTGTATTTTTTCCACGTGTGTATTAGTTTTATATTGATTGCTAATGGTTTTATCATTAGGTAGGTAGATACATTTAGTCAGGCTATCATTTGGGGGTCTAAAATGGATTGGACTTTTAGATAAGGTCCTTCTAGAAATATCAACACTCCATACATTATGTTATTCATTTATTGTTCCATATTTGACTTATTGTATAGAGGTTTGGGGCAATACATTTAAAACAAAAACTAAATCTTTGTATTACAAAAGAAAGCTATGAGAATTTGATATAAAATGAATGTTAGAGAACATACTAATAGCTTGCTTATTCAATCAAATATCTTAAAACTAAAGGATTTGGTTAATTAAAAAACCCTATTAGTTATGTATAAAGCTAAAAAGATATCATTACCAAATAATTTACAGAAGTTATTTGTTTTGAGATCAAGTGATGGAAATAATAGAAGGAAGTTTGATTTTAAAAGTATAATTGTACGGACATTAAAGCAGATGTGTATTTCAGTATATGAGTAAAACTGTGGAATAATTTGGATGATGATTTGAAAAAATGTTCAACTATTAATCAATTTAAGAAACTTTACAAAGAAAAAATTATAAGATCATATGAACTTGTGAGTTAAGGATGATTGAGTGATATTGTAATTTATTTTGTGTGTTAGTTTATGCATATGGTCATATGTAATTTACTCTATAATCATTGAGAAAAGGGAAGATGCAAGAATTTTCTTCTTCCTGCTCCCCTTTTCACTTATGGATTGTTTGTAATGAACAGTTTGTGTTTGTGGCTTAATGATGACATTTATACATGATTGTTTTTTGGGGAAATTTGACTTGGGACTCGACTAAATTGCAAGTGGACCAGCCTTCTGGAACAATTTAAGTTAATTGCACACACACACACACACACACACACACACACACACACACACACACTATTTTATTTGTTTATTTTATGTTTGTTTGTTTGTTGATGTCACAAATTTAAAGTGATTGAAAGTGATAGAATTATTTCTAAAGAACTGAACTGGTCCCTGGGGACCCACAGACAGCTTCTTGCTGCTGTTTGCTGCTGTAATAGACGCTCCGGTAATAAGACTCCTATATTGGTTTAAACAGTACATTACCATTATGGCATATCCACAGTTATCTGTCATTAATACTGTAACACCTTGTTTATTTTTGTTGCAAAGAACCCAAGAAATATAAAAAAGTGTGGCATAAGTACAAAAGTAGGCACAATAGAAGCATGTATGTATAAAATTCAGCAGCATAATATCCAGTAGTGAATACAACTTTCTGTATATAATCACAGACGCTGTCTTAGATTGTCACGTTCCTCCATTTCCCATAAGGGTTCATCCAGCTTAAGGTTTTGGTTAAACTGAAATTCATCCTGAGAAACAGAGGGAATGAGGTAAGGCAAATGCTGGACTGGGTGCAGGGAATCTTATTACTCACATACTCAGAGGCTCCAGTTCACCCAGATTGCATGTCTGTGCACTGTGGGAGGAAACTGTAGTAGCCAGAGAGATCTCAGTGGTCAGAGAGACCTCAGTGGTCAGAGAGATCTCAGTGGTCAGAGAGACCTCAGTGGTCAGCCTATGGAGAGCAGTACTACTGAGCCACTGTGTGACACAATTATAAGTCATTTATTTACAGTTTTAATAGCTATAGAGCCCAACGTTGTTTCGTTTTCATTGTTCGGGACCTAGGTAAGTGTTCTCAGTGGGATTCTTGAGAGTCCTAGGCATGTCACTGTCATCGCTAATCATGAGGGATGGAATTCTGGACAAATTTTCAATTTCGTTGTCCGGCTGCTTTAAATGCTTTAATATCTCCTTGGATAAAAAGTGCGGATCCTTCTCCTCGGCCTGGTCACACCCATCTGCAAGAAGTAAGGAATCACTGGGGTGAGATCGATCATTGACATCCAGGCTGGACCCTGTCCCCGAGCACCTTTCATCGTTTTGTTTAACCATTTAGCAGTTACACTGTTATTGCCACTGTTATTGCTCTGCATTTGGCCTGTAATCTTTCTCAGAAGAATTAAGTAGAAAAGCTGCAATTGCTCAGTTGGCATTTTTCTGAAAGAAATCATGAGCTTCCAAAAGCAGGACAATAATTCCCCGAGAATTTTAACCTACAGTGCTTATTTCCTGAAATTTCCTGAAATTTCCATCACTGCTATACACTTTCTTGCTATTTTATAGTATTTGAGACACTAAATTAATCTTTATTAAAGGCACCACGTGAATCAGTGGACTAAACTGACTTACCATCTAGTAGAATGAGCTGGTAACGGTTCCGACATTCAGTGGAATTCTCCAAGATGTTCTTCAGGGTTTGGTGGAACACAAGTACTTGTTGATACCTGTCTTCCACTCCGAATCCTGCACTGCTGTCATGGGACATCTGGAAAAGGGTCTGCAGTGGAGTGGCATACTCAACCAGGCAGTAGTGAGGCTGGAACAGAAACACACACCTTTATGATGCCATGAACCCCAGGCAAAATCAGTCATTCAAAAGAAACAACTCAATTAGCAGTTCACCAATTTAGCCACAGGGTGGTGCTATTGTAATAGAATAACTTGCTTCATTAGCTTTTCTTCTGAAGTCCTAATACCTTCGTATAATAGCGGCTTCCTTCAATCAAACAGTTTGAATATAAAAGGGAGCTCTTGCTTTGTCTTAGCTCACCCGTTCCTGGCTGTCATACACAGCATACATGCTGTGCTTGTAGACTCTGCTTCTGACCCCAGCTCTGTCCATGTTTATTTCAGTCAAATTGTCATAAAACATGATGCGCTGATCCATATCTTCCAGCTGGTCAGGGATGTAGGCACTCACTGGTACCAAGATATAAATTTTCCAGGAATCTCTGTGCACCAGAATATTGTTCTTTTTTCGACAGCGGTAACTCTCAATGGAAGTCTGTAGTTCTGAGCAAAGAATTATTCATTCAGTAAATGTTCATTCAGTACAGAAATAATTACAGGTGACTAGGAATAGGTCCAATCATTTTCAGCTACTTTCAGTGTAAATATATATATATTACATATTATATATTATACACACAGACCTGTAATCATATCTCTGGGGGGATTGTCCATTCAAAAGCCTA
Organism: Mormyrus proboscirostris; assembly: GCA_026779585.1. Classification (NCBI taxonomy): domain Eukaryota; kingdom Metazoa; phylum Chordata; class Actinopteri; order Osteoglossiformes; family Mormyridae; genus Mormyrus; species Mormyrus proboscirostris. The sequence goes on from JAODKF010000002.1 coordinate 9,697,507, forward strand.
ATCCCAGCAATGACAATGAACTTAACCCCTACTCAGCCCTAACCTTAACCATAAGTAACCAAACAAAGTACAAGATACAAGGCATTTTTACAAGATACAAGGCATTTTTACAAAATACAAGGCATTTTTAGTTGGTCGAACATAAGAACATAAGAAATTTACAAATGAGAGGTCATTTGGGAAGAACTTAACTAATAGCTCTGAGTTGTTAAAATCTTATCTAGCTCCGATTTAAAGGAACCCAGGGTTTTAGCTTCCGCTACACTAGCAGGAAGACTA
>JAODKF010000002.1:9739242-9751061 GCA_026779585.1 Mormyrus proboscirostris
AGCCCTTTGCAGCCTTGCTGTTCATTGGGGGGGGCAGTGACGGACCCCTCGCAGCTTGGCCTCATTGCAGAGGCTGCCCACCCCCCTCACCTTGCCCGAGCCACACACCTGTCCTGGGAACCATCTCAGGAGGACCTATAAATATATGCGCGTCCACACGGACACCGTGCGCGGAAGAAGGCGATCCAACCCTCACCTTGCTGTCGGTGCTGCTGACCTATTGCTCTGATGGCACAGTGCCTCCAGGGGGCGCCACAGCATAGCATGTTGCTCCTGTGCATGTTGCTCTGCAACGTCGCGCTGCGGCATGCTTACGTGGGCAGGCATCCCTTCCGCAGCACAATCGTAGGAAGCCACATTAAACAACGACACTTCTTGGCAGCGAAGCGTCTGCTATTATTTCCTCTATATTTTGTCTGCCAATCATTAGCATAATAGTTCCGGCAGTAAATTCCCACGCCTGTGGCCTCAGGCCCAAAGTCAATCTCCTGTGACACATTTTACCAGGTAACTCTGCATTATTTGTACATTAAGGGTTTTACTTGTGTGAGTCACTACAGCATAATGCATTTCATCTACAGGCTTTAACTGCAGCATAGGGTTGACTTAAAACCCATGACAGGTGCTGATTGGCAAATGGTGACCGTGCTGAGTGCTGAGTGGCTTGAAAGTGTGTTGACTCCTAATTGGTCAGGCTCTGTGCAAAAAACTGGTGCTGATTGGTGATACAGAGAGACGCAGTAGTCTACACACTGTACTTTTCCTACTCCCCAGTGTGAGCAGTCAGTTGGGCATTCAAAGAGGGACACCCTCAAAAGCGCTTAAGCTGGCCCACATCTGACCCCGTTTCTCACATCAGCCGTAACAACATACTCCTCTCTCCTCCTCGATCAATTCCCTTGCTGCTCATATCATTGCCATAAAGCAGGTAACTACCCCTACCAATGGAGATACCCCCTCACTGCAGGGTCACCCACAACATCCTCATCTGGCCTTTCTGGAGCTCAAAACCTTACTCTATCAGCAAACTATTCTCCATCTGAGAACCGTGTCATGACAGAAGGTAGACGTTCATCGTCCCAACAAAAATCACAACCGTATCACTGATTCTACAGAAGAATAATTACTCTCAGATATACAGCACTATACTGTGGTAGCTGCGACAACCAGCATTCTGCATACTACCAGATACAGAGAACAAGGGTTCGAACGGCTGTAGAGGAAAATTTAATGAGCCTATATTGGGTGTTTCTTTAAGATGTCTGTCATCATGGTGAACAGGGTAGTCATGTTTGTTACAAAACTCTGTGTCACTTCTAGAGAGAGGACAGTCTGTCATGTGTCACTGTCTTGTCCTGTAGTTTAGAAGGAAACAAATGTTCCTGACAGTGCAAACTCGACCCGGTATGTACTACACTGCATGCTCAGCCCTGTAATCTATTATTGCAGTACAGTGAAGACGAGAGTTATACCTGTATATGTCCTATTAAGCACAAAGAGAAATCTACTATGATAACTAAACTGATACCAAAATGAGTCAACTTACTCCCACTATATCCCACTATAATTCATGTACAAAATGTATTTTGTATCAAGATATAGTGTGTGCAATACCGTGATTTTAAGACACGGACACAGATGACTAGGTGTCCACAGTATTGTGCAGCAGACGTTACTCATCCCGCAATAAACACATAAGCATATAGCACATGAGAAATGGCTCTGCATGAAACCACAAACAGCGCTCTGCTGTCTTAAGCATATTAGCTGATGCTTTACAACTGACACAGCAGCGGAGCTGCACGAAGTGTGACCCACCTAGCACACTCTCCTGCACGTCCTTCACCTAATTCTTAACTTAAAGTCAATCTCAGTTGCGTGAGACATCACAGTGTTAACTCTTAACTCATCACAGTGTTAACTCTTAACTCATTACAGTGTTAACTCTCCTCAGTGTTAACTCATTACAGGGTTAACTCTCCTTATTGTTAACTCATTACAGTGTTAACTCTCCTCATTGTTAACACATCACAGTGTTAACTCTCCTCATTGTTAACTCATCAGTGTTAACTCTCCTTATTGTTAACTCATCACAGTGTTAATTCTCCCCATTGTTGACTAATCACAGTGTTAACACTCCCTATTGTTGACTCATCACAGTGTTAACACTCCTTATTTTAAACACATCACAGTGTTAACTCATCACAGTGTTAACTCATCTCATTGTTCACTCATCACAATGTTAACACTCCCGATTGTTGACTCATCACAGTGTTAACACTCCTTATTTTTAACACATCACAGTGTTAACTCATCACAGTGTTAACACTCCTTATTTTTAACACATCACAGTGTTAACTCATCACAGTGTTAACTCATCTCATTGTTCACTCATCACAGTGTTAACTCTCCTCATTGTTGGATCATCACAGTGTTAAGTCTCCTCATTGTTGGATCATCACAGTGTTAAGTCTCCTCATTGTTGGATCATCACAGTGTTAAGTCTTCTCGTTGTTCGAGTGACCCTTTTGATCCCTCCCGTTCCGCCTCTTCTCCTGTGCCGCCTGCACCACCCTCAAGGCACAAACTGCTCGCCTTGCTCATTGTCCCAATGTGCTCCCACGTTGTGTAAATATACCTGTGCTGTTACTTTCCCTCTGCACGGTATACAAAGATATACCCGGCACGGAATGATCGCATGAACAGTTGTTGAGCTGCATGTGCTCTCAGAACCACAGACCTTTTGGAGGCCCTTAACGGCATGTCCTGTGCTGGAGCACCGTGGACCTGGTGCTGGTCTTACAGTTAGATCTGAGCTTTTGGAACACGAACGGTCTTTGGGCGGGAGCCCCAAGTTCTGTCACGGCGAAGCTTCCTTCACAGCCCAGTCTGATCGATATTTTTGCCGCGTGCTGTCGCTGAAGGTCCTCTCAATTTTCTCGAATGGACTTTGCTGTGTCTCTACTCTAACCTGAGCACAATGGATGTCATTTTAAGCTACCACAGGTCAGGATACTTCATGGTTCCCATTTGCACTGCATACATTGTGTGCAGTTCAGCCCTGTGTTTCTTTACAGGTAGCACATACAACAAAAAACTGAAACCCTAATTCCAAGTAAACAGCAAATGCTGCCTAACGTATTCTTATTAATCAATCCATAGTAATTATCCATATATCAATAAGCATCACAAATGCGCCAGTGTAAACTAAATATTACCGTATTTAACATGACCATATTTACATAAATAACAGGTAAGAGGTATTGTTATTGCTTTGGATCTCCTATCCCTTGTCCCTACAGAGCCAGCGTTACCTTGTACACACGAGCGCAGACGTAATACAGTCAATAGAAATCATTTTCAATATTAGTGCCGCGCGCGGCCTCAATCCGGTAATGCAAATACTTTTCATTTTCAAATTACCATTGCATTTTTCAGTAGTGCCACTGAAATAGGTATTTTTTTAAATTAGCAAGAAACGTAGCTTATGCATTTCTCAGCTGCATTAGTCTTCAATTTTTAATCGCACAGATGCATCGTTTTGGGAGACATCAAGCTTAAGAGAAGAGGAGGTCATGAGGAGCGACATTTCCAGAGTTGTCCACAACACCTCAGGAAAAAATGCTCAGATTTCGTATCGCCTTTGTGTTACTGAAGTCCTTACAGAGAGACGCGGATATAAAAACCGGCATAATCAGGCACTAATAGACACATATACTTAACCATGATTACTCCTCCCAAAAACAAAATCACAAAAATGACACCCTTCTCGACAATTGAATCTGTATCATATCCTGGCTAACAGCGTTTCCCGGCCCGATGTCGATCTATCAGTTATCCTTCATTTGAGTCCCTATAGAAGACGTCGAAACATGTTATGCGCGATCGTCTTAAAGTGTATAAAGGGTATGTACCGTGCACGTAGCACATCATTGTTGTTATCTGCAGTGCATAAATTAAACAGCCTTGTGACATCGATTTTTATCTTGGTTGAAGTGTGCATGCCCGTTGGGGGTTAAATACTACACGTATGTCTTTATGTGCATATATAAACACGTCAGCGTGTGTGAAGCGTATCGGATACTCGAAAGTTTACCTACCTTTAAGTCTCCCTTTTGCTGTCATTGTCAGCGGGAAAGATGTGTCTCATCGGAGCGAGATGCTAATTGCATCTCCCTCTTTCTCTCTCTCTCGCTCTCTCTCGTTCATCCCCCCACCCCAGCCCCATCCCCGCCCCCCCATATCCTGTAACTCCACACGTATTCACCAAGCGCGCATTCCCGACGACCGTCAACTCATACCGCATCACGCCTCTCCCGGTGTGGCACCGGGCGCATCCGATTTGCCTACGTGTAGGACCCGTTAGTCCATCGGTGTATGTAACAGAACCAAAACGAAACGTGACGACGAAGAGGTGGCCTGTGCACGGCAATGAACCCAGGATGTGATCCATTTCCGCGCTGGGACCGAATTCGGTGCGACGGCATGCTTTGGTTAGGCTTTATCTTAGGACAAGCAGAAATGACGCCAATTAACGCGATTCGTTGATCTTTCAAAAGAAATTAAACAAACAAGAACTGAACCATGAATGAGATACAGAAAAAAATCTGTACATATATTTAAAAAGAAATGAATTGTATATAATGCAAATTCCCAGCATAGGTCCCGATTTTTTTTTTTTTAAATAAAAGAATCAATAAACCTGCACCTACATTTGACCACCCGGTCAGTGGCGTTTATGACCATGTCAGTGTTAGACATCTTCATGGGCAGATGCTGTCCAGAGGCGTGCGGTTTTTATCCCTCTTGATGGAGTGACTGTTTATTCGTGGGTTGTTGTCGCTGGTGCGGGATGCGGTTGGTGCAGTAGCATCACTCGGTGCGTTCTTCCGTGTTTCACCGACTAAACTGGTAAGGTTTACTGCTACCCAAAGAAGGTGGATGCTGGGCTGCTATATTGTACTGGGGTGCCGTGTGGGGGAGGATGGAAAGAGAGGGGTGGGGGTGAGAGAGATGCTACTCGATTCAGGAGATCCTCGCTGCGCTGCAGCACCCTGACTTGGCGAAGGAGGGAACTCCCACGCAATTGCTTCCAGGGACTGCCTGATACCGCCATCAGGTGGAAGCAAAGCCGGGGTTTCCCAAACACACGCGCCATGTTTTCATATTGCATGCTGCGCTCGATTTGCTCCTAGCATGAAGGAATGGGACTTCGAGGGTTTTAACGCTATGGACCGAGCGTCTATATTCTCTACCACACGCTACCCAATTATCCTGCTGGTAAAACGGACCGAAAAATCACAGACTGGTTCTTGACGTGATTAATTAGGAGATTATAAAATTTTTTGTTATAAACGTATAAATACATTTCTTACATTTTGAGGTGTCTTAAGATAACTTACAACCACATTTTAATTTAAATGTTAATCTTGGAAGTTATTGAATGCATTAGCGGTTTTTGAAGAAAGAATTTTTTTTAGAAGTGCATGGTTGACGAAGATTTCCAAATGGGCTGCCTCATATGGAATGTAAACCGGGGAAAGTTGTGAGTGGACGGAAAAAAATATTTGAATGATTTATGCATTCATGGATTATTAGGTGATACGTGCTAGATACGCGTCATTTGTATATGTAAGTGTAAGGAAACACCAGAGAAAACACACACACAGCCTCGGAAATCCAATAGGAATAATGACACATGCATCCATATGCAAGTAATTAGTATACAATTTAGTTAGTTGTTTTAATGGTAAGCCTATGGTAGGTAAAACATGTAGTTTGAGATACATATATGTGACTAGTGTCATTTAATTTCGACTTCTTAATTCAATGTGTATATTATGTGTAATGATTAGAATATATACCATAACAAAAATCACAATAATCACATTTAGCGGACATGACCTGAAAGCAGATTGACAAGTATGTACGTCATGACTTAAAACCATATTGATCAAACTGTATTCTGCTTTATATATGCACACACAGGCGCGCGCGTGCGCGCGCACACAAACACGACACATTGTCGTGTTTCCCGATCGACATTCCCGATCGATTACATTTCTTCATCATTGTCATATACGTTTTTACTTTGACATAGCCTTCGTAAATCACTATGAATGACCACAGAACCCAAAATAATATGTAATTTAAAATGCAACCTCAATAACACTATACAGTGTACTTTTAAGTTATCTGGTCAACTTTATATTGTATAACGGTACAGATAAATGACATGAGTTAAACAATCCTAGTTTTACTAGAGAAAATACATTCTCAAAATTAAACACGTGACTCTTAAATGCCTGACGCTAGCCAGTTAAGACCAGTCTGTTTAACTTATATCTCCTACCTAATCCAGAGCATCATCCGGCTTCTGATTATTCGTAACATATATTATTACACTTATTTATACAGCTAATAATGAGCTGATAATTTAGTTATCCAAGTTAGATACATTTTCTTTAAGAAATAAACTACCTTTTTAAACTACCAGTATCAGTTCCTCATTTACAGCCACAGTCCTCGCGATAACTTTGGACAGCATTGAACGACGTCATTTTCAATAATATCCCTCCGCTTATTTTTATCTGTAAAACTTCTTCTCCAGTTACATATTTGTGATTATACTAATCTAATAAAAATACAAACATTCAAATGGTTCACTACATAGCCTTAAAAAAGTGAACACATCCTTAAATCCCAGTGTTATATTAGATCCTATTTTTCGATCTAGATCAGTCTTAGTACTGCACAGCAAGGAAACTATGGTATGACTCAAGCCATTTTGGCTCAGAGGACCCTTTTTCAACACCACAAAATGTTCCGCACCGGAGAACCAAAATGGCGCCGATTGCGCGGGACTGTTAGATGAAAGGGTAGAGTCGGAGCGCAGATGTTAGGAAACGGCCTTGTTGAATGCGTCGGCGGATGTGCGAGTCTGCGGAAGGCTTCTATTAGAGTGCTGCTCGGCGGAGTGATGTGGTAGCCGCTGCTGTAGGAGGAAGGACCCCGCTTCTACTCCACTTGTCTTTCAATTTCGCCTTAAAAATTATCTCGCTTGGCCCGTCTCCTCTGGTGGCTAGCGGTGACTTTAGCGAAGGAGAGACTTGCTTGTATCCAGAGGACAGCCATAAGCCGGTGGTGAGGGAAAGTAACCGCCATTTTAATCGAATAAAACACACGTTTCTAGTGACAGCGGCACAAGCACAACAATGGCTCTGAAAAGAATTCACAAGGTAAGGAAGTCATCGTGAGCTATGGTGGGCCTTAGGAATATGCTACAAGCTCGCCTTATTTTCCACAAAATGGGAGTTCTTCCGTATTATGTGAACACTTCGAGGAGGTTACCAGTTAAATGAGGGATTATTTTATAAGCATGGGATTAAAGTACATTCAATATAACGTTGAAGACAAGATGACAGTAAAGCAATGCACCGTGTTTTGTGCCCACAGAGCAGCCTGGGCCCTCCACTCTTATTTTAGGGGTTAGCTGGCTAGCTAGGCTTTTGGCAGACATTCCGATACATCAGTCATACGAGAGCATGTTATAAAGGCTACTTTAGGTTGTTTTCCAGTTCATGTGAAGGTATTTTGTGTTACTGTCGTGTATTATTAGCATCTGGCTAGTTCTTTGCTAGCTATATTACGAGTAGTTTTTAGCCTCGATGATACCGTATGCGAGGCTAACGATAGAAAAACGGCATGTACCGTAAAAAGGCTAACTGTGTTGGCTACTGGAGCGTCTAGCAGGGTCCTTTAGGGGGGAAAATGTGATCCAAGCGCATTTTCACTGGCGCGGCGTCGTTGTTTCGTTGTTCGCCGAGTGTAGTTCGGGTTCTCCAGGGTGCTAAACGCAGAGATTGGCCTACCGTGAAATTTTCTTGGCGGGGTGTAACAGACACGTACAGTGTGGTGCTGTGTCTTTCCATCACGTTTATCTATCTGCATTTATCTGTTTAATCAAGTGTTTATGGTGCAAGTCTAGTCTGTATTTGATTCTCATCAGAAAGACAGTTTTATCTCAGTAACTTGATTTCGTGTTTGATCAGCGTTAGCTAATTTGTAAAGACCCACAGGTACCTGTCACTAAGTAACAGTTTTGCAGTCATTGAAATAACATAAAGCTTGCGTTCACTAAAGTCGGCTAAATTGGGAATGTATGTTGCACCCACAGTCCAAACCGTTTTAATGTGTATGAAAGGTGTTGTTTGATGTTTTTGAAGCGCCCGAGTTGTAACAAAGCTTTATTTTTCACAGCCAGCACACACATTTTTTTAATACGAATTCACACGATGCAAGCTACTTCCTCCCGTCCTATCAGGGTATGGCCCGACCATGCTGATTTTCCGATACTTAGTGTAATATAAGTTAGGGCCTCAATCTTACTACTTCTTAGCTTGTCGTAATTAACATGTTTAATGAGGAGTTTGTGCTGAAAAGTGTCTAGGATGGATACAGATGTTAATGCTTATGTGCCTTAAATAGAATGGTACTTAATGGTTCAGACTTTGAGTCTGTTATTATTTTTGTAGTGTCTTATTGTAGTAGCTACCTAACCAAAGCCAGACCAGTAAATTTACAACATTTTCAAAGGCTAAATGTGTATCTTTGGGTGGAATTACAAGGGCTCACAGTAAAATGGGTCTTTTAAATTGTAGCGTTTGAGGGTGAGTCTTAGTGTTTGTGTCACCGGTATCAGTTGAAAGGCCAGCTGATAAATCTCTCTTCAGTAGGGCTTCTGTGATGTGTATATTTATATCTAACCTGAAAATAGGTTTGTCGTAATATATAGGCTACATTGATTTGTTGCAACATATGCAACTTGTTTGCTGAACAATGTCAATGCAAAGTTTGAGTGATGTGTTATTGTAAAGTACATTTCCATATAACAGTAATGATGTCTGTCGTTAGGAGTTGAATGACTTGGCACGTGACCCTCCAGCGCAGTGCTCGGCCGGACCTGTTGGTGATGACAGTAAGTATTCATAAGATCAGCTGTCAGTTATTTCAAGGTGTTGGATGCTTCAATAAAAAAATAGCTAATTTTTAAAGAAGATAATTTCTTAAAATAAAATGTTCATTGAGACTTTCAAAGGATATCGTACTTCTCATGCTCCTTAGACACATGGTTTCGTTCCAGGTTGCCGTTGCATCACTTGAAGCTGCCCAGTTGTAGATTTGACTTGTAACTTCAGAGAGTTAATGTACATATACTAGGATTCTATTTAAAAATGTATGTGACCAGTGGTCAGCGGCATTTTAAGGCACTTTCACGCAGTGTACGTAATGGAGATGGGCAGTCCATGCTGGTGGTTTCCTGCAGGCCTGATAGCACGTCACTTGTCACCAAAACCTGATCTGCCTGTTCAAACTTGCTTCAGTACTTTTGACTGCTGGGCCGGTATGGGCTGAGTGAGTCATGGTGCTTCCTGGTTGTTAATTTAATAGACGGGAACCGCAGTACAGAGGAAGCAGCGGGAGATCTGGATATTGATCTCAGTAAATAAGTGTGCAGGTTTGTTGTGTAAATAATGCTGTATGACGCAATTATAATATATGCACTTTGTGATGCTGGGTAACGGTATGCCAAGGTATTTTTATTGTTAAAGTAGGTTAGTTGTGTGAACTTCAGGTGGCGTACAGTGACTTTCTCTCTCACTCAGACCACTGTGCGTCACAGAGAAGTGAATTTGTGCCATGTCTTGCTTGCGTTGAACTATCTACAAAGTGCAATAAAGAATTCCTGTAATATTTCATGTTCTGCTGTAAAAGTGAGTCCCACCCTGTTTAATGCAGCACGTCAAATTTCATTTAATGTGTAAAAGGAATATTTTGCTGGTGGCTGTTTATTGTGGATTTTGTGACTGTTGTTTAATCCTGTTTTGTAATGTTACTCGTGTCACTTTTTACAAACCATTATGACCAATTTTATTTTTTACGTAAAATCTGTAAAATCGGCCGCCTTGACGTTTACTTCATAAAGATAATCGAAAGTTGATATTTTTGTTTGCTCTTTAAAGTTGTTCATTCGGGCGCTGTTTGTAAATGCAGTGAATGAAGTCTGCCTGTAATTGAGTCTGACTGTCGGCGTCTTTTACTTTCAGTGTTTCATTGGCAAGCTACGATAATGGGACCCGTGAGTATGATCCATTTACTCTAAAGTTTTCGGTAGTTGTGTAGCTGTGCGCTGGTGTAACTGTGATCTCATTTGACAGAACGACAGTCCTTACCAAGGGGGCGTGTTCTTCTTGACTATTCATTTCCCCACAGATTACCCCTTCAAACCGCCAAAGGTGACGCCTCTCTTCCTTTCCTTCTTTAGAGTCATTTGGAAATTGCCCTGCTTTGATATCTCTTAATGTAGCTGTAGCATTAGCAAGGCCCAATGCAACTGGAGCGTGTTGGAGATGCATTTTTGGTGCTGATTTTAGACTTTTACTTGCCCATGAAGCACCAGAAGATACTAAATGACAAGTGATACAGAAATTAGAGGTCCTTTTAAGTACCTCTGTCCTCACAGCTACGTCCAGAAATGCGTGTTTGAAGTATTGTTTTCTGTAATAACATTCCGCGACCTGCTCTTTGCACCTTCAGGTTGCATTTACCACAAGAATCTACCACCCAAACATCAACAGTAATGGCAGCATCTGCCTTGACATTCTGAGATCACAGTGGTCCCCAGCACTTACCATTTCTAAAGGTACAATGGCGTTTGACACATTTTGGAGGGTAATGCGAATGTACCCAGAGCATGATGCAGCAATGTTTCTCAGTTAAGATTGATACACATATGTTTTTTTTTTTTGTTAGTCCTCTTGTCCATCTGCTCGCTGCTATGTGACCCAAATCCAGATGACCCATTAGTGCCTGAGATCGCCCGCATCTACAAGACAGATAGGGAAAAGTAAGTACATTGCTATTTATCCTGAGTAGGTTCACAGTGGAATTCCAGCCGTTGCAGTACACACACATGCACATACCGAGACTTGTACGCTACGTGCAGTTTAGAAACACCAGTCAACCTAACTGCATGTCTTCAGACTGTGGGAGGAATTTCCTGTGTGACATGTGGAAAAATATGCAGACTCCACACAACACAGCAATAAGTATCTGTACCCTAACCCCTGGAAGTGAGGCAGCAGTGTTACCTGCTGCATTGCCATGTCATCCATGCAGTGTGCGGTTTGCAGGGAAATTGTCACGAATGCTGCAGTTTTGATTTGATCTTTGGCTGCTGTATTGTGTGAGCGTGCTGACTAGACATTCCCTCTCTCTCTTTTCAGGTACAACAGAATAGCTCGGGAATGGACGCAAAAGTATGCAATGTAGTTTCAGCGCAAGATCATGGAGAAACACCTCTGCGTCTACAGCTAGGGGGAGCTCTGAGCGAAAATGAAAAACAGAAAAAATCTCGTTGGTTTCCATTGGAGTGCTTTCTATGAGCCACATCTTCCTTAACTTGCACCCCTTTTTCCCCACCCTCCCCAGCTGCCATGTTGTATATATTTCAAACTGCAGTCCACAGTCCACCTATTTTCCCTGTCCTGCTACTGTCTTTGTCACTGGATCAGTCCACTTTTGGAGCTGTCCGATGTTTATGATTCTAAAAGCATTCCTTGCCATTTTAAGAACTGGGATATCCAAGATTGAGGGATTTCACTTTTTTCCCCTTTGTGCTTCCAACAGTAATGAGTTGGGGGCTTTTTTTGGTATAAATCTCTAAGGAATTCTTTTAAATTCAAATGAAGCTAAAATGGAAACGTAAAGCCTTTTGGTTCTTGTATGTTCAGCTGGAAAATTCTAAAGGATTTCCCCCC
>JAODKF010000002.1:9751161-9768143 GCA_026779585.1 Mormyrus proboscirostris
CCCCCCACCCCCAACAATTATCACCAAGACCTTCATCATTCCATATTCATTACTGTTTGGAGGTTTTGGACTGGTTGGTTAAAACCTTCCCATAACCAATCTAGATTGCATTTGGATTTTTTTTTTCTTTTTTTTGGATCTAGAAGCTAATAGCTCCTGTCACACTCGTGCTTTCTTGGGTTGTAGTGCGAGGAAATAAAATCCTGACAGACGACTTCTGTATATTTAAATACCTGGAAGCTCATTGAGCTCGTGTGTTGATTAAACTGTGTAATAAAATAATTACTAAAGTCTGAACTTTGAATTTAAGCATGACTGAAGTAATTGAAAATGTGGGCTTCTGTCGACAAAATCAGTTTTTTTTTGTAATAAATGAAACCATGTTTAGCATTTTTCCACATTCTGTGCAGAATTAAGTATTTTAAGGTGATTGTCATAGTTGAATTCACAGTAAATATGTCAATGATTTGTGGAACTGTTGCAAAGTAAATTCCTATAAAAATGTTGCAAAGCATGTGGAAACAGTATGTTATGAGCAATGTAGAGAATGTTGATGGGGGGGGGGAGTGGCCCTCTGTGTTCAAAGTGAAGGTAGTACCACATAATCAATTGTATACATTATAAATAATTGATAACATGGCAAATGTTAAGCGACATGCCTCATAACTGGAAATTATTACTGTTTCAGTTGCAGTTATAATGTATGAACACAGCCCTGTAAACTGAATAAAAATAGGATGTATAAACTGCTTCTTAGGTTACTTAGTTGTAATACTTAATATCATTGTGTTGGTGGACTAATTTTAAACGTACATTTGAATAATGCTGGCTTAGTTGAAGGTAATATAAGCAGGGTTGGAAGATCTTGTCTTAAATTTCAGTATTTTTCTGCAGTTTACCCATTCGAAATGTCGAGTAATTCACCGTGAAAGTGGGGTTACTTTAAATTAAAGCACATTAACCCACTTCGGATTCGTCATTGTTGGTATATGCATTTGACATCCTTAACTGCTCAAAACATAGGGTATTTTAGGGAGAGAATGTGACAAGCTGGCCTCCTCGCTCTGTGTTCACTAGTGTTCACAGTCAGTCAATGATTCATTTTTTTCTTGCGATTGGCTGCCGCCTCCGTGACGTAGCGTAACCCGGAAGCACGCATGATCCGTCCAAAGGTTCAGGGCTGCCCGTGACCTTGTGCATGAGCAGACAGCCGACATTACTGCCAGCGGCGAAGACTTGCAATGTCGGTATCAGCATTTCTGCCGCTATCCAAGCCGGATATAAGAAATGGATTCTCCTTTTGCAAAGGTTGTTTTGTCTTCCTCAGAATATAACTGTAGCCGTCAAAAGAAATGTAATCGTATTTTGTAACAAGTGTTTGTTTTCGCTAACATGCATACTAATCGAAATTTTCCATTGCAGTTAACATCTAGTGGTCATCTATAGGGCGGTCTGGTTAGATGGCTTGCCTACTATTCAACTATTTGAAACATAAATCGCGACAATAGTAAAATAAGATAAATTAGATATCCGGACAAGGTTACCACGTAATATAGGGATCGAAACTGATTGGCAGCTGTGGTAATGAACCTTAAATCTCATGCGATAATACCTTGACTTGAATGTATGTACAGAAATTCTGAACTAAATTACGTGTTTTCAAGCTCCAGTGGACCATGTGACAATGGTAGCCATACCCACACAACTTTGGTTACTTTCACAATTACATGTAGGCCTACTTATTTTAGCAGGTGCCTAACTGTTTTTAAAGCGACCAAGTCGGAGTATCCAGGTCAGGGTAGCGCGGAGGCTTGAAGCCATTCCCAGGCAGAAAAGCGCACAAGGAAGACGTAACATTTTTTGAGCGGACACAAATAATGTGTTATGCTATTATTAATGTAATTAACCACAAATTAAGTGGTAATTACAAATTGGTCTCATGTTTTTACATCATTAATGAATTGTCACACGTTTTTTTAAATCTCAGTTAAGTACTATGTTTGTTACTATATCTATTAATTATGTAAACGTTTATGAACTACCGAAGGAACCACTAAAGGAAGCACTGTAGGAACAAATAATGAAGAACACATGCAAAATACCGATCTTGTATTTGTTCCTCATTAATGGTGACACAACATTTATCTCAAGCAGTTACTATATGTGTTTCTGTATCTCTTAATTCTGTAAACCCTTGAGAACTACTAAGAATCTACTGAAGGAACAAGTAACGTATAATGAAGTGAAATACTGAACTCATGTTTATTCATTAATACATCCTGACACATCGTTCAACTTAAGTAGTAACTATATTTGTTCATGATTTGTACTTCAGTAGTAAACTGAGTGATTACTAAGTATTTGTGTCCTCTTAAGTAAAGTGTTACCGGGAAATTACCATAAGTGTCAAGTGCTAATTTTAGTGTCCAAAATACATTCTGTGCCACAAAAAGCATTATTTAATGACGAAATCAAGTAATGCCTTGATGCATTCCATTCACAAAAGCGCTCCACCTTCTGGTCATTGCAAGGCACTACTCCCCTCCACCCGCCGGCGCGCCCCTACTACGTACCTGGCCTGATTCAGCGAAAGACAAAACAATATTTTGTGATTCAGCAAAAGACGTAATGCATTTTCTCATGCCTTTCGTGACTCGGCTAAAGTCGAAATGCGTTTCATGATGCCTTTTGATACTTGACAAAAGACGAAATGCATTTTGTGATTCCACAGAACCAGTTTTGTTCACAAAATGATTTTCATTCGCAAAATGCATTTTGTCCACAAATTGACTTTCATTCACAAAAAAGTACCGATATCAATTCTGTGCACAAAATGAGACATTCTTTTTGATTTCTGTGCATGATAGAAAGTGAAGTAAAATAAAAGAATGTGCACAGAATTGATATCAGCACTTTGCATTTCATGGACATAAAGTCATTTTGTGGACAAAATTTATTCTGTGGAATCACGAAATGCATTTCATCCTTTGCTGAGTCGTAAAAGGCACCACGAACCATAGCGGCTAGGTAATAAAACAACAGGTAGAGATAACACTGCATAGTCATTTGCTCCATATGTAAAATTGATAAGAATATGCTATTAGCAGTAAAGGTATACAAATATATACCATTGAATTATGAAGTTATACTGCTTTATGAATGAATGAAATTTCTAAATATGTAACCCTTTATATAGTGTAGCACGCTGGGAAAATGTTAATAGCCCATGTTTGTGTAGTCATAGATACTTGTGTTCCTGAATGTCATATGTGCTGCCCACCATGTGTGTGCCTTACTGTCTGGCCTCACACCTTCCTGTGTTTCCCCATTGTGTGGGGGTTTTGGGGGTGGATTGGTTTAATGTGATTGTCTTTTTAAGGGCTTAATTAAAACGGCACTCTCTCTTCTTTCTTGTCATTTCTTGCCACCGGCGTGATGCCTCAGTCTGCTAGTCATTACATTGTGTATGTGTGTGTGTGTGTGTGTGTGTGTGTGTGTTTTTGGGCTTGGGCAAGTTGTCAAAAACGTTATTTATAACGATGATATTCCGATCACATGCATTTACCGACGGAATTACATTTTGCACCATAAAGTTAAGTGCCCATCTGGAGTGTGAAGTAACGCTACAGGAATCTGAGCTTGTGTCTTTCTTGGCGTCATCCTTACGTGTCTCTCATCTGTACTCTACAAACCTACCGCTTTAGCTTCCTGTCGTCAGATTTACAGCGTACCGACTTAATGTGGGTTAGCTGCAGAGTAAGTTCATTTTGATAAAAAGATAATGGGTGCATGGTGAAAAATAAGAGGTGATTTATGAAACGGTGACTGTATTTCTTGTGCTTCCCAGGTATTCTGGTTTTCTAAGATATGTTGTAAGTTGAAGTAGCTCTGAATATACCTCTGCCTCGTGCTGTCTGAGAACTGCTCCAGACCACAAACTTGCGCTAGATAAGTAGGTGGAAGATGGGTGGATAAAGTGATTACTCTGTGTGTGTGTGTGTGTGTGTGTGTGTGGTCCTGATATACCTTACCTTTATTCTTAAACATTTGTGACTTGCTAAAAAGTAAAAATGCAAAAACGCTTGCATTTTGTCCGGTTACTTACAGTTATGGTTAGGGCTGGGTAGGGGTTAAGGTTGTCATAGTTAGCATTAGCATTTTTCCCAAAGAAATTAAAGAGTGCTCCCCACAAAGACATGATAACAGGTCTCTGTTTTTGTTAGGATGATATTGAGGTTTGTATACTGTTATACTACTAGAGGTTTAAGCTGGTCATTAGTACTAAACGGTTAAAAAAAATGTTACATACAATGTCAATTTAAGTTAAGCGAGTTGCCTTGGTCAACAGAAAGTGCTTAGCAAATAAAGAGAGCTGAAATTCTGACTGGAGCGTGTTTGTATTTCAGAGCACCTGACCACCGTTCTGCCTGTGGTATTGGCCACTGCTGCTGGAACCTACCTCATCTGCAGGTACGTCGGTAGGAGGAGCTGCAAGAAGAGCAGAGTCAACCGGGAGGTGAACAAGGACAGCCCCAAGGTGGTGCATAGCGTCGACATGGAGGACATTGGCTCCAAGGCCGTCTACTGCCGATGTTGGAGGTCCAGAAAGGTGTGTCACGTGTGACCTGCACCTCTCTCGGAAGAGCCACTGTCAACAAAGGCAGGCAAACAGGTTACAGAGCAATGTAACAATACCGTGTTTAAAAGGAGACTCCTGTGGTATGGCATGGTTTGCTGTCTTCAGCACCGTTGTTTTAAATTCCTATTTCAAATAAGAATGACTATGTTGTCACATGTTTCATCCTCATGTACGTGTTACGTTTTATAACAAGCTACATGAGAGAGGCTCTAGAGTCTAGACCCCCTGTTATCTGACTAAGATAAACAGTTAGAGGGAGGATGGATGGATGGATGGATGGATGGATGGATGGAGCCATTGATTTGGTGCAAAACATTTGAAAAATAAAGTAAAACAGGTTTACATTTCGCTTGACAGAAAGATCGTTTAAATTTTACTTTAGTTAACTACATTGAGCCTTCAGTCATTTTTGAAGTCCAAAGGGATTGTTTGTTGAACAATGTAACTGCAGATAAGAATTTTGTGTCAGTATTAAAAGTGGTACATTTCAAAATATGTAACCATTATTGTTATTTGATGCATAGTTACAATATGGGGTGAATTTGCCGTGAAAGTGTGCTTTTCTGTTTGCAACAGATTATATTAAAAGTGACGTTCGGCCTACACCTATGATGCAACACCACTGGATTTAAATAAAAAATCTTCACATTTGGGAATGATGAATGAATATTATAGGAGACCTAGGTTGTATAAAATGTATGGTAATTCAGTTATTTTCTTCACTTAAATGATCGCTTTCTTTTGTAGAGGTAACTTCCTGTTCTTCATTCCTGAAGTTCAATTAGTAGAGCATTGTGCTAATGAAGCAAAGGTTGTGGGTTCAAATCCCAGGGCGCACTCATAAATTGTAACTCTACTCTCTGCTGTACTCTTTTGGATTGGGTACCCAGAGGTAACCTAAGTCCCCCCCTGTCTTTCCACAGTTCCCTCACTGCGACGGTGCACACACCAAGCACAACGAAGAGACCGGTGACAACGTGGGTCCCCTCATCATCAAAAAGAGGGATGCCTGATGACCATCGGACCACCGGCTGACGCTGTGCCGCCGCATGCCCACATGGTGGCGCTGCCCCTCGTCCCGTGCCGCTCTGTGTATGCATCGGCCTTTTCTGGGCTCTCGTCTTCCCGCCGTACTCCGCTACCACGCATGTCTGGATCCTCGTAAAAATTTTATGGTGAATGTAAAGTCACAGGAAAGACTCGGGTTTAAAAGTAATTTCGGAAGCGAACGCTAGCATGACTATCAGGGCCAGTACAATGCAATCTCAGTCTGTTTTGTGAATTCCCCTACAGTGGTCAGACAAAAACGCCCCCCTGCAGTAAGAACATGCAGCTCTATTCCCAAGCGAAGCGTTTGTCTAATGTGCGCATCAATTCCATCCACTGTGACTGATTTCATTATGATGTATAATTCCCTATTTTAGCAAATGATCTATTTTGAATAAAGTCTATTGGGAAAAGAGAGTTTTCTGTGATGGGAATGTTTGGACACACAGTGTGAAGACCTGAAAGGGCAGTACCAGATGCTGCTAATGGTCACAGCAGACCTTTAATTCAGTGGCACAGTGATCACGGTCACGCTGAAGCTTCACTGACTGCTGATGGATCCGCCAGTCATGTTCACACTGAACCACTGGTGTAATGTGTGTTATCGTCTACGAACATATATGCTAGCACTTAATCTCTCTGCTATGGTGTTACTTTTCTGTCTTATATGATAAACTTTCATTCTTCCAAGCTAATTGTAGAATCTGATTAAACATATAATTTTCTGTAAGGGTTTTAATTTGTAGAGCTATGGCCAACAGCAGTATATGGTTAAATCGGAGGCTGCAGTTCCGTAAGTTTTAAAAAAAATAATAAGAAGAAGAAGAACAAGGTATCTAGATTGCTGTCCCATACGCGTGTGTTTCTCATGGGGGTACATGCGGTGTGAGGGTTGAGAAGTGACCGAGCCTTTACCACTAGGGGGCACTCTCATCCAAGGTTTCAACAGCGCGAAGGGAATTTCCGTGGAACAAGATGCACGTCAGTATGACACATGTGTAACCGGTGTCACGCTGGGAAAATTCCGTTTTTCTCAAACGATTTATAACTGGGATAAAAAAAAAAGGTTTTTTGAATTATCCTCTGCATGTCGCAGTGCAACATTATTCAAATAGAACGAGTCGCACAGCTGATCATTTAACCTCAAACCTAAAGGCTTTTAAGTCAGAAAAGGGGCAGACTGGTGTCCTCATCTCCAAATTCTGTCTCCCACGTTGAGCAGGGAAGCAACCTTTGCAAGCAGATGATGTGATAGTAAGAGCAAGTCACGTCAGTATATCGGGTCTGATTACCGGATGGTGTTTCCCTGGAGTGATGAGCCAATGCAGATCCATAAAAGCGCGAGCTTCAGGAGCCTGGAGCATAAAATACTGGAAGGAATGGCGTGTAGAGCGGAGAGAAACCCTACGTTAAGCGTTAGAAAGCAAACAGGAAAGAGTGAAAAGGGATGGGAAGGTGTCTGAAGAAACGGGTATCTCATGGGCGGACTGGCCAGAGTGTTTTCGCTTGAGAAGCTGGTTGACAGCATTCCACAGTGTCTGGGAAGCCGGACGTTTGCTCCATCCACTCTCTCTCTCTTTTTTTGTTCAATCTGGCTTTGGGCACTCCTGCGGTGCTGGTCATGCGTCTGGCTGGAGCATGTGGCCATGTGACACTAATCCACCCCTCCCCCCTCCCATGCTCCCTCCCAGCCAAAGGAAGCGCTTTGGCGTGCTCTTCCTCTGCCTCGCCTCGCACATGGGGGAAGACAACAAAGGCCCGAGCGCGGCAGAGGCCCTGAAGGCTGCTGAAACGCCCACCTGAACGTCCGCCGTCGCCGCGAACGCTTTCATCTCACCCCCGCGGAGCATCGGCTCACCGGCAGCCCTTCTGCAGCGGCGGCGTCGCCGCAGAGACCCGCATGCACCTCTGCGAAAAAAAAACCATGACTTCTGTGTGGGCAGCTCACGGGTGCCGCCATATGTAACGTGTGAAGGCAGCGTAGTCGCACGGGGCTGCGGAGGATCGGGTAGCCGGAGAGGTGTGGGTGACAGGATGGCGGGGCAGGGACGAGTGGGATGTGCGGTAGGAGGAGATGCAGTCAGGCCGGCCAGCCCTGTGGGAGGGCTTGGAGATGAGAGTCGGATGGTGTGGAAGGGTGAGGAGTGGCTGAAGCGGGGGAGGAGATGGGGTAGCGGGAGGTGTGGAAGTGGGAGCGTGAGGAGGAGTAAAGGGTGTGAGGAGGCAGGTGATGATGGTAAAGGAGAAAAGAGATTAGGATTGTAATGTATATAGCTATAGGGATTGGGGGAGGAGCACGAGAGTGGACGGTTAGGGAAACACAGGCCTTTGGGGTTGCATCCGTCTCCAGCCAACTGAGCCCTTAAACGCATCATGAATGCCTGGGATTTTATATTACACATGCCCGCCGTGCATACTGAATGCTCAGCTTTATGCTGTGGCTCATTAACAATGCTAAATTGAATCCTTACCCTTTAAAATATTTTGTGTGTGTTAATATTCTTGTGTGACAAAAGCCAAACATTTTGGTACAGAATGTAACCACCCCCATCTCTCTTACCCTCTCTGAAATTCACAAAGCTTCTAAACACGTAGAAATCCGTACAATTACCTTCACTTCCGTTATCATTCAAACTAATACCATTCCGCTATGTACCCGTCTACATCGGAGCCGCAGTACATGTAGACACATTGAACATCATGTTAATACGAACCTAACATATATATGTGGTGTGTTTAGTTATATGAGCTACTGTGAATTCTCCTCGCTTCACACTGTAGACATCAATAATGTTTTCGCTGTTCTTATTGAACGAAAAAAACTGCGATGGGTAACTATTATTTTACTTGATTAGCTTATTTTGCTTGTTCTATGAACAAAAGGACAAAACGGCGCTTTTAAGACTCGCCGGCACTTTAAAGATAAGGGAATATTGGACATTCTCCACGGAGAGCTAAGGGTATTGTACATGAAATGTATGATAAAGCTTAGTTAATTGCCCACTTGTACTTTCTTCGTGTTAAATATGCCTCTTTGTATTATTTGCAGTGTTAACAGTGTTCGATCACGGAGGGCAGAATGAGTGATCAAGTGGCATGTAGACAAATAAGGACAGTGTCCAGACGTGTCCTGCACCTTTCACAGAATATACCATCATTAGCACGTGAACTGTCACGTGAGGTGGCTTAATTGTGTTATTAAAACAATATAATTATATTGTTTTTCAAAGCCAAAGACACGGATGAGACCGACTGTCAAGGACCAGGGCTGGTCCACTACATACAGAAGGCAGCAATTATAGACTTATGCACCATGATTTGTCTTACACCGATTTTAAACTGATGTATATGCATATTTAACCTCAGCCGTTCCTGACTTTTTCTTTAAATTCAGACAACTTGATTCAGGAGTGCAGGAGATCATTCTAGTTTTTATTCTCTCCAAACCTTACTTGGACTCAGGGAGGTGAGGTCTTACACCTACTTACTGCAGGTGTGTGCAGTCTAGATTCTTGGTATTTTACTAGAATAAAACTCGAGAAATCTGCATGATTCAGGCACCCCACAAGGAGGACAGCCTTCAGTCAAGGAAATCTTTTCCCGAGAGACCCGGGGAAATGATGATACGCGGCACAGACACTGCTCCAGGGTCCTGGACAGAAAAGCAGACTGAGGATGGAAAGGTTGCGCTACGGGTCCGAAACACTGAAAGCGAATTCCTGCGAGAGGATTTTCACTGTGCGCTTTCTCAAACGAGGAAGGACACACTTGACACGGAAGTTAGTCAAATTTGACTACGGAAGGTTTCCTGGGACGGTGTTCTGGAAAAGTGAAGAAGAGATTAATTTGAAGGAATATAGTCGGTCTATGTGTAAACCGTAGGAGGGGGATGTCCAGTCCCTAGACAAGAGTGAAATAGGAAACAGATGGTCAGTTAGGTGGTGCAAAACAAGTGGAGCTTGGTAATTGGTAGTTGATGGTAACAAGGAGACGCTGGTGGTTTTTCACTCATGAAACAGAATTTTACGTAGGCTAATATCACCAGTCACTTTCAGCCGTGGTAATTAGACTGGAGCCGACCTTTGTATAACACTTATAACAACCTCTGTGGATATTTTCATATGTCCATACGTTGTCGGTTGCCACTTATTAGACCTAACAGCTAGACTGAGCATATTAAATGCCCATATGCGTTTATAGAAAACGGAATACTGCAAAGAGCTAGACAGATTGCCAGAATGGCCGAGACACTTTGGAAAGACCGCGGTTCAAAAGCCCTTGTATGGATGTGTATCTTGTCGTTTTCCTCCATATTCCCTCGAGGGGAACCCAGGGTCATAACAGATACGACACAAGGAAAAGAGAAAAACCGCCTATTCGCATCCAGTACTACAGCTGAATGGGTGGCGCTGAATGTCCATGTGTACGAGAGTATATATAGGGTAGTTGCTGGGGGGTCGGTGTGTAAAAAACAGGAATGTGGACAAGCTGAGCGGGGCCAGGAAGAATGTGGTCAGTCTGGACTGTGTAAAAAGATAGGAGCAGCCACTGTGAAAAAGTAAGCACGGGAGTGCATAGCCGTCGCCAGCAATGCGGGATCCGGCGTTTTACTGCAATCACACAACATTTTCCAATTATTCTAATATTCTCCACCTGATTCAGTAGATAAATAAGTGCCTTTAAACCGGCCACTGAGCTATGTGTCCTACGTTCCCAGTTCTCTCAATGTTTTATTTGCCGTTGACAGTTTTCGGTTTGTTTGCAAGAGTGGGTCACAAAAAAAGCGGTCAGCACAACGGCATGGAGGCGATTTCCAAAACGGAGAGGGGGAGAGGCAATGCAGTCTGGATAACATAAGATACGGTGAAACCAGGCACTTTGCCAGTATAAAAGAGACGGTTTTCCCTCCAAGGGATTACGGAGCAATGCGTGTCAAACCTATTCACAGCGGTGCGTTGTCTGAGGGTCTGAAGCGACCATTGTGCGCTTATCTCGCTGACGGGCCCCGTGTTTGTTCGCCCACTGCCACGAAACACGTCGGCGATAAAAGACAAAGGAGTGGACTGGAAAGAGAAAGGTGACTTCTTTAGTTCACGGCCGTAGATAAGCTGTTATCTTTTTTCGAGCAACGCAGTATGCCCAACAAACATATTATAGATGTACTACATTATTTAACTCACTGTTAAGCGCCACCATATAGGGGAGTCGATCTGAATACGTTTCAATATTAAAGCCGCGTCATATTCCGAACCAATATTTATTTTGAGGTTTTTTTTTCTGTGACCATTTGCACTCACACTTAAAATATATAAGCAAGAATAAATATGTAATTAATAGTGTGCTATATACTCGCAATAATACATGGAAACGCTCCTGCTCTTTCAGTGAAGTCGGGGTTAATATCTGCAGGTGTTGATACTAATGTCATCATATATGAAGTTTTCTAAATCCATAAATATGCCACATATATTGCATTATACTCTCAACTTTTTATAACAGGCTGCGTTAATATAGTGTTTGGGTGGCGTACAGTTCCCATCGCTGTGAATACAGGTCGGCTAAGGTGATTGATTTGAATAAAAAAGTGTGGTCAGTTTGTTTAGAAACATCAAAGTTCATCATGCAAACAAAGTTCATCGCGTCAACTCCATCGAGTTAAAGGGGGTTAAACGCAACGATCCGTATGTTTACTGTCAATATTGGCAAATTCTGAAATAGTGACAAAACTTGCGAAACGCTTTTTTTCGCCTTCAAGTTACTTTCTGCGATGATCAAGGTCCAATATCTTGTATGTAAACCTTGTAAACGCTCGTTTCGCTCCAGCGCATGGACTCTACCTATTATACATGCATTTTATAAGGAATTAATGGGTTTGGTATATATCTTAAAACATGTTTAGAATAGTTGCCAAACGCTAATACGCGATTATTCGCAGTCAGCAATTCAAAGCGAACAGTTACTAATAGTGCTTATAGGATTATGGAATCGCTGTTTAATGTCTGACGTCCCAAGAACAATGTGCTTGGCCTTAAGTGGGAGATTAACGTCTAGTTGCGCTTGCGTGAGTGTCTTTGGGGGGGAGGCTGACGGTTCCTGGACGTGAGGTCTCGGTTGGTGCCGCCGCTGCCGGTGCCTGTGCTGCTGGTGAAGCCCCCCCCCCCTCGCTCTCTGGCTGCTGTGTTATTTTCCAGCTCGGAGCCCCAGCCCGCGTGGCTCGATCGATTCGCATTGATTGTCCCTGACGAGCTGCTCCACTTTCCAGCCAATGTCAGCCAGTCTGCGATCGGGAAGGAGAGAAATGAAGGAAAATCTCTGCCGCCCTGGCGGTGTCATTTCCACACACTTCAGTTGGCCGCCTGCCAGCAGACAGGACACTCACAAGAGGTGGAGTGGACTTCAGCGTTTGCAAGAAGAGGAGCCGGCTACCTCGCTGGCCTGAGCGACAATTTCGATTGACCACTGCCCCCCACCTTAAAACTGTCAAATTATACTTGCCATGTGACATAATTGAGCTCGCTTTAAACACGACATCCCTTTAATTGTACCCTGTGTTTACCTACATACGAGGCACCGCATATAGTCTATGCATGTATATCGATCACACGTCGGTTCCAACTCGTCGTTTATTATCGACTTTATTTTAGTTAAACACGAGCAGAAATGATTACTCGGTTAGGTGTATATATGTATTCATCGACAAAATCTAAGCAGTGTGTGCTGTACAGGAGAAATTTGTGAATGTGAAAAATCAATAGTGAAATGCACGAGACAAGATGCGTGACGATGTGTTATGGCGTCTGTAATCATATATAGCGTACAATTACAAAATCATTAATATTTAATATGTTTTAAATAGTATTAAATATTATTGGTATAACTTATACGGGGGGCGCCGTTATGGTAAGATAAGTGTCACCTAAAGTGGCTAATGAGACTATTACGTAGAAAAATGCACCCCAATGTACACAGTGTATAATCCAGAACATGTATATTTATCTTATGGCTGAGGAATTGGCTTCCTTCCCCGCCACTCTCTTGGACCTCCGTGGAAATGCTTATATTTCAGTCATATATTTTATGTTGCTAAGTACTGAGTATGTTTGAGTCTGGAAGCCAGATTTAAATAAATGCCATGTCACATGACATTTAAAGTTTTTTGTATCACATCAAAAGCACAGCAACGGTAACACCAGGAAATGATTATTAATGATTAATATGTATGTATGTATTATTATTATAGTTGTTGTCGTCGTCATCATCAGTAGCAGTAGAATTATTGTGGTGATGTCATGGTCCTAAAGCTTGGTATTACTAAACGGGAGAAATTAATAAAATATTTTTCCAATAATGTAATAATGTACAAGGCATTTAAAAATCATAACTAATTCCCCAGCTAACTTCTTTCTTCAGCATTACAATTGTCAAGTCTAGAAATGCTTCAACAGAGCATGTGCTCCGTTTGTTTTACAGGACAGCCGAGTCAAAGTTCTGGGTAAGTATGAATGTGTTAAATGAAAGTTCTCTCTTAAAGAGGTATGACGAAAAAGTCAATCTGCTTTCCGCTAAGAAAAATCATATTGTCCGTAAACAGTGAATAGACTGGAAGCCAGAGTCCTGTGCGTGTGCACGCTGTCTGAGAGACAGCCTCGATTTTATATTTTAAAATGAATGCGTCTTATATAAAAGACATTCACACATTCAGAAGAATTCGACTTAAATAATAATGGATATTACATCACGTTTGCTTAATTTTAATGTTTCATTACCTTTGGCGTTATATTTTATCTCGATTTCTCTTAATCGGAAAGTCCATTTCGGTTTTTACGTGAAGCTCCAAAAATCTATGAAATGTGTTTGCATGTTCTTCCCCGCGAGCAGGGATGTAGAGGTGGGATAGCAAGAATCGAAAGGTTGGAGCCCACACGCTTGCCTCCGAGAAAGTACGTTTTACAATTATTTATCACTTGCTTTCCTTCGCGCTAATTTCTGCTGGGGGGTTTTATATTTCTTTTGAGTGAGAATTTTATTTTTTCCCTGTTTTTGCGTCAATCTCCATAGCAGGCACGCCGACGGACCGCTTGGACGGTGGGATCACTCCCCTCCGCTCGGATCTGCTTTGGTAGGTGCGAATGAAAAGGGCCTGTGTTTGCAAATATGCAGATATATTGAAGGGGGGAATCATAGTTTGTTGAAGTCTGTTCAAAGTTGGGATGTCATCTTCCTAACGATCAAGTTAACTGGGAGAACGGGAGAATGTTTTTTCTTTATCCCCCGCGACGTACCAGAGCAGACCGAGCGCTGGTACCGCAGACACCCCGGTTTCAGATCAGTGAGTCTAGACAAAAGGTATTTTTGTATTACTTTAATGTTAATAAATGTCGAATTTATTCATTCATGTGCATACCTGATGATTTCATTGTGATTAGTTAGGTTTAATATGAGACTGCGCTGTAATGTAACTTTTGCGAATTTAACGCTGTTGGAGAATATTCCAAAATTAGTTCTTCTGACGGGGGACCGATATCGCGGATTTTCTTTCTTGTATGAGGATAATATTGTTAATGTTAATTTTAAAGTGCGCTAATGATTCACAAGTGACAAGGCTGGTTACTTGACAGTCGGTAATACAATTCATTAAGTGAAAATTAAAGATAAATTGTTGAATTTAAAAGCACAGAATAGGAAAATGTTACAAGTTTCCTCTCGACTCGGAAATAACTTTACCAACCATTGATATTTCTCATGATATTTATTAACATAAATCTATATATGTTAATATACATACGCCGTTATTTGTCACGTATTGCGCTGTATATCGGGTTATATCTCGTTACCGGTTTTCAATACCAAAAAGATCGCGAATTACTTTGGTGTATTTTATTGTGGTAGAATGAGCAGTCGGGGTTACGTATTGCCGAGGAGAAGCGAGCAGCCTGTCTGGCGCTCGCCGTGTCCCCCCTGCCCGACGTTGCTGCGTGCGGGGATTTACTGCGACCCCTCGGCACTGCCGCAATCCACGGCCGGCCGCAGCGCTCGGCAAGGCTGCGTGTTGTGTTTGCAATTAGGTGTCGCGGATTCAGATCAATATAAAATATAGATTCGCTATGTTTTAAACTTGTCCTGTGCCTGTGAGCGAAGAGCGTACGGACTATATAATACAAGGAATAACTTCATCTATAAGTAATATAATTAAAGTCGTTATTGATGGTAGATCTGAACTGGATCCAATGAGTGAGTAAGCGCGGTGTGGGGGTGTGTGTTCGCCTGAGAGGAAGCGCTACGCTGGGCTCTGCATTACCTGAACTAATAAATATCTGACTCTGCGCACCTCTCATGAGATCGCCAGGAGCAACTTAAAGCGGGTCTTGTTATGCATGTTGGCCGCAAACGGCGCTGCTCCGATAACTTTGATTTTAAAATGTAACTACGTTATATCCACATGAATGACTGTTACTGTTGTTGACGTATCCAGTTACTTATGCATTGCGACGATTAGGGATCAAAACAAATGGTGAGATAAGAAGAGATGCATTTGTTTTATACATTAATAATTTTACAAGGGTTGTTGGTCATTTTCTAGCACCATTTTTTTGCCAGATTGCTCGTGGGTGTGTTGACTAAGGTTCATTTGTAGGTGGGCTAATTATTTATGGTATTCCTCCAAGTAAAGAAAAAAGAAACAACCAGAGCAGCGGTGTCGTTTTTGTTAAGATTTTAACGGCTTGGAATGCGACCATCCAGCGCGTGCTATGCCGGGCACGGCTGGGAACAGTTGTTTGACACTGTGCATTTGGGCCCTGCCACATGCACCACACTGGCATACCAGAGGGACAGGGACAGGGCCAAGACCGCCGCTTTACGGCACCCACCACTCCTCGATCTCTAGCGGAACGTCAGTGTTTTAGATATTAATTCTCCGAGGGGGATAGTTATGGCCGAGCTCCGTCCCCATGGGACAGACACCAGGAAGATGTTCGCAGTTAACGACTATTCTTATCGGAAGGTAGCTATTTCGGTAGAGGCTTCAGGGGTACGGTAATACATATGTTGTCCTATAAAAGAAACATACTCTTGTCAACATAAAAATTGTAATTATTGGTAATATTATTTTAAGTACTGCTAGTGTGTCTTTGTTAATACGTAATAATAATTAATAATTAAACATAATTAAAATCTATCGGAAGCACTAGATCATTTTTTGAAATATATATTTATAAATATTTCCCTGGCCCATGAAGTTGAAGAAGATGTTATTCCGAAAGTCCTTGGCTGCATTGAAAACCAGTTTGTCAGTCTCCCATTGAGGTTGAAGCCTCAGTGATGTATCTGTGCACGGCTATAATGGAAGCGCACCTGAGTCGCTGCGTGGTCTTTGAGGGCCAAGGATGCACTTAGCGCCCACCGCCATGCTAGGGGTCATTAGGGGACATGCCCCCACAGGTAGCACAGGTCGGTGTCCGTTGCCATGCTATGACCTGCCCGGGGCGTTAGCGAGCCTCGTAGCATAGCTGCTGCTGGCTAATATACTCATGTTTAGTACTAGCTCAAAGGACAGCGAATCCAATGGCGTCGGAGAGAGTGTGACATTGGAGGGACCACAACTTAATAATTTCAGAAGTGGAAATTTCAGGTCCAGACAGTACAAATCCGGACCATGATTTAGCTTTAACCAACCAGTTGCGCATAAAGAGTCACAATTACAGAGTACGCCACTAGTTGGTTGAAGCTAAATCACGGTCTGGATTTGTACTTTTCTGGACCTGAAACTTCCACCTCTGAATAAATTAAATGCAATGGTCTGCTTATTTTCAGGGGTGATTAGATAATGTGGGGTACATGTCCCCTCTGGTTCCCGTGCCCAGTGAACGAATCTGGCTGGGCAAAATAGATGGGAAGGAATGAAGAAAGTTGGGTACATTAATGACAGGAACATTGAGTGATGGGGCACAATGTACCTGCTTTACTAGGTGTTTATGGCCGATCTATATTAGTCTGTTACCCTCTGTTTTAATAAAATACTTGGCTTCACGTATCTATGGTAAAACTCTGGGGTCGGGTCAAAAGCCGGAGATGTGGTGGCCAGGGGAGCAACGGGAGAACCTGTGAAGAAAGTTGTAGGACCAGAAGGAGAATGTGACAAAGGGATGGAGGAGATAGCGGCCATCAGCAGCGGGCTATGGACACGGATGGTGGAAACGTGTTACCGGTCACGGATGCACGTATGCAATTACAGAAGCAAAATTCAACACAGTAAACAAAAGAAATGTAAATTACTGCTATTCAGTGTGGAGAAAAA
>JAODKF010000002.1:9811489-9822144 GCA_026779585.1 Mormyrus proboscirostris
ACACACACAAAGATACATCAAACACACACAGAGTCACACACACACACAAAGATACATCAAACACACACAGAGTCACATACACACACAGAGTCACACACACACAAAGATACATCAAACACACACAGAGTCACACACACACACAAAGATACAAACACACACAGAGTCACACGCGCACACAAAGATACATCAAACACACACAGAGTCACACACACACAAAGATACATCAAACACACACAGTCACACACAAAGATACATCAAACACACACAGAGTCACACACACACACAGACAAAGATATATGAAACACACACAAAGTCACACGTGCACATACACACACAAAAATACAAACACACACAGAGTCACAGACACACACACAAAGATACATCGAACACACAGTCACACACGCAAAGATACATCAAACACACACAGAGTCACACGCAAAGATACATCAAACACACACAGAGTCACACACACACACAAAGATACATCAAACACACACAGAGTCACACACACACAGACAAAGATATATGAACATGCACACAGATACAGATACATCAAATACACACAGTCACACGCGCACACACACATGCACAAAGATACATGAAACACACACAGAATCACACGCATGCACACACACACACACACACACACACACAGAAACATCAAACACACGCAGATACATCAAACAGAGTCCCACGAACACAGATACATCAAACACAGTCACACACAGAGTTACATGCGCACACAGAGAGAAATACATCTAACACACACAGAGTCACACGCACACATGCATAAACACAGAGATACATCAGACACACACAGAATCACACACACATGGATAAATGAAATGCAGAATCACACACACACAGTCACAAACACGTTTGGACACTCACACTTCACTATTCCTATCTTTGTGGGAACTATTCATTTCTATGGGAAAACCTTAATCCTAATAATGACAATCCTAACCTCAACCCAGCCATAACCTCAAGCATAAGTAGCCAAACGAAACACAAGACTTTCAGTATGTTTGGTTTTGTGATAACATTCATAGATTTTTATAAAATTGAATTATCCATTTTGGGGACTGATAAAATGTTTGTTCACCATAATGTAGTATAAACAAACACATCAAAATCACACACACAACTTCAAAGTGATTTATAATTGTACCCATTTGTACAGCCAGGCAGAGTCAGCCCTGGGTGTTCTGGCGCCCTAGGCGACATTTTGCTGAGCTCCCCCCTTACCCCAGAATAGCAGAAAATAAAACTTGCCAATTCGTTTATATTAAAAACATTTCTCTAGCACAGGAAATCTGGCTGCTAACTCGCTAGCTTTAGAAGCGTGGAGCATGCCTGCTGTCCGCGTGGCAGGAAAGGTACACACTTCATAAATGCCTTCACTGCACGCTTACGCTGCACGTATGACCATCGAGTGGATAAGTAGCACAGGATACAGATTAACTTTACACTGGACAACTGGCAGTGAGTGCATCCAAATAGAACATGTTACGCCCCTTGTCGTGCCTCAGGGCGCTTTTTATTATAAAACTAATAAAGCAACTAGTAACAGGCTCACCCGTTGTTTCTGCACTGATCTCAGTCTGGCTATAGAAAGTGCAGCTCTTTTCTTTGTTAGGACGGTGACACTGCGTAATACTTTTTTTCCCATTGTTATGGCAATTTCAGTAAATTTCCACCAGGTGGTGCTAATAAGCCCATCTCCTTTCAGCAGCAGCCCCTGAGTCAAATTTAAGCATTTAGATGTTTGTCTTATGCCTGTTGAGGCGGAAAAGATGCGTTTCATGAATAAAGGTCACCCTTTCCGGACAATGTATCACATCACCCATGTCTAACACATAGCTAAACCTCACTGTGTAAGAATGCTGATAAGTAAGCCTGCATGAAAAATGTTTAAAAAGTCGAAAAATAAAAGCATTTAAGGGACAACAGCTTTTCCCTAAAGTGTGCCGTGGAATTTCATATTTCTGAGTAGCCCGGTGACCTTCTGTTTTGCTCCAGTTCCGCCACGGGCAGGATGACTTTCTGAGTCGCACCAGATCAGGGCCCCAATGAGTCACCGGCAGCCACGTGGCCGCCGGCTAATTCATCCCCGTCAGGTGCGGCGACTTCATGAGGAAACTCCACCACATTCAGCTAAAAAAAGACCATCTGGTACACACCCAAAGAAACCGGAACCATCCGTCGGCGGCCCTGTTTTATTCATGCCGCGGCACTCAGATAAGCGTGGCTATTGCTTTAAGTAGCACACAAATGTCCTGTGGTGCACGTCGATATGTGACGCTAATGGCTAACTAGCATCCAGGTCTGGCAGAGAGAAAGCGTGCTGACATTATGCTTCGGTTACAGGGAGTGCTTCTTTTCACATATCCCATCATCCTCTCCTTTGTGACACACACATGTATGCAGTTAAGAGGGACCCTTGACGTCTCAGTGCCCCAGGAGCAGCATTTCAGGGCCCAAGGAACATGTGACTGCTGAGGACTGTAAACCGTCCAATCGCAGACACAGAGGTCTAACGTACTGAACCACACAGCAAGTGAGGATGTGACGATATTTCGGACATTTCATTGAAAACATAGTGTAATATGGGTGGGGGTTAGAAATTTCAGGTCCAGAAAGTAAAAATCCAGACCAAGACTTTGTTTCAACCAACCAGTTGAGTCCTCTGTCACTGTGACTCTTTATACCAAACTGGTTGGTTGAAATGAAACCTTGGTCTGGATTTTTACTTTCTGAACCTAAAATTTACACCTGTAAATATAGGACAACAAATGAATTGTATAGACAGGGGGTCATGACGCTGAGTGT
Source organism: Mormyrus proboscirostris (assembly GCA_026779585.1). NCBI lineage: Eukaryota > Metazoa > Chordata > Actinopteri > Osteoglossiformes > Mormyridae > Mormyrus > Mormyrus proboscirostris. The sequence continues at coordinate 9,814,322 of JAODKF010000002.1, forward strand.
GAGGCGGGGGTGTGTCCCTTGCTCACCTTGCTCCACCTTCTGGGAGGCTTGCGGTTGGGGCCCATTTGTCTCTGATATGCAGACGTCATGCACCTGACGCTGGGAGTTTCGAGACAGGAGCCGTTCGGAGATTGACATCGGTTGAGCAGGTGTGAGGTGAGGTCGGTAGAGGAGAATCACGTCGCTCGACTCTTCCGCGTCGCTGCTGTCGGACCCCTCATCCACCACGGCTTCCTGCAGGTATGGCAGATAACCAATCAGATTGTAAAGGAGGTGGGTCAATCAGATGCATTGGTCCCGCTTCCTCTGGTTGATTGGACCCACCTCCTCTACAATCTGATTGGTTATCTGTTTAAAGCAATCATTTTTCAATCTGTCCTCAGAACATTGTTGTGTAACTGTAATTCCCACGAGCTATCACAAACGCTCATGCCAGCTCGTCTTGTTCAGATCAACAATATGGTAAGATATACCTTAAAGAGTGTATTTACAGTCCACATTTCAATACTGAAGTACACATTAAGCGCCCAATTCTAATTAATAATTAATATTTAACGTGTAATTTTTGGATACAGCATGCTGAGAGTGCTGCTTTAAAGACTTCATTATCTGCTACGCTTAATGGCAGCGTAAATGCTTTTTGGGTTAGTCCCATGAAGCATCATGAATCACACTGTAAGTTAATAACACACCTCATTGTTATGGGAATGGAATACATTACACATGACAAAGGAGTGTGTGCACTAATAATGTATAGCGCATTACACTGTATTGATTGTGGTGTGAACGTAACACACTGTCCCTGGTTGGTCGTCCAGCATCCTGTTCAGGAACGTGGACCACTTGTGGGGGTCGCGGGGAGGGGATGGTGATCTCACTGTTCACCATTGATGTAATGCCCCCCCCCACCCCCCCACCCCCCCGATGCATCAGGCCACATTACTTTGGGAACGGCGTAATGCTGTGATTTAAATGTAATCTTCCTCGAGCTAATGAATTTTTAAAGGGATTTAAAGCATGAACGATATGACTTCCTTAGAACGGCCTGGGGGCTGATCATGCCGGCTTGGGGCTCGGAGCGACAGAAGGAGAGCCACGCGCAACAGGGGCTGATTCTGCGTGGCTCCGCAGGGCCCCCTGCTGCACGGAGGGAGAGTTCCGCGGCCCTGCCCCAGGAGAATCGATCCCGTCCATCTGCAGTTGGCGGCCGTACCGTCTGAGGCCATCTCATTCCCCGCTCAAGTTTTTCAGCCATCTGCTCAGGGAGAACCTCGAGCAGGCCCATCTCCAGCTGCCGGCTGCCGTCACACGCACACGCGTGCGCTCGCTCAGGGGTGGGGGAGCGCCGCTTACACACACACACACACACACACACACACACACACACACACAGGGGCACTCGCATGCAAAAAGCGGGCAGGCGTAAACACAGCCACAGAAACAGAGATATGCATGCTCATGTTCACACACACACTAAGGAACCATTTTTACTTTTTTGAATGCATTCACAGGTCTTTTTCGGGTCCCCACAACGTCAAAAAAAAAATCAGGTTTTTATTACATTGTGCATGACATTTGGTCCCCACAAAGTAATATAAACCTGGTCCGCACTCACACACACACACGCGCACACGCACACACACGCACACACACTACAGCCCTACCCCCGGACAAATATAGATGAGCATAGTGGAAGGATGGCAAAACGAGGTTGTTGTTCACCAGCTGTTCCGCAGCAAGGCATGATGGGGCAGACATGACAGACAAGCCCCGACTGAAACAGACCCAGAACAGCTGTGTGAAAGTGGATCTGGTATGGGGGGGCAGAGCCAGCAGGACCACAGCGTGTCGAGAGCGGGCCAGCCTCAAACGGAGCTTCCCGCTATTACATTTCACATGCCGTAAATATATGTAATGTCTGATCCATTCAGTGGTAAAAAGCTTGACCATATGATTCATGGACGGGGAAGTTAGCTGACCTAAGCTAAGGCAGCGTGGCGGTCATGACTGCTTTTCCTGAATGAAACGATACAACCTCAGCGCTCTGATGTGGTGCTGGCACCGCTTTGCCATGGTGAATGATCAGAATGGCAAAGGCAATAGAGACACCCCCCCGGAAGGAAAGAGGCCTACATACTCAGATCAACAGCCCTATACTGCTCCTCCCCCACCCTACAATCAAAACCGAAACCTAGATACAGGCAAGTATTGGCAAGACACTGTTCACAAGTCAAGGCTAGATTCCGGAGGCAGGGCTCTCACCCTTATCTATGAGTCAAGGATGAATATTCAGCCCTCTCTGTAAGGCTCTCCTCCGCTTCCACCATTGTTATCGAAACAAACTGCTGACGACGTTTATAACTTGACCGGGTGATCGTGAGAACCGGAAGACACGTCGAGAGGTATGTATAGGAATTATTCAAATGTGTATGGGGAGGGTCGAGAGGTTCAGTGCTTAGTGTGTGTGACCGTGTGCTTTAAGCGGATGCTTACATCATCTGCAGTACCAGGTTGCTCCTGCAGAGGGAGCAAGTTAGGCTCCGACGCGGAGTCTTCGGTTTTTACCTTTAGAAGAGAGGAAACAATATTAACAAGGAATCGGGAGCAGCTCTCGGTGTGTTGGGATCAGGAAATAAGTCATGTTACCTCCTCTAAGGCAAACACTGATGGAGTCAGCGCTGAACTCTGCTTGTACATGTATTAATCACCAGTATTTTGTAAATGTCAACTTGGACATTTAGTTGTAACGTAGATTTATAGAAAATTAGCAAAAGTCTAATATGACTTAGAGTAATAATAATAATAATAATAATAATAATAATAATAATTACTTCATGGTATATATGTAGTTTTCCACATTTTTAACTAATTGATATAATTTTAAATAATTTAAGAAGAACATAATTTAATAAAAGCTATTTTTGGAGAAATAAAATTAATAAAATAACAACATGGATTATGGATTAATATGTATTATAAAAACAGTGTGAAGCAGCACACCAGCTTCTGTTACTGAGGTTTTTGCTGTTTTTGTGTGTTTGATTACTCAGACCTCCAGGTCACATCTCTCCCAATCACTGCTGGGAATTTCCCTAGTGCTGTGTGCTTAAGGAGCCAGCCCAAAGCGATCACTATTTCAAGCTGAGTGACGGACTGAGTGACGCAGGGCTCTAGATTTTGATGTATGGCTCAGTCAGAGCGAACAGGTTAGCCGACATTATTAATGGAGCTGTTGACTCACAAAAACGTGTCTCTAAGTCTTTACTTTTGACCGTCACATATCGTGAGTCAAAGCCTTTGAGGTGGGTAATGATTTGGGGGCTACTCGCCTCTTACTGCACGGAAATCTCAATCCATAATCACCCCTATTTACTGAACGTAGCAGAAGCATTGATAACACTTGAGGGGACACAAAAGTTACTCAGTTACTACTCAAGAACAAATCATGAGCAAATATAGTTTCTGAATGAATTACATCAATTAATGATGAACAAGCATGGGATCAGTACTTAACTAACACTTAGTTACTGGTTAATTAATGTGTTAAGTAGTTTATTCAAACAGGGACAACGTACAAAATACGTTAACCTCATAAAAACAAAAAGGGGAGATGCTTTGTACCAGGTTATAGCACTATTGCTAATTCACACCTGTAGTCAGGTAAGAGAGCGCTGCTGCATTATTTGTGCTCCCTCGAGTGAAGTGTTACCAAAATATCCGTCATTGCTTGTGCAGTGAACCATGAAACAGGCTCGGCTTGAATCGTGATCGTCTATCCTCAGAGCCACCCTTCCCTTTGATGGCGCGATACGCATGTACACACGTCAGTCAGCGCCCCGGCACCCACACGGCACTACGGCTCACCTGAGAGGCTGCGACTATGCGTGGCCCTGGGGAGGGAGGAACACCCTGCGGGGAGAAGGAGGCCTTAAGTTAGGGAGCTACGCCTTTAACGATGGATGGAAAAAATCAGTGTGGTTATAAAACTGCCGCTGAGGGCATTAAGGGCAAGTGCTGGCAGCCATGTGTGTGTTTGAGTGTGTATGTGTGTGTTAGAAAAAGGTGTGTGTGTATATATATATATATATATATATATATATATATATAAGTCTGGCTGCATCTTTCTATTAACAACCTAAAAAATGTACACAATCAGGTAGTACTTCCCTAAGAGAAACACATCCATAATCAGTTAAGCATGTCATTGTTCAGTGCAGTTGTTTAATAACACACACAAACACATAGAGACACAAACCTTGAAATCCAGCCGTATGTTCGGTTTGGGTGAAACGTTTTCTGTCCCAGTCTGGGCTGGTACTGAAGGGCTTCTGTTTTCCGGAATGTGCCTGAGATCTGTTTGGTGCCTGAGAATGCAAACGGTGGGCAATGAGCTGATTGCACTGGAGGTGAGATCAGAAAGTAAGGCAGAGTGTTTGCGTAGGAGTCGGCGATTGTGGTCTGACCCTTTGCGTTCCCTGAGCTGAGATAGGATGAAGGTGGAGGACATCGGCTCATCCGTGTCTTCGATCACATTCACGTGCACATCTCCATCCCGGCCCAGGAGCCAGGAGACATTCTTACTGGGACCTGCAAAGCACAGAAAGGCTCTGAGCGCAGGGAGTTTACCTTCTCGCTTTAGCACGCTCCCACCAATAGCAGATGTTAGCGTGTGGTAAGGAACGGTCCTCCTAACTGAAGCAGGGACACGCGGTCAACTGGTTCTGCCGGTGAGCCTCGCAGAGGCGGCATTCCACTCCGGAAGCTCAGGTGACATGGGGAACATTTGGAACGTAAAGAGGAAAAAGGAGCCAGGCTGGACTGGCGGGCTCTGCCTGAGGCCCTGCCCACGCACAGACGAGGAGTGTGCTTCCCCATTAAGGCTCTCGCTGTTTGGCCGTCGAGCTCCCAGGTGCCCTGATGAGACAGAAGCTGGGGGCGGGGCTTCGCTCAGCCTGGAAGGAGCTTCAGAAATGGGGGAGGGGCACAAACTCCAGGGCTGGAGTCTGGTTTTAGAACTTTTGGCAGTGCGAAGCGGCTAATTATGGACTTCTCCGGGTAATTGCTGAGTCTCGCCCGAAACAGCCGTGGCGTCTCGTGAAAAGTGCTCTTCCTGGTTGGGAGACTTGCCTCCTGGCACATTTCCACCGCAGACTGGAGGGGCGCTGGGCTGCACTGCTAGACGGGAACAAAGCACCCCCTTCCTGCAGGAGTGGCTGTAATTACAGAGGGCACTCTGTAACCCTGTAGGGAGCACCTGCACGGGGCAGGGCACGTGGCTGTGGGGGCAGAGTCACGGGATCACAGGAGACGCAGAGGGAGGCCCCACGCACCTCCCAGCTCCACACTCTCCCCCCAGCTTTGAGGGCTCTCTCTCCCTCTCTCTTAGGTTATCGAATCTCAGCGGGTTCGCCATAACTCGACGCCACCATGGTGAACCGAACCACCGCTCGCCAGGACCTGCGACGAGTCCGGCGTCACGTGACCCACGGCTAGCTGTGCCCTCGTCGCCTGTTTACCTGCCCTGCTCTGCCCGAGGTTTCAGAGGCTTTGCCTATTCCCTGACCGTTTCTTTTGCTCTGCTTCTTTGTCTTCCGCTGACACCGGCCGGGACCCTGATGGGATTGCAGGAGATTACCGACTCGTGTTTCCCCGCGGCGTGCGCCAGCCCCAGTGTGACACGCGGGAGGCTGATTCTTACAGCAGCACTGAGCTGTACACTGGGGTTTGTAACACTTGCGCCTGACACATAAACACGGGTCAGAAACACTGAACCCTCAGCACATGCTAGGATCCTTGGGACTGCAACAGGGACGGTATGTTCCACTATAACAGAATCAGCCAGATGCCCCCCAACCAAAAATTAAGTGAAAACAACCCTTTGAATGCATTTTGAAATCGGAGGCCAGTTTCCACTCCCTCTCTGGTTACAGATGCAGACGAGCTTCAGCAGATAATTGCAATCATTCATGCAAACATCTCAGGGTGGCTAATCCAACCAATTAATGGATTTCGCATGAATACACCCATCAGTTATAAAACAAGGAAATGTGGCCATGCTGTGAGGAGCACTGGAAGCCGCAGCAGTCGTGCAGCCATATCCGCAGCTTGTTTACCCCTAAAGGGAGACACAGGGATTATGGGAACAGTAACGGCTCATTACAGAACCTTTAAGAAAAGTATCCAGCGAATGTAATCAAATACATCTAGAACATTCTTCCTCTCTCTGTTTCTTACCAAGGAGGCAAATGCCTGGAAAGATGAAGATCAAATACAGAAAAAAACATTGCAGGAAATGCAAACAGGGTTATTACAGATACTTATTACATTAGTTGCTTCAGTGCACAGGCCACACACACATACATACTGTACACATCTGTATTCATATAGTTGTGGGGACTGTCCATTCAGTTCTATGGGCAAAACCCTAGCAATGACAACCTTAATTCCTACCCAGTCCTAACCTTAACCATAAGTAACCAAACAAAATTTGTGGCATTTTTAGTGTTTTGATTGCATTCACAGGTTCTTAGAAAAGTAGAAAAGTTTTTCTTTTTTTGGTAGAAAGTTTTTCCTTGTGGGAACCAAAAAAAATGTCCCGAGAAAATCAATCAGGCACACACACGCCCTCCTACACCCATACGCATACACACATAGCCACACGCACACGCGTGGACACAATCAGCTTCACGTTGCTATTCATTTAACCCATTCTCGCCCACGACCCATCCGGAATGCTTCTCTGCTGCAACAGGATGGGATGGTGTTTATGCTGCTTCTTGTGTTCCCAGCATATTGTCCTATTTCTTTAAATGGCTGTGACTGTGGCAGAATGAATGAACGGATGAGAGAGTAAAAGTTGTCACTGCACCCAAGGGCAATCTATGACAAAACTGGTCAGTGCTGTTCAAGTCCTGTGACAGTAGTGTTTGACTGGGACAGGACAGCTCGGTAACAATGTCGTTATTAAAGGTATTACCAGAACGAGACAGGGTGAGACATTATCGAGGTAGGCCAGCCCTGTAAGAGTGAGGTATTACCAGGGTAAGGCAGCACAGTAAGAGTGAGGAATTAAGGGAATTAACCAGGTCAGACAGTTCTGTAAAAGTGGGATGTTATCAGTGTATGAGAGCTCTGTAATACTGGGAATTTACAAGGGTGAGACAGCCCTGCAACACTGGGGTTTTACTATAATAAATCAGTCCTGTAGCAGTGGTAAGACAGCCCTGTAGCAGTGGGGGTTTACCAGGGTAAGACAGCCCTGTAGCAGTGGGGTTTTACCAGGGTAAGACATCCCTATAGCAGTGGGGTTTTTCCAGGGTAAGACAGCCCTGTAGCAGTGGGGGTTTACCAGGGTAAGACAGCCCTGTAGCAGTGAGGTTTTACCTGGGAGAGACAGCTGTGTAACAGCAGGGTACTACAAGAAAAACCTTAACAATTGACGTCTGGGAGCAGCTGCGCTGTTGCTCTGGGAATACAGAGTTGCCTGTTCCTCCTCGCCAGTTGACATTCCCATTTAATAATAAGTGCATTGTCATCAGCCAAGCCAAGACAGACCCCCCCCCCCCCGCCCCACCCGGCTGCGATGCGCCCGCTGCCCTGAATTCGCCATCTGTGGCACGTGCTGCTGGTGCTCCCATTGTCTCCACAATAGAGCCATGTGTCTGAACGGAGCCCCCAGCACTCCGCGGCCCGCGACCCGAGGCCATGCACGCCCTGAGAGCGCTTAGCCCTGGGTGATAACAGAGCCAAACCCCATAAGCAGGCTGTCAAGAGAGAATGCAGAAAGGCAGGGCTGAGCCACCTTTCAGGCGGGGGGGGGGGGG
>JAODKF010000002.1:9827265-9850692 GCA_026779585.1 Mormyrus proboscirostris
CCAACCCCCCCTCAGCCTCCTTTGCACTCTGCCAATGGCACTTGTCAGCAGATGCATCAACACTGACTAAAACACACACACACACACATACGCACAAACACTGTGCTGTCTTAGGGACGTGCGCGATCCATGACAGGGCATGTTCTCGTCCCGTCATCTGTGTTAGGCATGTAACATTTATACGGCAAAATAACGGCTAATATCAGAGACAAATGTGTTTATCGCAGAACATAAACTGCCAAACTGCTAAAATGCATTTCCTAACAGCTACTCTACCTTTTCTCAAAACACTAAGGACAATCTCTAAAATTCAAGCTACACTCACAAAATCATTGACTTGTCTTGCACAATCAAACAGTCATCTCAAAACTGTATTATCTTTGCTCAAAAGCAAACACTACCAGTCAAATCCGTTGCTGGCATGCAGAGAAATGTTCACCGTGGATGTGGTCCTTTGCATGTTGAGCTGCAAAGTTAGAAAGCAAGAGACTATAGTAAAATATATCTGTATACAATCATGATAAACTGTTATGTGATGTTTGCAGTATTCAGTACTCCAGAAAGGTTACTGTTAAGGACGACGTATAAAATCCAAATGAGAGGCATATTACAGTAAAATGTCAAGCCAGAGTCATGGAAGAATTTTCACTCTGCCTCATGACCATGTCTCTGGGCTGAATCAGGACAGAGAACTTTATCTACATCACAGGAAATGCTCTCCCTTGCTGGGCAATGCGGGAAAAATCCTGTGTGACCTATTTGTATCTTGACGTCGAAATTCAACCCACCTATGGTACTTGCACTCTCATCCAGCACGTATTCTATGTTCCAGTCACTCTTTGGCTTCTACTCATGTTTTGAGACATGCGTGAACAGTTTTGAGTTATCGTGTTTAAATGACGACTACTGTGTGTTGGCTGAGCTTAACTTTTGCAGCCTGTTTTCCATTTTGCCTTAAAGTTCACCACGGTGCAAAAATGTGTCTTGAAAGGGAATGTGTCTAGAGTTTTGCAAAAAGGGTGACTCAGATCTGCAAATTGTGTTTAACTAGGTGAGCACTGTTTAAAGTTTCACCAAATGAGTGACTAATTCAATAAATGAGTTTTGGCAGCTGGCACTTTTGTTCCAAGAATGAGGTTTAGTGTTTTAGTAATTCAGAAAGACCATAAGTGCTAGGGCCCTGAATATGTCACAGAAGCTTTGCCCCTTCGATGCCTCTGATAATGCGTGTTTGTAAGTCAGGATGTGTGTGTAGTGTATGTTACAGGCTTGGTTGGTGGCCTGGCAGATACAATTGGAGATTAAAGCCTGCTGATTGTTGGTCAGCATGGTGTTGCTGGCAAAGACTATTAATGAAAACACTGAAAATGATGTGTGCATCTTTTTTTAGGGTGTCAGGTGGTATTGTTGCAGCTACAACAGCAGATTAGCCGCAAGGTCATATCATTAAACATACTTGTATTTTTGAGCAGTGTATAAATAGTCTTTAAACAGTCCCTGAACACTCCTGTAAACTAACTTTTCGGATGGGAATCTCTTCTCCCTGGCCTTACTGCTGACTGATTTTGTTCAGAGAGCCACATGGGACAGATTTGGGGTCAGGACGTGAGAAAGGCATGAAAAAGTAGGTCCACCTATGCCTGTTTCTGCTTCAGCAGGGGGAAGCATTGGCAGAAAAAACATACCAGCCTTTCTGCTGCTGAACAGACACCTCTGACTATCACATTTTTTGCCTCTTTTTATAAACACTCATATATCCTGCATAGTTTATATGCAGCTATTTTTTATGTTTTTTTTCCATGGTTCAGTAGCAAAAATAGGGCCTAATATATGTATAACAACCAGGAAACGCACACAAAAAGAATTTATTCTATAAAATATAGAAAACCAGTTGAACTAGATCACTATCGCTAGAGGCCATTATTGGCTGCTGGGGCATTTTGATGCTTAACACTACAAATAGTATCCCAGCTACGTGTCGTACAGAACCTGAGGGCCCAAAGCCATACGGAATGAAACTGGTTAAAACAAAGCAAGTAGGTTCACATTTAGCACTTTCAGCCCTGTTAACAGAGCAATTTTCCCTTAGCGTGTGCGGATATGCGCACACAAGCCGGCACTGGAGAGGCAGTACATGAAAACATTGAAAACGGAGCAGGCTCGGCCTTCTGGGCCTTCTGTGTAATATACGGTAGAGCGCTGCCTTTGTTTTGTTAGGTCAGTCTTAGAAGGTCACCAGCGCATCGGCTCGTCCTATCGCGCTGCATTACTCTAAGGAACAGAATTTTGTAGGCAATATTATCCTCTCATTAACCTGGAGAGCTTTAGGCCCTGTTGGTGGTTAGCTTTGACTTTCGTAGGTATAAGACTTGTCAAAGGGGGGCCTACCTTGATCATTCGGTTCCTTGTTGGCCTGTTTTTTTCCGCGCTGCCTTGTGTCTGGTCTCCCCATTAAATTCTCCATCCCATTTGTCCGGCACTCATCCCCCTCCCCCCAGTCTCTGCGACTCATTCCCCCATTTTCCTGCCACGACCAGACCCAGTCCTGGAGCTCTGAGGTTGAATGCAGTGGCTCATTGGACATGCCATTCCCGTCTCCCTTCTCTTCAGGCGCTCCCCAAGGGAGAAGCAGTCTCATGTCCCACGGTGGGGGCAGCCTAGAAGGGTAATGAATAAGTAAACAAGGCCGACGCCGTCTGTCAAGCAGCCTAGATGGGCTTCCCCCTCACTCCGGGCAGAATGTTCCGGGCTCCTCTGTTCGTTTTGCTATAGTGGCGGCACTCTCACCCGTGTCTGACCTTTCCGCAAGGTGACTCTTGATGCCAAAGGGGATGCCGGAGTGGACATGGCTGCTGTTTAGCAGCATACGGCATTCAGTGAGGTCAGGCACCAGAGGGGGTTTAAGGACGCAAGATTAATTTGGTGAGGTCACAACAGAGCGATTATGTGTGTGGACGTGGTCATGGTTATGTGACAGAAGGCTGGGAAACCGGGTTTGGGTGATAGTATCAAAATGCTCAACCTATCTATGGTGCTGTCATGGGTGTGGATGATTTACATTGAGGCAGACCCTTAACATATTCATTTCCCCCAAGTACCCCAGTGTTCCAAAATTAAATCCTTCAGTTATCTCTGTGCACCCACTTCACAACCCCACCTACCAAGTTCTAACCAAATGAAGATGAATAACAGATTGTCAACCCATCAGTTACATTAATTTATTTCTTCCACTTAAAATCGATCTAATGACGCTCATAATAAATAACATCTCATGCACAGACCACACAGAAACATTTCGATTATTGAAATATGTTACCGGCATAAATAATCATATAATACCACGGATTATGGACAATTAAGTCCTCGTGCTATTATTTAACCGACAATAAGCGGCTCAGCTCCATGATTGGCTGCAAACACAACAAATAGAAAAAAATCCACTATTTCATATTATTCCGCCGAATACTAGAATAGCATGCGAAATGCGTGGAGAAGCCTCGTGCTTACGATGCATCTTGGCTCGCGTCGGCGCAAAGTGAGGGAGGACGGCGCGACAGCCGCCGAACTCGCGCACACACAGACAGCACGCTCGCGCAGTCGGGTTGCCGCTTCTCGCCGGCTGGACCTCCCGCGTGCCCAGTCAGCGAGCGGTGGCCGAAGCTCGGCCGAACGGTATAAATCAAGGGATCGCTTGGAGTAAATCGAGCGGACGGGACGACTGTCGCACGAGAAGTCGCGATCTTTTCTTTTGCATGAATGGACAGGGAGAAAGGGAACGTGCGCTTCAAACCTGGCTTCTCCTTTCCTCGAGTTTGAACGTATTTCTTTTGGTAAGTGCAATACGCTGTACATTATGCATTGTACTTACCACTTATTGAGGATACGTTGGCATATATACTATAGGTGTATGCGTGGAAGAACCCTTTCTTCTGCACAGGTATTCTGCACAGCACCCGGTCTGTATCATTAACTGTGCTCTATTGCAAACCCGGAAAGGCTTTATAAAATGCATTTTAAGGCCTTTTTCTTTAAATCTTGCATATCTTAACTGCTATTTAATGTCCGTCGGTGACGAATGATTAAGACATGCATTTTTTAATGATCGCTTAAAACCAGACCTACACATCAACGAATGCCTGGAAAGATATATGCATTTTGCACACACACACCATCCTGTGTTCACGCTGAATATTTACTCTTATGTGAAATCTTTAACCCTTCTATCAGGGCAGCTCGCATTTGGAAAGCAAGGTCTATTTCGGAAGGAAGAAAGCAGCAGGCAGCGCGAGCAGTGTCTCCCAATCATCCTGTTGTCATGGTGACTGTACTGGGAGGCTGAGGAAATATGGCTGCATCTCGGTTCTAGTCAGCTGTACGGGTGTGTGTGTGTGTGAGAGAGAGAGAGAGAGAGAGAGAGCGAGAGCGCGTGTGTGTGTTTTCCTCTAAAGTCGTTACATCTTACTGGTACCGGTGGGGTGTCACGCAGTGAGAGTGACATGTCAAAGTCCGGTCCACTTATTTAAAGCCCAAAGATTAGACTGGAACAGGTGCGGCATGGGGTACCGAATCCTGAACAAAACCCCCGTCATTATCCATCCTCCCGTTATTATCTTAATTATATTATTTAAGCGTCTAACATTATCTGATGATAATGACGGTTGAGCTCGAGCATGTGAAATGCAGACACAATGAAAACGTTTGATAAGGCTCATTCTTTAGCCTATTGTTAACCCTTTCCAGGAGGGGGCATCCTCAATGGATTCAGCCGAAATAAAGGCGTCAGACGCCTAGACAGCTCTGCGCCAGACTAGACACCCCGGGAAAAAATATAAGCCTATTTTCTTTTCTAATCATAATCAAACGTGCGTTTAGTGTGTTTACTGGCTCATTTGGATTTTATTAACATTTCACCGCTTATAAAATCTGTAGCACATTTCAAATGAAGTCACTTTAGGTTATGTGGCACGATATATGGCAACGTTCGACCTTGAAGCTGTAAATGTGACAGACAGATGATTAACGAGCCGTGGGTTTCCATTGCTGAGAAATTCACTCTGTTTCCAGTGCTTTAAAGTTGTTCATTATTGGGATTTGTGACAGGTCAGCATTTATATCAATGCAAGTCACCTTTTATAACAACCCATTGTTATGAGATGATATCTCTTGCTGTTTATAGACATTTTGGCAGAATGTTTAGGGCAGTCTTTCAGGGGTTAATGTAGCCATGTAAAAATTACACGCATGCTTGTGCGCTTGTAAAGCTTCTTTCTTTCAGGCAATTATAAACGCCGCCATGCGCGGCATCCTTGTATTTTAGTTGTTTAGTATGCAGGGTTCCTGCGGTGCACGTTTGAATATAGAAGATTTTCTAAAGAACAGGGTTAGTAGGTCATACAGATGATTGACACACTGCATTACACACTGTGGTTACAGTATATCGTACAGCGCATCTTGGGTGGATCCAGCATTTCCTACAGACGAACTACACATGGTCTCTGAAGCCACAGAAAGGTAGACAGAAATTCAAGGAGAGTGTGATTCTGGCATAAATAAGAAATCCATCCATCCACCTTCCTCTTCCACATTCCAGTCAGGGCAGAGGGAATGAGAAATCAAGCAAAGCAACTTAGGGAAGCCTTCACTGCCTGGAGATGTTGACTTGCAGACTTTTAGCTGTGTCATCGGCGAGGGGTAAAGAGTTTATCAGTGTGTCCCCTGGCGTTCTTTCAGTACACAACGTGCTGACTTGGAGGAGGCAGTGTGAGATGGGCATTGCGGGTAAGCGTAGCCTCTACTGCGACATCCTCCTCATCTTTGGTGGCAGACCTTTGGTGCCAGGGCATGTGTGACTCAGCACTAGAGGACCCTGCCGCCCCCGAGGACCTCGAGGCGTCTCCCGTATGTCTCGCCCAGCGGAGAGGATGGATGCCATTGTGTGTTGGCGAGCGTGTCCCTCCCCAGTCCAAATTGGCAGCCTGATCCGCTGTCTTACAGCCATATAAAGAGACGTTATTAAGGTTAGCTGAAGGTAGAGCTTTATTGATCTCCTTCCCACATTGTCCAAAAACACAATGTGGGAAGGATTTAAAAAATAGATAAAAATGAGCAATAAAAGTTAGGAAAGATAAATATGTATCAGAGTATCAAAGTAAATCGGACAGGAGCTGAAGGCTTCATTGAGGAATGATAGAGGAGTGTGACATGTTTGAAGCATGTATAGTAGGTTATATGTAGTATATACAGACGCTCCTCTACTTACGAACTTTCAACTTACGAACTTTCAGACATACGAACGATGAGGACTGGAAGTCCAAATTGTGTTCACTGGGCTCCCGTTTCCTGTCCGCAGCATCAATTTTTTTTTTCTATGCGTCAATTCCGCCTAGTACGACTTCGGGCCACTAGTCCCGCCGCACAGCAGCGTAGCGCGCGCACTCCCAGCATCCTAGTTCTTTGTACTTGCGTATACCCTTAAATGATGTTGAATAACGACTTACAGTCATTTCAAATTACGAACGACCGTTCGGAACGTGACTCGTTTGTAAGTAGAGTCTGTAGTATGTTATGCTGAAGTCAAAGTAAACTTGACTAAACACAAGCTTAGATGAAAGCAGAATCTGGTAAAAGAGCACGATTTGAAAATCCCAGAGTGTATTTCGCTAGATGTTTTGCAATGTACGTTTTTCCTTGTGCTGTCCCCAAAGTGTCGCTGTTACGTGAGAGGCTGCTCGGCTATCTGGCTGCCCGGGCGCCTGCTTTTGAGCAGAGGTGGAGATGCCGCCCTGTGTTTTTGTGGGCAGAGTGTTGTCTCCATTAGCGTTATGAGTTGCTTGCCTCTGCAGCACGTGCCACATAAAGCACTTAATTAGGAGATATCACGAGCCTGGCAGCTCTGCCCCGCGTGGAGGGCAGGCGGATCCACTTCCAGTTGGGTCTTAGAGATGCCTCCCCTCAGCAGTCAGCTCATGAACTGAAACTGAGCATAAACCCTCAACACACCAGCCCGGTATTAAAACCTTGGCCTTCTACTTTGGGATTAAATAATGAGGTCCCTGTGCCACACTATTGACAACAATTTGGATTTCGTGGCTGAATGTTAATAGCACAAATGTTTCGGAGAGTATTTCTGACAGTTTATTGTATGCCATGCCTTTGAGTCAAGTGCAGAATACAAAGTGTGATTGTTTCATTCGACTGAAATGAGGAAGGGCTGTGCAATTTATATCCTGTTTACTCAGTCAGAGAAGTGGTTGCACATGTTGTTATTTTTCAGGCGCCTCTTAATTGATCTCATCTTGTCTGTTCCTTAATGGGGGCAGAGTTGTGCCACGGAGGTAAATCTACGCACCCATTCAATGCAAAGCAACATTCTCCGGCAGCTTGGGGAACTATTGCGCTCAGCATTGTGCCAGGATCTGTTTGAATGTGCCAGCAGGGGCAGTCCGCCTTCTGTTTGTGCGGGACCCGGCTTTCGTGGCGAAACCCTAACTTCGGCTTGTTTTGTACGCGCACATTCGGCAGTGACGTGGCTTTGGTTTTTTTCCAGACTTCGCATTTTTTTTTTTTTTCCGCACGGGTGTCTGGAGATGCACGTCCTGGCTTCACGCCAGGGGTTCTAACTGTTTTGTTAACATGTATTTATGCTCGGTCGAGCAAGAACATATGGATCTTCGGTGATTCTCGTAGCATTGTGCCCCCTCCAGCAGAGGAATGGTTTTGGCAAGGACCCTGCCTTCTCTGTGATTGACTCCCATTGTGCTGGCGCCTTTGTGTTCGCTCCCTGCTTTCCTCCTTCCACCTCCCTCAGTGGCAGCAGCGGCACGCACCGCTCCTCGCTCCAGGGAGCCGGCGTCCTGATTTGCAAACCCTAAATCAGTGTTTTCCAATCCGGTCCTCAGGGACCCACAGACAGTCCACGTTTTTGCTCCCTCCCAGCCCGGAGGGAGCAAAAACATGGACCGACTGTGAAGGACCGGGTTGGGAAACGCCGCCTAAGATAATTTGGCTTTTGTAAATCTCTTCGAATGGGATCGATACCAGGCAGGACCTCAAACATGCTTCGGTAAGCAGGGCTAAATTCCCCATGGAGGGCAACTGATGAATAACAGAATGACAGGAATGGGGATACCCGGGGCTCTCTGAACTCTGTTCAGCTATGATCCTGCAGCAGAATCAGCTCTGTCTCCATTTCTTTGTCACATAGGAGATCATTCAGTTACCGAGTTACTTTGCCTTCCCTTACTGTGACGAAACTTGCAGCTGTATGCATTATGTGTATATAATTTTTGTGGTTGTGTTACTGTAATGAATGTGCACTCACTCTGTCTGTCTGTCTCTCTCTTTCTGTCTCACACACACACACACACATACACACACACACAGTAGGTATTAATATTATCGTGGGGACTGCCAATTCATTCACTCTCCATTGATTTCTATAGGCATAGCCTAATCTAATTATCTAACGTTCACAGGTCTTCGTGGGAACCTGAAAAATGGTCCCCAAAATGTCAAAATAACAGGTTTTTATTACATTGTGGGGAACATTTGGTCCCTACAATGTAATATAAACACAATCCATAGATACACATGCACTCACACACACACACACACACACACACACACACACACACACAGGTTTGTAATTAAATCTTTGTGGGGACTCTCCACTCATTTCTATGGGGAAATCTCTAATCCCAACATGACGACCTTATCCCCTACCCAGCCCTAACCTTAACCTTAAGTAACCAAACAAAATATGAGACTTTTGCATTTTTACTTTTTTGGTTGCATTCACAGAACATAAAAAAACAGGTTTTCGTTACATTGTGGAGGACATTTGGTCACGCATAATCCATACACACCGACACAGAGACACACACACTCACACACACACTGATCAGCCAGAACATTATGATCACCCCCACGTGAAGCGTATAATGTTGGTCATCTACTAAAAACACTATGTGTCAAAGACTGGGATACATTAGACAACAAGTTAACATTCTCTACTCGTCGTCAACATGTTGAAAGCAGAAGACGTGTGTAGAGGTCTGAGTGACTGAGAAGGGCCATCACGCAGACGGCCACGTCGAGCATCTGTGGGATGTCTGTTCCGCGGCTACGCAGCCCTATAAACAGCAGTGACCACTGCACTGTGCATCGTGATAAATTACTCCTGTGATTATCATCAAAATTTCCTGTCATTCGTGCCACAGTAGGCCTTCTGTTGTCTTGTACCATGCGGGATAACCTTTGTTTACGTCTTGCATCTTGACTGCCCAACACCTTATCGGCAGTTCTTGCTTCTTCCCTTCCCCAGGCCGCTCTCAGTCGGTATTCACCACGGCTGACCACAAGCGCCCCACGGGCCTTGCCTTTTCAGAGATGCTCTGACCCAGTCATCTGACCATAACCATTTAATGATGACTTTGATATTTATCCCTGCCCATTTCACCTGAATTCAACATTTATCAATACCAAATGTTACCTTACCATGTAATATATCCCAGACCTTGACACGGACATTTTTTACAAGATAGTCAACATTATTCGCTTCACATGGGGCTGCTCATGATGTCTTAGCTCATTGGTGTATCGTACACACAGACACCCAGATACAAACAGTTAAACACAGACAGATTCACAGCCACAGATGCATTTGCATAAACAGTCAAACACAAATACATACATTTTCACAGATGCAGATACAGAAACAGACAGGCATATATAAAGACACCCACAGATATATACATGGACATATACAGACCTGCATACATCTACACAGACCTACACAGATGTACACAAACACATTTGAACATACGCAGACAGACATATATACAGATGTACACAGATATACCATATGTACAAAAGAATTGAGACTAAAAAAATCATTGAATTTAGGTGTTTCGTTCAGACCCATTGCCGCAGGTGTATAAAATCAAGCACCTAGCCATGCTTTCAGGTTTACAAACATTTGTGAAAGAATGGGTCGTTGTGAAGAGCTCAGTTAATTCGAGCGTGACAGTGGCATACCTGTAGGATGCCACCTTTGCAGTAAGTCGGTTAGTGAAATTTCTTCCCTGCTGTAAGTGGTATTATTGCAAAATGGAAACTCGGCCACGAAGTGGGAGACAACATCAAGCGACACAGCAGGGTCCCTGAGTGCTGAGGCGCATAGTGCGTAAAAGTCACCAATAATCTGTTTACTCAGTAACTGCAGAGTTCCAAACTTCCCCTGACATTAACTCCGGCACAAAAACTGTGCATCGGGAGCTTCATGGAAAGGGCTTCCTTGGCCGAGCAGCTGCATGCAAGCCTCACATCACTAAGCGCAGTGACAGTGGAATCGTGTTCTGTGGGGTGACAAATCACTCTCCTCTATGTGGCAGTCTGATGGATGATTCCGGGTTTGGCGGAGGCCAGGAGAGCGTTACCTGCCTGACTGCATTTGGTGGAGGAGTCGTAATGGTGTGGGATTGTTTTTCAGGAGCTGAGCTAGGCCCCTTAATTCCAGTGAAGATAATGCTTCTGCATGCCAAGACATTTTGCACAATTCTATGCTTCCAACATTGTGGGAACAGTTTGGGGAAGGCCCTTTCTGTCCCAGCATGACTACGCCCCCTTACACAAAGTAAGGTCCATGAACACGTGGTTAGGTGAGTTTGGTGTGGAAGAACTTGACTGGCCTGCACAGAGTGCTGACGTCAAGCCATCAAATAGCTTTAGGATGAACTAGAACGGAGATTGCGAGCCAGGCCTTCACGTCCAACATCAGTGCCTGACCTCACGAATGCTCTTCTGGATGAAATGGCAAAAAATCCCGCAGAC
The DNA here is from genome assembly GCA_026779585.1 of Mormyrus proboscirostris. Lineage (NCBI taxonomy): Eukaryota > Metazoa > Chordata > Actinopteri > Osteoglossiformes > Mormyridae > Mormyrus > Mormyrus proboscirostris. The sequence continues at coordinate 9,838,096 of JAODKF010000002.1, forward strand.
AATCTTACACAGACGTTTATAGACGCATTCAAAGACACGTAGACAGGCACATACACAGATGTACACAAAGACACATACACAGAGTACGTCATGATTTAGTCGAGTTCTACGTATCCCTGGGTCAACAAGGGAGGGACTTGCATTTCATTTCTTCACAGTCTTCATCATAGATCACAGTCTTCATCATATGACATCACTGCATTTATTAAAACCGGTGTTTTCTGATAAGCCCAGATTTGTGCACAGATTTGTGAAGTACCTGTGTATGCTTTTTGTTAAGGAACCAGTCATAGATACAAACATAGCAACATGCTTACCTGCAAAGGCTGTATGGAGCACTGTAAGGGTGCGTCTTGATGATGATGGTGATAATCATAATAATAATAATAATAGTAATAATAATAATAATAATAGCAAGGCTTGAACCAGTAACCTTCTGTCACACCCCACCGCATGGCAAGAAGCTGGAGTTTGAGTTTGAAAATGAGAAAAAAATGGCCAAATGTGGTGATGTCATACAATAATGACTGTGATTGGTTAAAGAAGTGAAAGGCAAGCCCGCCTTTGTTGACCCAGGGACACGTTGAGCTTGACAGAATCAGATTGATCCCAGGCGCACGCAGACATACACGGAAGCGGACGTGCATGTACACAAACACACAAAGACAGATGTAGATGCAGAAAGGACAGGTAGATGTTGGAATGCACAGAGATCTGTAAGAGGGAGACATTCACTGCTGTTATGACAGGGTCAGAGTCAAGGCCAAAGGGGGCTCCAGTTTTCTCACTGACGTTCCAATAATTTCCTGTCTTTCACTTCGCATTGGTCCATGGGTTGGTGTGTGCGTGAGTGTCCATGTTCCACCGTTAGCATCTGTTGTTAGCATTTTTTGTTAGCTTTTGTTTTGCAATAGTTGAAATTGCAGTTCCAGTGGGACGATAACACTAAACAGGCCTGACGGTCTCCTTGGCGCATGATACAAAAGTCAGATACAAATGTCAGATTTACACGTATTAGACATAGAACAGCGTTGCATTAATCATGCCTCATTTAGAGGTGCAAGGGTGATACCTGAATGTGACACATGCTGAGTCACGGGTCATTAACCTTTGCCTGCAGGTGACACTCTCCTTGACGTTATGGGGCCGGCTGTAACAGCAGACCTACATGTGTTTCTGACTTCTTTAGAAGTGCCTCAATATATATATACACACACACAGGTCTCAGCTCGCTCTCAGTCTGAGAAAATCACAGAGCTTTATTCTGTAGGGATACATTTAAAATTCTGTGTGAGTACAATCGCACTTGCTCTTCAGAATATATCACATACGCTCCCCAAATGAGGTGTTAGGTGCCCTCCCGGGTTAGTAGATCGCCGGTTTAGAAACTTCACTCCGTGTCCTTACCAGCTCCTGCTTCCCTTGGGTTGTCACACACCCTCAGTCCCTGTAAGGCAGCCCCCCCCCCCCCCCCACGACGTCACACTCCTAGTGATGTGAGAGTAATCTGGCTGCTCAGGATCGCTCACTTTGTGCTGATGTCAGGCGTATCAGATCCCGGCGTCTCTGCCACATCATGGGGGGGGCTCTTTGGGAGCAGGACTTGTGGCCACTGTCGGCTCGGCAGTGATCGATCCTGACGGATGCGCAGTGACCCTCCGCCCAGCGTGGCTAAGCTTTTTTCCCCATGGCTCTTGGAGCCCGCTTGTCAACTCAAAGGCTTAGCATGACGTCATCAGCATCGCCGATGGCCGGAGGGGTCTGCTTCCCATTTCCAGGCTGCTCGGCCTGCTCCGGGCTCTCTCGTAGGCCAGACCTGGCACTCCCCCCATGCTTGCTGATGTGCTTTGGCTCCTGGTGGCTGGTGACCCGAGTCTCTGCTACCCGGCGCTGCTAATGTGGGTCATCCGCTCCTCACGGCCTGCATTTCATGTGCTCCGCAGTCACACATAATTTTTTTTCTGTCCTCCCACTGCACTGATTCGCGGTCGGCCGTTATGTAAAACTGCAGTGTCCCCTTTGCCTTCCCCCCTCCACAGACAGGACGTGTTCGCCAGCCCTGGATCGGAACCTGCCACCGGACAGCTCACCCTACAGCGGCACCGCTGCCACGGGTGCCATGACCCAGGAGACGCGTGATGCCGTGCCGCCCACGGATGAGCCCTCGCGGACCACAATCGACGGGGCGACAGGCGGCAGCGAAGAGCTGGAGGTGGCAGTGGAGAGGATGTGCGGCACAGATGGGAATGAAGTGGATGCCCATGTGGAAGGCGGACCAAGGAATGACGACGGCGGACCAGCGCAGGAAGTGCACCAAGAGACCTTGCACATGTGTGACCGTGGCCTGAGAGATCCTGATAGGTCTGCAGATATTAAACCCCATTGTTGCATGATGATGCCTGCTTATGTTTAAAGAAGTTTATTAGAGCACACCCTGGTGGCAGGAGGTGGTATTGTCAGATGTATTTAGAGCAGCAGTGCAGTCCTTGCTGGTGCAGTGTTTGGCACGCCACTACATGCGCTGGTGTGTGTCCTGTGTCTGATCCATTCTGTGTCTCAGCAGGGAGAAGAACGGGGATGTGGAGGAGAACGAGGAGGAGGAGGAGGAGTGCCAGGTGAACGGTGCGCAGGATAGCCAGGACAGTTTCAGCTCGCGCTTCGAGTGCATTGTGGAGGAGGTGGACCTGGAGGTGCTGGAGGAGGACGAGGGAGAGGCGGAGAACCGAGACGGCTTCAGCTCCACGTTCGAGCGCATCGTGGAGCAGGTGCGGCTGGAAGTGGAGGCAGAGGATGGGGAGGATGAGAAGGAGGAGGCACAGGAGAACCAGGACGGCTTCAGCTCCACATTCGAACGCATTGTGGAATCCGAGCTGCTCCGGGGAACCTGCTACAGCAGCTTGGACTCGCTGGACGTGCTGTCGCTGACGGACGAAACGGACAGCTGTGTCAGCTTCGAGGCGCCGCTCACCCCACTCATCCAGCAGAGGGCGCGAGAGGTCCCAGAGCTACCGGAGCCTCTGGAGCTCGCCACAGTGGTGGAGCAGGAGGGACCAGAGGCCGGGATGGAAGCCGGCTCGGATGAAGGGCGGGGTCACGCGGATAACACGGGCAGCCCGCTCCGGAACTCCATCACTAGCAGCCGGTCAGAGAACGTGCTGAGCCGCTCAGCGTTCCGCACCCTGCCTAACGGGTTCCACATGGAAACCCACGGGCCGGCGGACAGCGCCAGCATCTTTCCTAACTCCGTGAGGTAGGGTGCACACCTTTCTGCGTCACTCGCAGGCCATTGGAGCCGATCGCTGTTCTGATACTTAGCTCTGTGGTTCTAGGGTGTGTGTCCTGCTTTTAACCTGGTACTTGAGGGGAACCACACGTGAGGACTGTGAGCCTGATAACTGGGGGGCAAACAAAACAGAGCACAAAAATCTGTAATGCACAGTGCAAGGGACAGGTGGGACAAATGAATATGGATAAGCACCCTTCGCTCAGGAATCCTTTTCTGAATGATGATATGTTTATGCCTTTTTGGAAAAAAACACAGACGCGGATTTTGAAGTGGATAGCGAGTTATGCATTTTCTGTATGATTCTCCACGACAAGACGCCACATTCTGTGTGTTTCAGTATTCCAAGTATGTTTCAGTATTTCCAGTATGTTCCAAGTGTTTTAACATTTACAGCGTTTTTTAGCATTCCCAGTTTGTTTTGGTATTCCCAGTGTACTACAGCATTCCCAGTGTGTTTCAGCGTTCCCAGTATATTTCAGCATTCCCAATATGTTTTAGCATTCCCAGTATGTTTCAGCATTCCCAGTGTGTTTTAGCACTCTCAGTATGTTTCAGCATTCACAGTTTATTTTAGCATTCCCAGTATATTTCAGCATTCCCAGTGTGTTTTAGCATTCCCAGTATGTTTCAGCATTCCCAGTGTGTTTTAGCATTCCCAGTATGTTTCAGCATTCCCAGTGTGTTTTAGCATTCCCAGCATTCCTGGAAATGTGATGGGTTCCTGATTTATCTGAGGAAGGGGGGAGTTAAGAGCATTTGTTAGGGCCTTTGAGTGATAGGGGCCCTAAGAGCAATAATTGGATTGGTCTGGGTCGGTGGCCCAAATTGACATGCATTTATGGGGCTCAAAATGTAGTGCCACCCTTGCTTGTGAGGCTGGGCTTAGTTTGGCGCCGTGTGCTGAAGCCATGGCGGCCAAAATTCAGGCAAGACAGACCGGAAGCTGGGAGCACAGAGGAGACAGACTGCTGCAGACAGAGGCTACTTTTGGAGACAGATTGAAATCTTGGGCAGGGAAAGGTCTGAGGCGGTCTTGATGGTCTTTAGCAATTTTGCTTGGGGGCCGTTCTCCGGGATACCAGCTGTGACGTCTGTGAAATGGAACGGACTGCTCCGCCGCTGCTGGTCTGAGCCGCTCTTGTCCCGGAGACTCCTGGGGTCTCCAGCCTGATACCGAGATACATAATTCATGCAGCTAACGCCTGAAATAATCAATAGCATTGCTGAAGAACAGCAGCCGGTCCCCTGGGCGTCTCCTGGCCCTTACTGCCTTCCTCCACAACGCACATTAGCATGTTAGCAACCAGTGGAAATCTGATCACCTGTCACACAGGATAGTCCCGAGCAGTTCTCAAAGGCGCGTTTCGACGATCACATGATCTGCGCATTAGAATAAAAGGCACCTGAGAAAGGGACGCATTTTTTAGACCCGACCGCCGGGCAAGTGGAATGAAACACAAAGACACCCGGCGAAGACTACGCTCTGAGTCTGGAAACACCGCGTACGTACCGGTGATTCAGGGAGGGGGGGGGGGGGGGGGTCATAGATAACAGCGCCCCTTCTCCGCCGCCTGCCTCCCAGTCTGTACCCCCGCGAGTGTTATCTGAAGGCATCTGCTGCCGCTGATTAACCTGGCCTGTCAGTCTCCCTGCGTGAAACGCTCGTCTGCGCGCACTTCCGCGGCGAGGGGACTTCTGTCTGTTGCCATGGTAACCCAGGGGCTGCCATACACAGGCCGGCGCTCCCGAGAACTTGCCGCTAGACGGAGGAAGCCTCTTCAGGCCGATGTTCTTCTGCCGTGCTGAGGAACGTGCCCGTGGTCCCATAGAGACAGGGGCAGTTGGCGAGTTCTTCCAGCAGGGGGCAGACAGCTAGTAGGTTTGCCCCGATTCACACTTACGCCACAAGGGGGCCTGTAGTGATTGAGAAACTCCCACCAGGGGCCTGAATGAAGCCTGGTCGCGGGGTGGCGGCAGATTCCCGCCGTGTGACACGCGACATGGGTCACGCTGAGGAACAGTGCCAAGCCGTTCGCCACATCTGGAGCTCGACATGTCGGGCTCCCGGGGTGTCTCTCATGTAACCGGTAATTCCTTTTTCATACCCCTGCATCTGAATGCAGCCCAGCCTCTGAGAAACTGCAATAATCTGAAACGGAAAACCCGTAATCATCAGCTCATAAAAAAAAAAAAACAAACACTGATAATATTGCTTCAACTTAACAAAAACAGACTCCGCTGTGTCCGGTGAAAAAACGTTTGGCACGAGATGCGGCCTTAAGTCTTATGCCCCTATCAGCTTTCCTCATCATCCTGTTAGTGCTTCTGGCTCATTTATCTTGGTAGGTTGGCGCTGATGTTTGGCCAGCTTTGCCCCCACCATTGGCGTATGAACTGTCAATAATGAGCATGTTTTCCAGCATTCCAAAATTTGACACAAATGAAACATACATTGGTAGGATTTTGCTTACTTCTCTGCCTATCTGGGTGTATTTTGAGTGCTCCTACAGCCTGAGATTCTGATGCCTTCTTCCCCTGTGGACAGAGTCTGCTTGTAGTTGCTCCGCAGCTGTAGTCGTTTAAACAAGCAGCGACTTCCTGCCCGCTGGGCCTCTGAATGAGCCATTGTGTTGGGGGTGACATCAGCGGTTTCGGCCTTCCTCTCGCGGCACACCGGCTTCCAGCTCCTGTGAAAATCGCCATGGCACCCCCCCCCCCCCTCTGCAGCAGGGGATGGCGGTGGGGATTGGAGCAGCCTGCTGTGTATCCCGAGACACGCAGGCGAGTGTCTGTGAACCAAGCAGCCTGGTCGATTCAGTGTTTCACTCCGCCGAGGGCAGTTTCCCCTCTTTAGCTCTTAGCTGAAACTTCCATCCCTCTCTTTCTTTATCGGTCCCTGAGTTTTCTTGCAGCCTGCCATCCAAACATCAGCCGAGCGCATGCAGACACCCAGCTCACCAGCCACTCCCACTCCACCCGGTCACGCTCCTTTCCGGTCCATGGGCCTCATTTTGCACATCTGCACCACAAAACCTATGGGATCGCGGGTGGAGCGTCGGCGCTGCTCCGTCTACTGACCCGTCCGGACGCTGGCCCAGGAGCGCCCTCGTTAGGAGTCCCGTGTTTGCGTTTATTCAGAAGAGCGTTTCACAGCTGCTGAGGCTCAGTAGGACCTCCTGCCAGTGCTGATGTGTCATTTTAAGAAATAAATCCTAGAAAATTCTGTCTGCTTCCAGACTTCCAGCCCTCCTCGTTTTCTCACAACTTTGACTAAAACATTCCCATCCCTAATTCAGTCCATCTTCCGAAGACTGGTCCCAAAAAAAGGTTGCGGTTGATAGGTTGACGGCTACCGGAGCAGTTCAGATACCTGTCATTGGGGCTGAATCTCTAATGCTTTAGCCAGCATTGCATTAAAAGCACCGCCTTGCTCTGATGTAGCACAGACCCGTCATTATGTGTTTAGGATTTATCTCATTCAGGGCTACTGCTTGTTTTGAGATGGATTTATTGAGTTATTTTGCAGGCAGTTTAATTCAAAGTCACTTAAGCTTGAGATTTCACACGGCTGGATACTAAAAAGCAATTTGCGGACCCTTTGTTCACAAGTTCAAGTACTTAACCACGGTGCAGCTTGCTGGGCATTTGTCACAGCGTATTAAGCCCTGTGCTTGGAGGGGGAGGGTTACAAACTGGGGTTAATCGGTGGGCTTGGTGCTTTGCATTTATCTCGCCGTCCCCTTTCATACACAAGTGGATGACGGTTAGCAACAGAGGCATGCTTTAATGTGTCAGACCCTGGTGATAAACATCTGCCGCCATGTAAAAGTCTGGAGACGATATCTATACCCCTCTCTTCCCTCCTATCGGGTCTGTTCTGCTTTCAGGAGGTGAGTCAGAGCTGGGACACTGTTCGCTTCACAAATACCAAAAGTAGAAAGAAAGGATTTGTATTGTGCAATAAAGTAAACAGGCATAGTGTGGATTCATTATATCAGATAGACCAAATGCAGGATTTGTTAGCTCGATCTGTATGACGGTGCTTTATCATTGAAACGTGTATCATCGTTCATTCCAGGTTACTTTGTCCTTTGATATTCCAAGCAGCGACACTCGTCACGGCGCCCCCTGCCGGTGTCCTAAAGGAGGAGAGCAGAGGAAGACTAAATATAGCAACATTTATGGATCCGGTCAGGTTCTGCAGTTTCCCCTGTTCCATGTGCAGTACTTTTTTCCGCAGAGAAAGTTACAGATAATTGTGAAGTGAGGTACCTTTCATTACCCGATTACGAAATTTAATTAAACGAACGGGCAGAAACAAACATCTGCACAGGCCCGATATATATTAAGGGGTAACGGGCAGAGAGAGGCCCCGGTATGTGCCAGGATGCCGCTGCGCTGCGCCTGTCTGCCGGGCTCTAATTCGTTGCAGATGGAGGACTTCTCCGTATTCGGTCAGCTTTCCGTTTCTGTGACTGCCAACAGGAAAAGTACAAAAAATTACGGTGAAACCTCGCATTCCTTTTTCGACAACGTAGAATCCAGGAACAGTTTTTGAATAATAAAATTATTTCAATGATAATACACATCTCCGTAATGACAAAAAAGTTATTATGAGGGCACATTTCGAAAGATATGTAATACGAACGATATTTAATGCAGCGTGCTTTAGTATTTTTCCTAGGAAGCATTCCTGCCTGCAGTGCAGTGCAGCCAAAGTCGAGATCTGCAGCTGGATTGCGCCACTGGAAAATGAGAAGCAGTGAAGTCCGAATCACGGCGTAAAGCGCAGCGCTATGCGGGACACTCCGCCCCTTCCCCTGCTGCTTAAACGCTTAAACTTTAACGAAACAAAAGAGAAAAAACGAAAGCACGTAATGAGTAATCCGGCGCGGCGACCCGGGTCGTACACGCGTTAATCTATGAACTATTTTTATAGAGAGTGTGATCTGAAGAGCGCCGCGCATCATGCAGCCTTTCCGGGCGCCTTTCTAGCCGGGCGACATGAACCCCTCCGGCCGGCTGCGCTGCTTCGGACGAGCGCTTTGGCTGCACCGAACATGGCTTTGAGTAACCTCCGCGCTGGGCTTTCACCGTGCTGTCCGCTCGATATAGCGGTCTGAAGGCGAAGAAGATGTGGAAGGAGGAGTATGACGTGCACTTCGACTTTCTTTTGGAGTTGCTGTAAGTTACGGTCTTTTTAATGCTGGAAAGGGGCTGCCCGTAACACTCCAATGTCCCTCCGTTTGTAGGACAGCTAGGAATGCGTAAAAAATATTAGAAAATGGCAATTAACTGTAAAAATATTACTATGTAGAAACTTTGCTTTCCTCACATACAATAATAATGAGAGAGAACGGAGTTTGAGATTCTGAAGTAAAATAATCGATTAAGCTTTTAAAATTGAGGGCATATATGAGTGATACAGGTTGAACCTATTTTTTTCCAAGCAGTCATTCGTCCCATTCTTTAACTTAACTCTTTTTCTCCCTCTCATGAAACGCAGATTAAAATACGTCATCTGGAGATTAAGGGATAAAGTGGTGGGTAGTACTCCAGGGTTGTGGGTTTGAGTCCCCTCCCTGCTCTGTGTGTGTGTGTGTATTTTGCATATAAGGTCTCTGAATAGCCTGTAATGATTGTGTGTGTCCTGTGATGAGCTGGCAGCCATATCCAGGATGCTCTCCTGCCCTGTGCTCTGTGCTGCTATTGCAGGCTTTGATTCCTCCTTCGGTCCTTAATCCTGAGCAGGGTAAGCGGCTGTTAGGTGGATTAATGGATAAACTTAAATTTTTTCGGAATGTGCACTGTAAGATTTTTCATCCAGTGCAGAAATACCCTTTCAGAGCAAATCACTCCTGTGGATATGACAGCGAGCACCTTGATGGGCGTATCTGTTCATATGAATTTACCCCTGAAACATATATATACCAGTCGTCCAACAGCATTTAGTAATACTTTTCGTCCTTTCTTTACATTTTATATCTTTTGTTGTGCAAGTTTGGCAGAGGGTACTAATAAAATTAAGAGATTATAATCAGATTAGATTGAATTTCTGAGCTTTCTGCAGGTTTTTGGTGTTGGGTAACTGCATGGTCTCAGTCTCCCCCAATCCAAGAGTTATTCTGGCCTCTAGCTAAAGACACGAGTCAATATACCACGATATTGGCATTTAGACGGTGATATAAGTCCATGATGGATGGCCTGTTGGTTTAGCAGATAAAAGTGTCACCTCACTGCCTTCGGGTGGAATCCTGGATTTGCCTGTGCCGAGTTGGGGTGCTCGGCCTAGGGGCGTTTTGTGTTGTCTGTTGGGCGCTCTGGGTTCTTCCTCAGTTTTGAGCCGACGGTGTTTCTTGTTGGCAACTCTGCTCTCCCTCTTTGCTTTGAAGGCACCCAGTTCTGACGATTCGGTGATGCGCGAGTGTCTGTTCAGGATGTGGCCTGCTGTTTGCCTCCCGTGTCAGGCTCGGGATGATGGTTAGCGAATGAAGCAGGAATTATTTTAATGGATGAAATTGCGCACAGGCTGTGAGGCCTGGATCTGGTCTGGACCGACACATCTGAGGCTAAACTGCTTAGCGTCATTGACGGCTCTGACAGAGGACTGAATGGAAACCCATCGTCCCACTCGGAACTTTATTTTTAACAACACTTGTCACGCTTATTTCTGACTTGTTTAACGTTTGGCTTGAAGGGGAGGGGTGCAGCCAGTCAGACTTGGACTCCAAGGCATTTTTTCCCTCCAAAACCGTTCCATGGAAGTTTTTTCCTACCTCTGTTGTCTTTTGGCTTTTCCACTCGCTGGATTTTCCATTCCTTTAATAGCATATAACAGCAACTTATGTTATATCTATCAATGATGCTGCTGAATTTTTGTTAAGCTCTTTGGGACGACCGTGTTGGAAAGGATTGTGTAGGAAAATGAATGGAACTGAACTCAATTGAATTAGTGGTTAATAGAACAAACTCTATTTTACAAATCAGGTTTCATTTTAAATTAAAATGAAGGTGATTTATTTAGTAAAATTCAGCAGACTGAAGAGTCCAAGGCAAATTAACCCATAAACGCAACTGTAATATACAGTTAACCCTACTGCATCTCGACTTTCCAGATTGCGGTTTTGATACATCATGGGGTTCGCATAAGAGATTTAAAGAGAATTTTTAGCGAGTTTTCTGAAAGCCGCAGACGAGACACGAAGGCCAGCAGAGTATACGCCAAAAGTTTAGTAACTAATAAATGCATAAAATATATGTGCATTGTTGGCTGCGAGGACACCAAGCGTGTTTACAGCAACCTCTCATGTGGCTTGCAGGGATCTCGCAGTGATCTACGTATCTCGCGTTTCTCATATCTTTTTGTGCCATTTTCATGCCCTAAACTGTACTAAAATCCGAAACACTTCACATCGCTCGCCAAGGAGACCAAAAACATTTTACATGGTTTTTCCAGACCGAGGGGGGCCTGTCCCCTAACCCCCCCAAAAGTGGAAGGGTTGATTGTACTGTAAATGAAAGTTACCTTTAAGGTGAACTCATAGCAATGTCAGATGCTGCCCTGTTTAGGAAAAATGATTTTATGGTGCTGTTAATTTCTGTAACTAAGGTGACAGTTCGTGGTAGCACCGCGAGGTTTGCGAAGTAAGCCGTTACCGATCACTGTACAGTGACAGCGGGCGTTTCTCATTGGTTCCCTTCGTCACAGCCTCTGCACTTTGCCTCCTGGATTTGTCGATTTTAGACACGTTTTGCAATGCAGATCAATACCGTGGTGATGAAACCGTTTGCTTTGTTGCCTCGTGTTTACCTCGCGCTTGGGAACGTCACGGAATATGGCTTCGCTGAGGCGAGCCAAGCCGGAAGGTTCTGTGTTTTGTTCTCATTTCACGCGTAATTCTGCGATGAGCATGCAGACAGGGATTTGGAAAGAACAAAGCCAGATAGGCGTTCGGCAGTATACGGAGATAAACGTTGACCTCACCCCTTTTCACCAATAACTGTTTATGGCAGGGAAAGGGCATTTAAGGGCATTTAATGAGATACTAAGTTACAAGAACAGTCTATGCCTGCTTAATCCATGATTAAGGACTGTATAACTTTATAACTTGCAGTTACTCTTATTGGTATTAGGTACGTGACACTTAGTACCAGTAGATGGATGACATGATTCATTTCTGCACTGCACTCGTCGCTAATCCATCACTAACCTCATCTCTTGGTAAACACATCTCACATATCAAGCCCTTTATGCTTCTAAATCCCCCAGTTCCTTAGACTGACACTGTAGAATTGGACAGATATTGTGGACAGATATTCTCCTGCTAGCACCGGCGAGTGAATGCAGTAAGGATTCTGGAGTTGTGTGCATGGCTCTTGTCTGAATGTGGCTGACACGCTTGTTTGGGTGAGAGCAGCGTGGCGTGACTGGTGTGAGACTGGTCTGTGAGTCACCGGCTCTCAGTTTTTCCCAATGCAGATCGCCGCCTGTGTTGGCTTAGCATTCAGCTACGTGTGCAGTGAAGATGCTTTAGCCTTCAGCTACGTGTGCAGTGAAGATGCTTTAGCGTTCGGCTACGTGTGCAGTGAAGATGCTTTAGCGTTCAGCTATGTGTGCAGTGAAGATGCTTTAGATGGTTAGAAAATCAGTCTTGCCTCGTTTGTGTGGCACACATATCATCTTAGGAGTTGAACACTGGACATGCATTGTCTGATGAAAATTGTATATGTTGACTTCTTGAGAATCGTGATGTTTTAGATAAAATACGCCCATTCTCTGTCTACTGATAGCATTTGACACCTAATTTACCAATGAAAAGATGTTTTATGAAGTCATCTATTTAACTAGAATTTGTTTGTACTAATGAGTACAAACATTAATACTAGTTATCTAAGTCATCTATTTAACAACTACTTGTGGTTGTATAGAGTACTTTATATGGCCAGTTTTAACAACTTAGCATCGATATCTAGATAGCTAGATAACACGGACATATTTGCCTCACTGAAAATAATCCATTTAAAACATTAAACCGTTCACTGACAGTGTGCAAAGACAGGCTTCTATTTGTGATGCTAAAGGTGTCTCATTACGATGTTTTAGGTTTACTTTGTAAAATAGTTTCTGAGAAAATGCTTTTTTATCCTCCTGAAATAATGGATTTTTGGAGACGTGTTTCTAATTGGACAGCTATGATGTATATCGTAGTAATATGGCTGATGCTCTCTCAGAGAGTGTTAAGAACATAAGAACATAAGAAATATACAAACGAGAGGAGGCCATTCGGCCCATCAAGCTCGCTTGGGGAGAA
>JAODKF010000002.1:9876021-9891998 GCA_026779585.1 Mormyrus proboscirostris
CCCCCCCCCCCCCCCCCCCCCCCCCCCCCCCCCCCCACAAATCAAGTAGATCCCCTACTGGAGCTTTTTAATCACATAATAAAGCACACACTGTCATAATGATTCACGCACAGAATACAGAAAGTGTGTGTGAGCTGTGGTCTCCAGACCACTGCACGCTCACTTCCTCCGCTCTTTGCACACTGTGCATGGGAAAGAAAAGGAAAAACAGGCGAATACACCTACCACGATAGCTCCTATCATGACGTGCGGCCTTCTTGGAAAGCAAACTAATAAATTAAGGGAATATATCATTTTTATCATGAAAAACAAATGAAACAAAACAAACCATCTTTGGGTTTTTTTTTTGAAGGTCTGGTAAATGCCATCACAAGCAAACAAAAATAAAACAGCCCTCCAGGACACCAAATCAGTATGTAAACATGAGCACTGTTTAAGGCACCAGATTGTTTAAACGTAGACCTATGCTCTATGAGCCTCAACATGCACCGGTAGCAGTTTCCCGTCTACCTGAGCATTGATAATTGGACCATCTCATCTCCTTTTCAATGCTGAATATCCTTTAAATTATTGTTTCATCATTACCCACAGAAAACGTGGGTGTTTCATAAGGACTGAAATATATCTGATTCACAAAATCATAGTTTTTGTATATATATTTTTAAGTTGACACTTCAAACCATTCGCCCGACATTCCTATAGGGTTGACAATCTGATAAGAACAGTGACTTTAGTAACCAGAACAGCAATGCGTATGTGACAGTCCTCCTGCTCCAAGATTCTCTGCAATCCTCTGCACCTCTAAATCAAGTATGACTATAGCTGGGTGGACAAACTCCTTCCGCAGAACCACATGTTCCTTGAAAACCAGGTGGACAATTCAGAAAAAGCAATAAACCTGCAAGTGCCATTTAAAAAGTGTTCCCGTTGACAGAAAAGACACGAACCAGCTGAATGAGTCCAGAGCTGAGGCCGAGATGCATATTGTAACACACAGGGTTTCTAAGTACCTTGAACTCTATAGAAATTTCTGCATAATGCTACAACAGACCACCGACATGCCTAACTTTCAATCACATATGGTAGACTCTTGGTACAAGAACACAAAAAAATAAAAAATACCGTCACAGGACGCTTTAAAGGAAAGCCCTTTCCTAGTGGCGTTATTTTGTGCACAATACATTTTTATCATCATCTTTTTTCGGGTCATAACTGTCCACTGCAGTTTAATTTCAGTTCTCTTTATAAATTTATATACTCATACGTAAATATGGTTGTAAATATATTAATATAAGTTATTTAAAAAGACTTGTTTTGGTAAAAAAAAAAAAGTTTCTAAAATATTTGCTTTGTGCTAAAGTCAAACGTAATACACGAAAAGCCCTACTTTTCCATGTCATCTCAATACCACAATGTCTGACCACTGAAACTTCTTTAATAGCTTAGACGTGTAAAAATGTTCGTTAAGTAGGGAAATAAACACTAGGCTTTTTTATCAAGTACGAAACACAGTTCATATATGCCGTTACTGTAGCAGCCGCTTACTGTTTTAATGATGGATAAGTGGGTAACATCCAGCGATGGGAGATAAGCCGTAACTGTCAGTCTGTGAAGGTTTCCTGTGGGTTAAACGATGACCGTTTATTATGAGTTTGTCTTCTTTTTTATTGATTCTCCTCCTATAGTTTTGCCATTAATTTATTTTGATTATCAATCGTCGTCGCCGTCGTCGTCGTCGGCGCGCGGCTCCTCTGGATGCGGCTCGCACGCGCGCCTCTCGCGCTCCTGGATGCGCCTCATCTCCTCGGCGTATTTACAAAACGTCTGGCCGAACTTGGACCACACCTTGTGGGGCACGGTGATGGAGTTGCGGTATGTGGGCTTCACTTCGCTGACTCTCATGAAGACGCCGTACTTGTTGGAGCCCACGTCGAAGAAGAAGCGCTTGTTGTCGACCGTCAGCGAGGTGCCCTCCGGCAGCTCGACCGGCTCGTCATCCACCCCGTAGTCGTCGATCAGTTTGGCCAGAGCATCGCGGAACTCGATGAGTCCCTGGGCGGGAAGAGCGATCGTCTGGCCTTGAGCGAATCCCAGACCGGGCCCCCGGTTGACGGTCTGCCGGATCCGCAGGAACCTGCCCCGCTGGTTCTCTTTAAGGTCCATGTAATACTTCCTATTCTCCCGGACGAGAAATTCACTCTTCAGTGCCCTACGCGGTTCGTCCTGCACTTTGTCCGGATTGCTGGGCCCTAACTGAGCATAGTGCTCGATGAAGTCCCCCAGGTAGTCCCGAAACTCCACAGCAACCGACATAGAGAGAGTGAGGCGGCTCTTGTTTCCTGCGGCCCCAACCTCTGCTATCTTTAGGAAGCGACCCTTTGCGTTCTGCTTCACGTCCAAGTAGAAGCGTTTGTTTTGGATGTCGACTCGTTTAGAGGCGAGCTCTTGCGTTTCATGCTGCAGCCCCGGAGACGAACCCGCCTCCCCTAGAGATGGGTGCAGGGGGCCCGCAGCTGTCGTCGCCGCCGCCGCTGCTGCTGACTGCTCCAATGCACTGTCTCTATCCGCCATGATGCTACCTCCGTGCCTGCTGCTCACACAGCCCTGCCTGTTGCGGCCCAACTGCCAGTCAGCTGCGTCGCCGCTGTTCTCGCGATATCTGTGGAGAAACAGCGAAAGCCTGATAAACATCCTCACTACCTCAAGTACGACATAGCGCGTTTGTACTGGTCGGATTTACATAGTATACCGCCCCTTTCTTATTACAGAACATAAATAAACAAACATAATTGTCCGCAGTTTGTTTGTGAAGGCTAATATTTTGTCATATATATTATAAAACGTCCACTAACCAGCTACTAAACTACTACTGGAGTTTTAATTATGTCACAAAATGTAAGTTCCTATAGCCTACATCAACATAAGAATATACATATAGATATACCTTTTAAAACTGACTCCAATTAAAATGCATTGCGTCGATCTTATTAAATTACAAGTTAATACAAATTATTAAGTACAATTTATTGCGCCGAGAAAATAAAATAATGTCTTTACAAAAAAATAAATGAACTAAATTATTGTTAGTTTAAAATATCTTGTCAATAACCACAGTTTTGAAAACAAAAAAATATAACGATAGAATACAGCTATTTTTGTGTCTTCAGATTACAGTCTTACGGACATTGAGGATTACCTAAACCGTCAGTTAACATAAATAAAGACGTTTAACAATGCCAAAGGTCTCCAGAGTTAACTGATTATTCAACTTTAACATTAAATAAACCAGTAACGACTGAGTAAGACTGCTCTACATTTTTAGCAATTACTCGAAAAATTATTGCTTTACATTTATCATACTATTCTATAGTTTCTCTGAGCATTTACACGATTACTTATCCAAGCGCGAAGAGAGGTCGGATCACATCTCAGCAATAACAATTCCATTAAAATTGTATATACATCGAGAGAGGGCGATTAGATGAAATCGCATATGGACAAACAAAAGACTGCAAAACATCCACATTGCTTTTATATTTACCCTGAATATTGTACTATTTGTGAAATATGTAGGATTTTTAACACTACATTATATGACAATGCATTCATTATGGATTTAACTTCTCGATAAACTTTTTTTTATAATGTTTTCATAACGTTTTCTAATGCTAATTTTCTATTTCTTAAACGTTTTGCAGTCAGAACTTGCCCATAATTGAATTTTGCAAAATTTAAATTCTTTCGTATATTACGATCATTCTCCCGTCACATTTAAAATCGCAGTCTTACACTGAAACAAACTATTTCACTATTGTAGTAAAACAACTAACTGTATCCTATAAAATAAACCCAGAAACGCCTATCCGAGAGTCTAAAATTACCGTTCGGACATACACACATATCATAAATCAAACGTATATTACAAATGTATACATGCAATCAGGAGAGCAAACTTATTTCGTGTAAATCATTAATGTTTTTTCTTCTTTAGGACCTTGACACCAAACTATCTTATTCACAGTCGGAAGATCAGACTAAATTAAATTGCAGCCATAATTTCTGCCAGGCAACTAACAAATCGGAAAATGAAAAAGTAAAATGTTGACAAGACAATAACTTTTAATGACAATAGTTCTTTTTTTAACTTGATTGAAAAATAAGGCATATATTTGCAACACAGTATCCCTGTCAAATTAATTATTCATTACTTGATAAATTAATCCTAATCTTCCACTCCTTAATTTATTATTATTATGATTATTATTAATAATAATAATAATAATAATAACAAGAATACTACTACTAATAATAATAATAATATTTGTAACAATTATGATGATGATGATAAAGCATGAAGGCAAGTGGATCATAAAATAAGTCACACCTAATTATCCCGTCAAGACAGGTTTACAAGGACAATAAGGTTTAGGTTTACAAGGACAATAAGTCTCTTATTAATTTGCTTTTTCTAACACTTAAAAATGGTTTCCTGGAAATGACCTTTACATAGTTATCTAATCCGTAGTCATCTAATCCTTTTGTTGACTGAAATTTGATAATTCATAAAAATAAATAAGAACCATCCTAAATAGCTCAAAATACAACGTAATCATCGACGATCGTTAAAAAAGAACTAAGAGCGAAAAAATGTTAACAGGTGAACACAGCAACAATAAGCAGTGGTAACAATTAGCAAAAATAATTAGGCCCTATTAGCAGTTAATACAATTTTCATTTTATGTAATGCCATTCAAAACATTGCCGGCACAATTTTTACACACGTTTTTGGCTATAAAATATACAGACAAATGAGAGGACAATTAAGTGATTCACAATATTCAAGTTTTCTTCGATTACCAACTTAACTAACCAACGACAAATAGTATAGGCGGTCGTGAACAATATATTTAAAATGAGTTCAGTCCTGAACGTGTAGGCTACCCACATGCATGTCACTGCACGTAGACAATAATCACTCAAGTTAAGTAATTTAATATATAGTCTGACGTTGCTTACAGCACATATGTATTAAACCATATACCGAAGCGATTTCAATTAGGTGAAGAAAAATAAGACCTTATACAGAGACTTGAACCTGATAGTTTAGGCACAACTACAGCACTTATCAATTACCGTACCTGGTGATGGAATCGTAATAAAATGTACTCATATTGCATATATAAATTACAGGCCCGCTTCCAGAAGTAACACATAGTCAGGTAACGACTTTACTTTAAAGTATTTAATACAAAGAAGCATTGATTTAACAAATAAGCAAATTCATTCTTATTTATGAAGAACTGATTCAATAACACAATAAAACATTCTTATATGTAAGCCTTATTTTATTGCAAGACATATTAATGAAACATTGGTCAAGATCAAATGTGCGACTGCAATTGTCTACTTAAAAATCATATGTTTCAAATTATAAGACGTATATCAAACTTGCATGTTAGAAGAAACATTTGAAGTAATAGCACTAGTTATTTATTTATCCTGAATGTTGCATTAACGCAATTTAAATTATTTTAAGCAGAGTTCTCTGGTGACGTTCTCTCTCATATCTGCTTATTTATTGTCAGTCATCTATAGTTGGTCAGTTGTCCAATACCAAAGACGCAAGTTTCATATTAAACAAATAGGTCTCCATGTCTGTTTGACACTTCAAACCATTCGCCCGACATTGTTATAGGGTTGACAATCTTATAAAAACAACAGAGATAATCGCCAATGACGAAAATTAGCACATATTAGGATACTTTTAATCGATATCATAAATGTCCCTTTGTCTAAGCAAAGCTAGCGATGCTCTCTCAGTTAGGTCAATCCAGACTTTGGACTTTTGGATCTTCAAACCGTTAACTTCAGTCGTCCTAAATAACAATTAATTAAGGAGGACTGTTTACAATGAGTGGAGGATAACGAGAGAGGCAGTTAGGGCACCTGTAGGAAAAATCTGAAAGCTGTAAGGATTAATAAATGGTTTAGGCAGTGTTCTCAAAAGTGAAATTCAACACGTTTTAACGCATAATCACAACCTATTTTTTAAAAAATGAAATGTTTTTACAATTAATGAGGCTGATTAATTAATTATATATACACAGTGTATATATACGCAAATATATATTTATGTATGTATGTATATGTCTGTATGTATGCATGCATGTATGTATATATGTATGCAAGAAATGATCATCAATTAATTTTTAAAGCTGATCGAAGGTTTGATTTGACGGTTATTAAGGACATGGATTCATTCGTGATTTTCTCTTTTTGAAATTCTGGGCGGGAATAAAAAATATGTGTACCCGATCATACAAATTGCATCAAATCTCTTTTGAAAGTGATGCTGTCATGCGAAACACTGACTTTTGAACCTGCCACCGAACTGTGCTCATTCAATATCTCTTACATGAAGAGTTAAATATTTTGGAAGTTTGATACGTAGCTCTTCACAGGTCAGTGTTATGCAAAGCGTGACAGATTTCGCCAGGACATTTGAAGTGCAGCACGCATGTGAATATTAAATAAGCGATGTGAATATTAAATACAATAATTCGAGGTATATATATATATATATATATATAGCGATTATTTCGATTGCAATTCGAAAACAAGATACTGTAAATATTTTATTGATGCCTAAAATGGGTTAAACAGCGACAAGGTTCTGTAAATCCTACCTCAGTATCTCTACAGGCTGAGCGCTCAGAGCCTCTGGACAACCCGTCGCCGGCAGTTACCACTGCTGACAAGAGGAACACAGTACTGTTAACTGGGCAGCCATCTACTACTGACGCTACTAAACCCCTAGCATCAGTTGCTATACAAGATGGAATGAAATAGCGAGTCGTGGCATGGAGACGGACGCACGCACGGCCACAACGCCGCACGTTTGTTTCTCTGACGTCAGCACGTAGAGTTCCCCGGGACTGCAGCAGTCTTACGCCTCTCGCTGTGACAAGGAAGGTATTGCAGCTAGAGGGTCGGAGACGGCTGGGCGCCTGAAGTTCACGGTTTGAAGAGCCAAACACCCAAAGTCTGGATCGACCTAAACGAGAGAGCATCGCTGCCTCGTCTCTAAAATGTCTGCATTGCTTAGACACAACGTCGATTCTGAAATCGTCGATTCTATTTTTTTTTTGCTAATTTTCGTAATTGGCGAGTATCTCTGCATTTCGGGTTTGAAAGACGTCAGCGCAGTCACGACACAGAGACCTACGGCGGCTTTTACTGCGGCAAAATAAAACGAGCTGTTTTACTATCCCCGAATAAGAACTTGGCAATGTAACGTTTGGTTATCTAGACAGGTTAACTTTAAACATGTAGACAGATTAAAACAAGTGTTTAATAAGGTCAAATTACATTAACTAATTATATGGTGGTACAGAGGATCAGATTCATCTATCTATCTATCTATCTATCTATCTGTCTGTCTGTCTGACTGATTGTCGATTGTGTCAATCTTTTCCTATCCTGGCTACGTACATAGGTACTGTTGAAATGATTGCAGCCTTACATAACATCAGTTCTAATTCTTATTTTTAAATTCGACTATAAGTCTCCTCGTGTTGATGGTTTCTCTTAAGATATTCGCCTGCAGTTCTGCAATATTTTAAAATGGCATATAACTACAAAGTAATCGAAATAAGTAAGCTTATTAAAAACTCTAACCGTTTTTATAACGATCGGAATATCGATTTCCACTTTTTTTTTCGCCCACTGTCTTTTGGGAGTAAAAATAAAAAAAAATCAACAATTAAGATTGATGCAGACTCCATTTCTTTAGCTGACAATTTAACTCGTGGAAACTACAAAAATAATTGTGAATAGGCAGAAAACATTGCACGTTAAAATATGAATATAGGCCCATTTTTTTCACATAGCACATAGATATGCGTTATGATGCTGTCATGATTTCATGGGACAATATGCTGCACAAACAACCCCAAAACAAACGTAGATGCTCTATTTCTGTCTTTATGAGAATCAAAGTCATGTCAAGTCTTGTTTGTCCATAGGGCTTACCATGTTTCAGTACCACGGACAGCACCCACGCACTATTTGCCACTGACACTAACCAAATTAGAACTGCGGTTATTAACCTCACATTATGGTCAATAATTTGATGTATATGCCCTTGAATTTCCACATAGTATTTGACATGGGCATGTATGTATCTTTCTTGCCTGATTTGAGTTGTTTCAGACTTTTATGACATCATCACTGGGGAGATTTGAATTCCCCATTGTGAAGTTTGTTCCATCATGTGGGATCTGTCCAAGTAGTGCAGTTTTCCCCCACAGCCCTAAGACATGCAATAGATTGCAGACTCTAAAGTGCCCATAGTGTGCATGTGTGTGCCGTGTGAAGTACTGGCATCCTGCCCAGTGTGTGTCCATTCCTTGAGGCCTACACTGTGTGCCATAGGTTTCAGGGCAGCGCCAAGACTCTGTGTTGAGTAAGCAGTAGGAAGATAAACGGATGGATATTCTTGAGCAATAACAATCCATTCTAAAACATGTGGTATCAATTTTACACAACAGTATATTATGTGTGTGTGTTTGTATATATATATATATATATATATATATATATATATACATTCCTTTAGTCATGTGGATTTTTGGCTTCCATACCATAATGAATTAGTAAAGAAAACCAGTACAATTGGATTTGAAAGAGAATTACTTAATTTAATTATTCATGTAAGAACATACTGACTTCCTTTAGATGAAGAACAACTGAGAAGCAGTTGAAATGAAGTATTGTTTCACGAATGCATATTTGTTGGAGGTTCTCATTCATTTTCATGTAGTTCCAGTACATATTATGAACATATAGGGTCTGAACAGCGATGATGAGTTTACATTAAAGTGTGTGGTGTATTACACCTCTCTACTTCACGCTGTTCACAAATCCAGACCCCAGAAAAGAAATCTGATGTTTAAATGAAGAGAACCCACAATGTACAGAACAATGCAAATGCAGTACTGTAAAATGTTCACTTTTGTTTTGAGTTCAGTACAATGCTGTACACTGACAGTGATGAATTAGCATTGTCACTTTAGGTAAAAAAGACTAGACCTAAGATCATGCTGGTGGTAAAAGATTATTCAATTAACTTCTCAGTTTTGTTCACAGTAGCTTGACTGAAACAAACATGGCATCTAAGAATTTAATTTAATTATATGTATTTATAGATATATAGTTGCATCAAACAATATAGGCCTGCATTCACGGTATGATGGTCAGGGACATGGAATGAGCACCTACAGTTTATATATGTTCACTGTAACTTCTCCCCTACTCTTGATATGATTAAAATTCTACTTAATAAACAAATTTTCTTCCACTGATAACAACCTTGATATGCATCTAAATATCATAGTAGTAGAATATTATAGGCACAGGGCGATGGTCAGGATTTTTAAAATACTGAAGTCAGATGTGTTAGTTCTTCCTATAGGTGTGCCCTGTAATGGATCATGAATACTGGAGTTGCAGAAAAAACACTGAGGACTTGACCTCGGTGTCCTCAGTGGTAGGTGCGGGCATGTATACGTAGTTATTACAACTGCAAAAATAATGGCTGAGTCAGTGAACGAGAGTGAATCCGCAGAGCTGGTGGTTGGGGTCCCTCGTCTGATATCTCCCGTTCTGTCCTGCTATTGTCACGTTGCTTTTGCAAGCTTTAATGAACGTGACTTAAACAGCAGATGTCGCCCTTTACGAATATTTATCCACTTTCCCGCGACATGACGGCATGGTTACACTGCATTCCGGGTAAATCGTAGATGCCCGGGCTGCGCTAGGTATCCTGGTTACCTCGCATCTGCACCTTCGGCATGAATGGTTCTGTATGACGTATTCATACAGGAATAGTATGTTACATGGTGTTTCCCACCTATTGCAAACATCCTAACGACCCCCTCATGATGTGACCGTTCATGCGGTGATGTCTTTGCATATATGTAATTCTCTGAAAACGTGTGTTTGGTACTTGGGATTTGACTGAGTTCATTCTAGCTATTAAACGCAGCGGAGCGAAATATAACCCGAATGTAAGATATAACCTGTAAGTTAATGATGAAAAACGCGAAACCGTTTCGGGAAAAGAATGGTTGAGTTGAAAGCGCTTGGTCTGGTTTTCAAGCGCAGGTCGATGTATCCAGCGCGGCAGCACGTCTGTTGAGTCACTCTACAGTGAGCATCTTCCCATCGTTTTTTTGTGAGAAAACTATTCATCGCAAGACGATGTAAATTGTAATGGGAGTCATGATGCGCAACACGCTGTCTCAGTATGTCATTTTACTTTGATTTATTGAATAGTATGGTATTGTTGCAAGGATGCACAGAACGCCATTGTTTTGCAGGTGGTTTTGGCAACCTGTAGTTCTGAATCGTTCCGTCACATAATTTCTCCGTTTTTTTTTTTTTTTTTTTAAAAAACCTGTTATCTGGGTTTAAGTTGTTTTTGATACCGTTTGATAGGAGATATTTGCTCTCGTAAGTTATTCGCTTGAATATGAAAGAAGGGAGCTTTTGTTGAAGGGAGCGCTGGCTGCATCGGAAAAGCAAAATATTTCGCGTTCTTTTTTTGTCGAGATTTTTTTTTTTCCCCCAAATCTTTAGCTGGACAGAAACGGACATATTCCGCCTCTCTGCATGTATACATGTAGGTTGTTTCCAATGAGAAGCAGCGCGACCACCTCGAACGATGGGATTCTCTGGATGAAGACAAGCGGCGTCTTGCAGAAGCTGTGATACTGGATGTGTCCATTAAGAAAGAAAAAGACAAATATATAAACGTAACACACAACCAACAAGAATGAAATAATCTGCTTCGTGCAATGGATTTTTAGCAGAATACAGAGACGGGATTTTTAACCCAGCATCATTACGCCGTTTCCGGTTCCTCAGTGGTGTTTCCCCATAGCAAACTGTATCGGAAAAGCAGCAGATCCAGATGGCATGGACACTTCCGCAAGGTCTGCCGCTGTGCCGTGCTGCTGGAGCTTACTTGCAGTCTCCTACTCCAACTCAGCTCCATCATCATCGCCCAAGCGCCCCGAGAGCACTGCAGCAACGCGACCAGCAATCACAGAGCCAAAGCAGGCGGCATGAGGCTTGATTCAGTACATTTCTCCATGCTGGTCATCGGGGTCTCCTTCGCCTGCTACTCCCCGAGTTTAAATTCCCTGCAGGACCAGGCTTACAAATCAGCGGTGGTCATTGAAGGCAAGGTGCAGGCTGTGCCTGTGAATGTCTCAAAGGAGCCGTACAGTGTGAATGTCAAAGTGCTAGATGTTTGGCCGCTGAACAGTGGTGGCCTGGAGCGGGAGCAGCTCGTCACCATCGGGGAGTTCGGCTCGGAGGCTCCGTGCACCAAAGTGAAAAAGAACCACAAATATATTTTTTTCATGGACCCAACCGACGAGCCCTTAGTATTTAAGGCATCCTATGCTCCCCTAGATACCAGTGGCAAGAATCTAAAAAAAGATGTTGGGAGCATCTTGTGCGAAGACTGCGGTAAGTTTAATCCTTATTCCTCTTTGCGGTGTAAGCGCTTGGTAATGTTTAATGATAAATACTTGTCAGTCCTTTCACTTCCTAATTTTATCGCGCCTTTTTGTTGTGTAATTAGCTGGTGTAAAGTATGATTTTATGTTTTGGTGATGGAATGAAATTCTAAAGTGTAAGTAACAGATGGGTGTTTGTGGGGCGTCTCTGCAGCATTGCTCCAATTAGGGTAATGTAGAAATATCCCTATTAGACTCCCAGGAAATCTGAATACACGTGCATATTTTAAACGCTGGCACTTTATGGGCATTTATGTAAATATGACACCAACTTTTATTAAACAAACACTTATACCGTTGTAATATTTGACATCACCAAGTGGGTGATAGGGTAGGTTGTGGGAACGCCGATGTTGTGCATAATCGATACGAGCTTTTAATCGCTCTGTTTTAAGCCATTTTACTTATATGCTGTGGAATGCACATAGGGCAAACGTGGTGAGCATGAATGGTTTTACTTAGGAAATTACTAGGTAAATTTGGAAATACATGGAGTCCGTCAATGTAGTAATAGTTGTTTCTCAGAATAAAGGGGAAACTGGGAAAAGGCCACCCTAAGCGAAGTCCGGTGATCTCAGTGCGGGTATTGACGCTGTACCCCCTTGCGAATACTGGCCTCCACACTGGGCTACCGGAGAAATGGAATCCGTAGGTGATTATAACCGGCGCCGTGTCACATCTGCTGAATGCCCTTCTTAACCAGAACACACACACACACACACATATATATATGTGTGTGTGTGTGTGTGTGTGTGTGAGTGTGTGTGTGTGCGCGCGCGTGTGCATTTATTCTCCTGTTAATCGATAAATGACCGAATGTTCTAGTATATTTAATCTTTTTGACTTATTTTTCTCACTAGCAATTCATGTTTCTCTGCAGTTTAAACATGACGACTTTTATCGCGACATATAGGACAACAGTGTTGTCCTATACCCAGAGGCGAGTCCGACGCCTTCACAACTTATGTTTATTAGCGTTATAATATCCAGTATCTGACTGATATTACTCTTTATTAAGAGTACATCACCTTGACCGCATGTCTACATTTAATGCTACATTTAACAAATTTCAAGTTGCCGGGACCGATGTTGCGTCTTCCTCATTGGCCTTGGTGTGTTCATGAGAATGTAGAAGGCAGACCTTTACCCAGTCATCTATGATGCTATGTATTCAGCAATGTGACCAGACATATGTGGACTTTAATCTGTGGGAGTGTTGCTCTGTCCAGGGTGCTGGAGCACTGCAGAACCACCACGTGGGAGCAGCAAGCAGCACGAGGGTTCTGTTGCTAAGCGCTGTGTTATGAAATCTGCTGGAGCAAAATCGACAGTATATCCTCTTCATATATATTGAATCGAGAGTTAAATAGCTCCGTTTTCATTCCTAACGCCAGTACGTGTATATTCATAGTTAAAGGAAATGAACAAAAATGAGCAGTAATTTCAGAATTACGACAAAACTGTTGTTCGTTTCATTGAAGATTATCGCAGATTTTTTCTTAATCCATCTTTCCATTCTCTTCCAACGAAAAACACGCGTATATATTAACTTATCTGTTGAACAATCAAATGGTCCTCTGATCATCTGAGCAGGGATTTGACCCCTCTTTGCCTTCACACAGACTCAACGAGGCTTAACTCTTAATACATTTAATATTCAAAGTACTTTTGAAGGAGATCGTTTTACAGTAGATCTTTTGAAATGTCCTTTGGATTCAAGAACTAATTTGCTCATGCAACATTTGCAAACTTTGGGTTCATCTTTATTGCCCTTCAGAGGTGTTTTGTCCCACCCTAGACAAGCCTTGTAGTTTTGCTACCTTCCCCGCTCCACCCTAAACGCTAAAACATGGACTGTCTGTGGGTTCCTGAGGACTGGACTGGGAAACACGGGCTTAGAGTAGCTTTGCGTTGGAACATGCTAAAACACGTTCCTAAGCCATTTCCTTTCGTAGGTGATTTCAAAAGTTTGAGATTTCGCCCCCTTTATAGGCAACAAAATATCACAGGAAGCATTTATGTATTTATGCTAGGCCAGAGGTAATCTTTATACACAGCTCAATCTACTCTCTGTTCCCCGTTCTAAAGTAACCTTTACCAGCCACTGCAGAGAGAAAATGGCACTGATAAATCACGCAGATTGAAGTGAATGTTTTGTGAAGATGCCTTCTGTTTCTGTCATTGCATTATGATTAAAGGGGAAACGCCGCAGATCAGCTTTGCTCACTGCGATTACACCATTGCCGGCGTCGCCACCTTTATTTTGTAACTGTTCCTGGCATGTAGACGCTTTTTCTTCCTGCCTGAAAGGAGCCTGAGCACAAACGCATGAGATCTGTCTGCTAAATTGAATGGTGGGGATAAAAATACGTCTGTCCCTCATGACGCACCCTACATTGACTGGCAGTAGATGTTAATTGCGTGGAACGTCTGCGTGCTGGTCCTGTCTGTCAGTTACTCCGTGTTAGCTGGAGTCAGCTGTAGACTACCTCTGCACCTGTCTCTGAAATGTGCAGGTGTGTGTGTGTGTGTGTGTGTGTGTGTGTGCATTTGCTTGAGCGGGTTAGAAACTCTGGAGGTGTGAGATGTGTCTACAGCACCGCGGCCAATCAGATGATCAGTACCCTGAGGGCCGGAACAGCCCTGGTTTTCGTTCAGGCCTCGAGTCCGGCTGGCCTCCGTGCTGTTTCTTTGAAGCAACATGAATGACCCATGATTAGTGTAAATTATATACATACTCGGAACCACAAATCAAATTTACACCTTCTGCTCATTATTGTTAGATTTTTATTCATGCCGAAGTTTGACCAAGATGTATATTTTTCCAATTTTAATAGTAAGGAACCCTGGTGCCGCACTGATATTGTTCAAAGGGCCGCAAGGATTGTGACCTGACCTGGCAAATCTCCTCCTCCATGCCTATGGTCTGCGATTGATATTGACATTTTATTATTTCACTGGAGCAGAATCCACGCCTGTTTCCACGCATACCTAACATCCACGCGTGTTAGGCCATTCGGCCAATAGAACATGCTTGGAGGGAATTGAATTATTTGGAAAAGGCACAATAAAACATGGGTAATTAAAGTTGTGACTGTATGCAGCTATGTGTTTTATTGGGGAAGTGTGGTACTTTAACAGTACGGCTTGAGCCAGAAATGGTGCTAATGGACATCTTTGCTCTCTTCTGGACACTGCAAATGCTACACCATAATTATGCTGCGGGCAACACTTTTTAATTTAGAAACGTTTTTAGGCAACAGTGTGGTTATTCTTTTCTTTGTTCCTTTCATCCATCCATCCATCCATCCGTCTGTCCGTCCGTCCAACCATCCATCTATCACTCCTTCAAACGGCCATCCTGGTCAGGGTTACACGGGGCCTGATGCCTGTCCCTCGCTGCACAGGGAAAGGTTGGGGACAGTAAGATTACTTTACGACAAAATCTTACTTAAAATACAGTACAGCACAAATGTAACTCAGCTTCTTGGTAATGTTCTTTCTGAGCTTATGATGCACCTGCACAGAAGATACTGCAGGCAAAGACCGTCAGATAATTATACCAAAAGGTCCCGATAAATCTCTGAAGACCTAAAGCATATATGCCCTGTGTGTTTTGTAGTAATGTAAGTTTATGAATTTGTTGTATTTGTGTTATATAGCAAATATATACAGTATAGTACAAATATTATAAGGTGAATTCGTCCTATGGATGACACAATTGCATAAAAGTACTAAATAAAACCATATCCAAATGATTAAATCATCGGTGTCCTGGTGGACAGTGTTGTTTTTCATTTGGGCTGGACCCTCGCTGTGACAGCCTAGGCCCTGCTGTGCAGTGGCAGCAGCTGCTGCTTGTTGAGGAGAGGTTGCCAGGCGCTCCCCGCCTACGGTGGCTGAGAGGGAACATTCCAGTGCTGACCTTAGAGCACTGAATGCTGAAGCGGCTGCTGCGAGAGACTTTAAATAGAGCCAGAGTGAAAAAGCTCTGTTCAACTGTGCCTGTGGTGTAAGAGGCTTGTGGAAGAAGTTTTTCGCAGTGACCATCTTACCTCACACCTAATTAAAATAGGTATGGTATTGATTAAAATGTGCCTGTGGTTATATACTTGGGATATTTACCTGACAGTCAATTAGCATTTGATGCTATTTGTTATGAGGCAGTGTTTCCTAGTCCAGTCCACTGGGGACCCCCAGACAGTTCAAGTTTTTGAGCAAAAATGTGGACTGTCTGCCGGGGAGCTGGGAGGAAGCAAAAATGTGGACTGTCTGCCGGGAGCTGGGAGGAAGCAAAAATGTGGACTGTCTGCCGGGGAGCTGGGAGGAAGCAAAAATGTGGACTGTCTGCCGGGGAGCTGGGAGGAAGCAAAAATGTGGACTGTCTGCCGG
>JAODKF010000002.1:9920973-9934322 GCA_026779585.1 Mormyrus proboscirostris
TGACTCCCAGGCAAAGCCGGGTCCTCAGAGTGACTCTCAGGCAAAGCCGGGCCCTCAGAATGACTCCCAGGCAAAGCTGGGCCCTCAGAATGACTCCCAGGCAAAGCCGGGTCCTCAGAGTGACTCTCAGGCAAAGCCGGGCCCTCAGAATGACTCCCAGGCAAAGCTGGGCCCTCAGAATGACTCCCAGGCAAAGCCGGGTCCTCAGAGTGACTCTCAGGCAAAGCCGGGCCCTCAGAATGACTCCCAGGCAAAGCCGGGCCCTCAGAGTGACTCCCAGGCAAAGCCGGGCCCTCAGAATGACTCCCAGGCAAAGCCGGGCCCTCAGAGTGACTCCCAGGTTCCCACAGTCCCTTTGGTTGCATTCCCAGGCTTTTGTTATTCATTGCAGAGGCTTCACCCGACAGCCTGCTCTGTTCAGGTGAGCTTCTCTCTCTCCCTTTTGTAAACTTATGGTCATACTCATGATGTATCATGCAGACACTAAGGGGTCTCTGGGTGTTTTTGACCAACATGACGGACCTTCAGCTGAAGATAAAAAGTGGCCCATATAATGCAATGTATGTATGTATGTATGTTTCTTTGACTTTTCCGTATCAGATTATTTATCCATCTCAGTGGCCCAACTTTAGGGAAGGTCGCTCGTGGGGATTTAAAATTACTGGGAGTTTTCTGCACTCACATGCAGCCCTTTTCAAATGCATTTTAATATTTCCAATGTTTTTGAGATACTATTTCTTCGAGCTCCTGTTGGATCCGTATTAAATGGCCTTAGACTGACAGAAGCGTCAGCTGTCCTTGTGTTCATACTGTGACGGGGAGGTGAGGTGACACGCTGAATTTGAACAGCGAGTTTATGAATATGATCCTTTCATAAGGATCAGCTACTATGTAAAAACCTGTTATTTTGACATTGTGGGACCATTTTTCAGGTCCCCACAAAGATCTGTGAATGCAATCAAAAAAGTAAAAAAGCCAAAAGTATTGTGTTTTGTTTGATTACTTATGGTTAAGGTTAGTGCTGGGTAGGGGTTAAGGATGTCATTGTTAGGGTTAGTGTTTTCCTATAGAAATGAACAGAGAGTCCCCACAAATATGTAGTTACAAACCTGTGTGTGTGTGTGTTTGTGTTTGTGTGGGTGTGTGTGTGTGTGTGTGCACGTGCGCGTGCATGTGTGGGTGTGTACATTTGCGTGCCTGCATGTGTGTGTGGGTGTGTGTGTGAGAGAGTGTGGGTGTGGGTGTGTACGTGTGCGTGCCTGCATGTGTGTGTTTGTGTGTCAGGGTGGTGGTTAGCATGTTCTCTGATTGTGCCGGGTCCCTTTGGGTGCTCCAGTTTCCTCTTACAGTCCAAAAACATGTGGCGAGGTGAATTGGCAATGCTCGACTGCTCACAGCACGTGCGGATGTTGTAGTAGAATGTAATATTTTCTAAAATAACACGCGTCTCCTTGGTTCATGAGGGAATATAAATTTTCCTCTTATAAGGTCTGTATTCTCAGTAATAGAAAAATGAACTAAGTTCTAAACTGTATTTATTTGTTAAAATAACATTAGATCTTAATTTGATTTTAAATCAACAAAATAACCTTTAATAAAAGTTTTGAATGTGAGGTTTTGCAGGTCTACAAGCACGCAAACCTCTTTTTTTAACTATAGTTCTTACATTTGCTTAATTATGTCCTCAATTTAAGGTTTGTCACTCATGGTGATAGTGACAGAAGTAAAGGCAGCACAGTCGTTAGAAACATAAACTCGTGAATTTGCTGGTCGCTGATTTGATTTCCTGAAGGATACAAACCATGCTACCCCCCCGCACAGATACTTAACCTCCCTTCTCTTAAAAATGTATTCAGCTGAACAAACATGTTTTTTCTTTGCTCGTGCCAGGTAAGTGAAATTAAAGGATGATAATGATAATAATTTCACATTTACTCCTCATGAATAGAAAATACTGAATATTTCTAGGTCAAAGGAATGACAAAACAAACAAGCGCTTTATCTGAGAGGACACTCCTTTGTTTTGGTTCCAGCCCAGAGCACCTTAGGATGGAAAGTTCCCGAGGGGCTTATTTGCTTGTGGTAAAACTTAGTTTGGCATTTTATACGATAGAACATAATACACGGGTATCATGTATTTTGACTAGTATTGTGTGGGTTTAATGACCTGAGGGAGGGAGATGTACTTAAGATGACTCAGCAGGTACATTTTTAGGGTCTGAATCAGTAAGTGTGACTCCCCCAATCTGTTTAATAAGGGCTTATAAGTGAGGACAGGATGGAGATGTAGACTATTCAAAGTGTATTTCACCGCATGTTTTATGGTATGTTCTGCTATCTTTACAAGAGTTATGTTTCAGGATTTCTGAGTAAAAGTTAAAAGTGGTTACATGAGATGCACCAGTCAAGATTACTGAAAAACAGAAAGGAGTCGACTAGTGTAATATTTACCACCGATTCGTGGTGCTGCTGCTGCCATGGTTAACAGAGTATTTTCATAAGTACAGTTCCTGAGGACGCGTTGAAGCTTTCTGTCAGTGAGGATATTTGTTGGTTTATGGAAAGGTAATTAATTTTTCCTGAAATGCATTGCCAGTGAAAAATTAGATGTGTGAAAATTCAGAAAATTAAGTGTGTGTTAGCAAAACATGACTCCAAGACAATCTAGATTACATTTATAGTTATGTTTGATCCATTTATCAAATATAAATATATTAATATTTTATTTATTTATTTATATTTCATAAAGACATGCTATTTACATTAAATGATTATAAAATTCCCCTGCAGCCTTCAGCAGGATAATGGTCTGGAAGATGAATGAATGGATGATCAGTTCCACAATATTTTATGTAATGTTTATGGACTTTTTATACAGTTAACTCATACTCTGGCCAATGTTCAGCGTGTCCTAAACGAGGTTTCTGTACTCATATTAAAATCTACTTCTGCTGTGATATTGATCATACCCATAGAGGTTTACAGGGCAGTGAGATGTAAGCCCTACTCCCCAGTTACATGTAACTGACTTTATAAGCCAGAGTATTGGACACAGTCTCATGGTCACGTGACCTTGGGGGTCACATGGAAGAGAGCCAGCGTGAGCCTCAGAGCTGTCAGCCACCGTCTGCATCCAGGTCAGGGGTTGTGGAGGCCAAACGCCCTCAGCGGCCCCAAAGCGAGTGCACGTGCGTGCGTGCAGTGACGCACCATGCTCAGTGGCATGTCTTCAGCACGCTCCGCTCCCTGAGGCGCATGCAGCTGCACTTCGCAATCCAGTGGAATCTTCTCAATATCGACGGAACCCGCTAGAAACGGCGAGTTGTGCTAAAGAGTAGCGCTTACTGGGCTGTGACTGGTGTAGCTCGGTGCCCTCGGTGAACCCAGGTCAGTGAGCAGTCTACCTGAATCGTGGCTTTCTCTGCACTCATCCACGGTCATGCTCACTGTATACAAAACATTATAAGTGACCTCACAGCGCTTCCACGTCACACCGTGAGACTGGAAGAACCGCCCATGTTCCCCTGGTTGGATCTGTCCACTGTTACTATCTGCCATATCTGTCCTCGCTTTCCTCAGGGAATTCCTCATAGCTTCCTCAGGGTGAGTAGAATGCAGTGTAATCGTACGAGTGGCGTAACAAACGTCAGCAGATGGCACGGTGATCAGGCGCCTGCAGAAGCTGCTCCGCGGTGGCAGGAAAGGGGCTCCATGCCTCGCAGAAACAGGCTTCACCGGGGCAACGAAATGGGTCATTCCCATCCGAACCAGGGTGTCATTACAATGAGGGTATTAATTGGAGTCATTATCCACAGATGGCTTTTCGCTCTGCATTTTCATTCCATTAGTATGCATTGGCATGCGTGTTAAGCTAACTGCGGTGCAAGCAGTGAGAAAAAAAATAGTGATTAGTGAATTTTAAAATAGTGAGCCATTTAAAAGGTGTGGGGCGGAGTCTTTTTAAAGTTCCCACACGATAAATGTAGCAGCGAAATCTGCATTTCTTGCGGACTTTACTCCTTTGCATTGGGGGTGGGGTCTGTTTACCGCCATCTCCATTGTTTTTTATCAGCGTGGATACCTCCCCCTATAAATAAGTGAGGGAAGTGGTGTGGGAAACGGGGGTGCGCCTGTCTGGATGTGTGTGTGCATGCAGACGCACATGGCAGTGGTGTGCGTGACAGCGCGAGCAGCACGTGCGAAGACCGGGGGCGTGTGTGCGTGCATGTGTGTATGTGTGCGTGTGAACATGCACGCATGCAGCCACTCGTTGATATTTCGTGACACCTGAACTGATGTAAGGGAGCATCTCAAGGAAGACTTGGAGCGGCGGAGAAGTCGAGGCAGTCCCTCCGCAGATGAAAGCCGATCCTCACCCCGCGTGTTTCGCATTCCCGCGCGTACGCTGCACTAAAGAGAAATGAGGCCTGTCGTTCCTCTGACACCCGCAGAGGGGGCCATGCCAACTATTCAGACTGAAAGGTTTGGTAGCCCTCCCACACCCCCACACCCTGAGTGAGCGTGCATCGCAGTCGGAGCTGTCTGCTTTGGCGCGGGGCCCATGCATGTAGGTAGCTGCTGCAGGTCATATACCGCATTCACATCTTGTATCACCTCATGTGTACCAACATGGCCGCTGTCCCGTTTCCAGGGAAACCCGCGATGAGCAGCTAGCTGTGTTAACCCCGCGTGTGTCAGCTGTCAGACAGCACCACGCTCATCCTCTTAAAGGGATCGGTTTTCCAGATCGAGTTCCAGATTCCGTTATATAACTGCTGTTTAGTCAATAAAGAGCTGCAGCAAGGCTCAGTCAGAGAAAGTCCTGGGGTCTGAGTCACATTACACTCATAACAGTGGCACATAACTGGCACCGCTCTGCCACCTGCTGTGGGTGAGAACATTGTGGAGTGCCACCCAAAAGTCCTGACAAGCCCTGGGCATGTG
Organism: Mormyrus proboscirostris; assembly: GCA_026779585.1. NCBI lineage: Eukaryota > Metazoa > Chordata > Actinopteri > Osteoglossiformes > Mormyridae > Mormyrus > Mormyrus proboscirostris. The sequence goes on from JAODKF010000002.1 coordinate 9,925,918, forward strand.
ACCGTCCGTCATACAGATCGAGCCATGGGCTTGCTGTGAGTGTGCAGACTACTGCTTATTGCTCAACTTATTGCTTATCTGAGCTGAAATGGAATGGAAATTTCTAACATCCAGACAGGACTTTTCACAATGAATTCAGCCTGAGTACAAGGAAGTTTGAAATGCAGTTTTGACACATTTTTATAGAGTACAACAGAGATGCACCTGGGGTGCCGCTTGACACACTCCTCCCGACCCCAGAGCGCTCTGTGATGAAATGTGTGATAGACAGTCTTGGGGGGGGGGGGGGGGGGGGCTGTAAAGGCCAGAGAGGGTGTGGCAGCAGCTGGAATGCGGAGTGCGGCTCTGGATCACCTGCTCCGTCCATCGGGGAGATTTCCTCACGGTGAGGAACGTGGAAACGAGGGTGCTATGCTAGCAAATCAGGCACAGAGGCGGGGGGACACGAACATGTGTGCTGGAGCGAATTCGAAACATCTGATTTGTCCGACACTTCGGACCCCACCCCCTTCCCCCGGGGAGAGCAAATCCTGGATGCCAGGACATAGATTTTCTCCAGTGTTGAGCGGCTTTCTGATAGGATGCCGGCCGTCTGGCAGGGCACTGTGTACACAGGTGGAGCACCTTTACCTTTGAGCCACTCTTTACCTTGACCTATACCTTGGGGTCTGCGCCCCGTCTGCGCCCCGTCTGCGCCCCGTCTGCTCCCCGTTACATGCAGGATGTATGATCTTGATTTTTCTCCCCTTTTTTCCTGCATCTTCCCGTCCCTCTCCTCCAGCCGCAGCCCCAAAGTTAAAACAGCTGAAGAAGCAGGCCGTGTCAGAGGGGGGGAAGCTCTCACTTAAATGTGAGGCCACCGGGAACCCAGCCCCCTCCTACAAGTGGTACAAAGATGGCAGCGAACTCAAGAGGAGCAAGGAGATCAAAATAAAATCCAACAAGTAAGTAGTAGGTCTGTCTGCAAAGCAGAATGCAGACGCTATTAAAACATCCTGGCACTTTGTGAGTGTTATGAGCTGACAGAAAATTCCTTGGTTCTCATGCCAAACTTGCCATTTAAAGCTTTAAACACATGATTGTTGGAACCGGGGAAGTGTGTCCCAATTTGATTGCATTTTTTCACCATTAGATGGCTCCCATTTGGTAGCTGTGTATGAAAAGCAATGCTGCAGTGAGATTTGTTCTTGCGCTTCGTCAGCCTGTGTATAACAGAAGCAGGCGTGGTTCAGTATGTGGGGTGAACAGATCACTTGTTGACACTCCAGGTTACTCAACACAGAAATCAACCTTTGCGGCTGATAATCACGAATTTCTAAAGATTAAATAATTGCTTTCTGACAGATGACAGACACTTTGTCAGTTTTCAAGCCTGAGCCGTAACACTGTGTCGAACAGACTGCAGAAAACAGCACCAGTAAACTCCTGTTCATCCCACATTTAATCAACAGGCTCTGCCAGTTTCACCGTGAAGCCATTTTATGGCTCGTCTTCAGTTTCATTCCTCTTTCTCTGCTAGAACTATCATATTGTCAAATCATATGAGATCAATACAGTACCAATGTTATCCTGACATTTATACTGATTTATAACATTAAAGCCACGCAAATACTGCAAAGTTAATTTAAAAGCTCATAATAGAAGATAAATTAAAGGGTGTTTGACATGCTGACTAAACAAAGTTTGAGATAAAGCCAGTGTCAGGACCAACCGAATGACTACATTACATAGTTATTACTCTGTTCCAGGCTGAAATTATGACCTTGTCTCTTGGCAGGAAGAACTCCAGGATTCAGATCAATAAAGCAAAGCTAGAGGATTCTGGGAATTACATGTGTGTGGCGGAGAACATGTTGGGAAGGGATAACACGACAAGCACCGTCAATGTCCAAAGCAGTAAGTGTTAACATTTTTCCTGGGAATTTCATGTGCAGGGATGAAATCCATTTTCTTTTCTGTGTATTTTGTAGAGGTAAACCTCACTGGTCCTACTGTGAATGTGCAGGTCTAGGAAAACCAAATGACTGAGCACCTAAAACAGCCACTAACCCACGTCGGCCGTTAAAAATAATCAACCTGAATGAGGGCTTTGTTTGAAATTCAAGCCAGAAACTTCTCCAGCAGGCCCGAATTAGTGTCGTCCTTCCTGGGAGAGCGGAGTGCTCTGGCTCACCGAGAAGGAATGTTAATTTCCTTTGTATTTTCCAACACAGTTTGCCATCCAGTGAGTCAGCACGGGTGTCGTCCACGTGAGCGTGCGTGTGTGAAGGGTTTCCCCGGTTCCCACTCGCGGGCAAAAGGCACTCAGTGGCAAGCTGTAGGGGAGCCGATCTCATCTGTGATCTCAGTCCCACATCACAGCTCTACCCCCTGCCTCTCAGAGATTATCTGCTGTTTATTGCATCTTATGCATTGTGTATAAAGAAAATATCCCCACTTGGTAAAAATGCCTGGAAAACTGAAACTGGAAACTGGAATTCTTTGGGTTAATTTGTACTGGTGCTGTTGGTAGTACTTTTGGGTCTTACTGCGATGTTACTATGGTATGTGCTATATGTGCTTTCTGTGAGTGCAAAGGGAATGTGGGGAGACATAAGCAGTGTGTGTTTGTGGGTGGTAAGTCAGGGTCATGGGGAGTAGACAGATCTCACAGACAGGTTTTATTGTGTTTAAATGACAAGTTTTACTCTGCAGGGCTCCTGAACAAAGGCAAGATCGGACATATTCGGCTCGGTTTGGCTTCGGGCAAGGGAAATAATTGTAAGCAAATGTTCACTGAAAGACAGGAATAAGGCGGTGAAAAATGCGGCAGGGTTACGTGAGTGACGTTTAAACAAACTTGACGGGCAGGACATTTATAAAAACGACAGGAGTAGAGAGGCAGCAGTGTCTCAAAATATTTGGTTTCATTCACACGGTTCGCCATGTCGATGTGCAGTGCGTGAAGCAGCCCAGCCGTTAATGGACAAATGCGTCGCCTGATCTAAGGCGATACATAGAATGCATGTAACTAAAACTGATGCTCACCCCCTAACCCCTTCTGCTGAAGAACTTTGTGGGAATTTGAGTTTGACTAACGATCCGTTTAACTGTATGTCCTGAAAGGCTTTGGGAGCTGATGAATATGCAGGGGCGATATCTAATTCTTCATACCGTCCAGACATTATACCGTGATATACAATATTTGGACGGTATTTTCAAATTGAGTAAATTAGTCAAACCTGGACAATGTATTATATTGGCACCAGGGGCGCCGCTAGCAATTTTGGGCCCTATGACAAAATATGAGGTTGGGCCTCCCCTTCCACACCCATTACGCTCAAAACAGGCGTGGGCCCTTAGAATTGTCCCAACTTTCCCCCCTTAGCGGCGCCCCTGATTGGCACAATACATAACAAGCCCATTGGTATATTCATATGTTGCGTTGGAATGGGGTAGTATTGCATTATATCTAGCAGAAGTTATATTTTGCTGATATTTTATAATAGTATTGGCCTGTGTCAGTAGTACTGTGCCTTTGTGACTTTACATGGCAACATGTGTGAGTGGAGCTGCAGTGTTGTGAGGGCTGCAGTGTTGTGAGGGCTGCAGTGATGTATCGCTGCAGTTTTCCGGAGCAGAGCTGCAGCAGTGTGTGTCTGTGTGTGTGCGTGATTGCAGTGCTGGAGCAGTTTGCAGTTTCATCCTTGGGTTACAGCAGTGTCTGCTGCCTGATACAGTGCTGGCCCCGGTATTAGTGACGCGTGACTGCACAGGTGAAAGCACCTGCTGTCTGCATTACGCGCATCGGCATGCTACTGCTGTGTTTCTCTGGGAGTTTTAGAGGTGTTGCTGGGTGTCACAGAGGCAAACATTTCACAGCCGTATAAACAGAGATGCGGTCGAGCACATATAAACCAATGATCTGCCGATTCTGGATTAGTAGCCAATCAGGTCACAGTCTTTTAGTGTGGGCGGCCTATCAGATCCACAGATTGACAGCCTCGCCCTCTCATTTGCACCGATATTGCGCGAACCAGGAAAGGGAAGCCCCCTTTTCCCATGTGACTTTGCCATCACTGAAATGCACTGTAATATGATTCATTGAGGTGACGGAGCTCTTGGAGGAGCATTCGCTGCATGCAGTAATTGAGGTCATTAATAACGGCCTGTGGTTTGATCGTTTAATGAAGGTTAAAAAGGGCCGTGGGGCAGAGAGTCACAGGAGGTGGACTTGGGAATCACCGCAGCGGCTGGTGTTGGCAAGCAGCCTCTCCCAGGCTGGTGCGGCCGCATGACCAAAGAAAGGTGCCTCACCTTTAAGGGGCCAGCAACCTTTAAAGGGACCTCCACACTTCTTGTTGACACATGTCCTGGGAGATCATGTAGTGTTTTACTCATGGGACAAGCTCCTCCTGGGGGAGATGGGCACTGAGCCCAGGGATGATTCCTTTGGTGGGAAATGACTGGATGCAAATATATGCGTTTGCATTTGTAACGATATATTATTGTAAAAGCAGAGCCATAAAGATTTTGGAGGGAAGTTTAGGTGATATGTTGAATAAATCAGTGGGTGAAGGCTATAGCTGGCCAAGACAGTCCTGGACAAGAAAAATACTGGACAATATATAAAATACAAATCAAAAAGTACTTTTTTTTTTTGAAGGAAAGTGTTCCAGTTTATAATATTTCAAAACCAGCCTCTCAGTTTTGTTTGAAAAGTTAATACTCGTTTATTCGTATGAACTTTTAAAAAGGATACAGTGGTGCTCGGGATGGCTTGTGGATAGTGTGTGAGTGACTGCGAGATGGTTGGTGAGAGGCTCTAAGATGATAGGATGATATGTGAGAGGCTGCGAGGTGATTGGATGATATGTGAGAGGCTGCTAGGTGATTGGCCTTTTGGTGAGAATTTTTGGTTGAGCATTTTATTGTTGACTGAGAATGTTTATGTGATGCCTTTCAGATAAGGGCACTGTGCTCTGTGTGTTTGCATTGTGGGATTCTTGCTTTTTATAAGGACCCTTCTGCAGATTTTCGGATGTCTCGCAAAAGTTCTAACTATAGGAATCATTCATCTTACAGTTTAACTGTCTCTGATATATTTTAATATTCATTGCAATTTTAATTTATTACAATCACTTGCCTTCATTAACACTGCATGTACCGTGTCGGAGTTTTGTTTACAGTTTGGCGAGTTTGCATCTATCTCTACCTTTGCCCTGGAACCTGCTGGTTTAAACCAGTTACCATGAGCTCCCTTTCACTGTCCGTACCATCGTTTTATCAGCTACAACTGGGCATTTTGCAGAATCAGCACTGGCACGACAAAACAGGCTGCAGCTGCTTCTTTTAAAGCCCCTGTCCCATCAGGACCTCAATCTGAGCTGCCCAGACACCTAGAAGATGGAATAGGACTGATTGGGTCTGTGAGGATTAAATAAAAGATGTGAAAAACACAGTGATGTGTTTTTTCACATCCCGGATCTCACACACCTGATGTTATAGAGCTAATTATGGTGTTAAATGTTTTTAAGGCAATGCCAGAGCTTTGAGATTAACTACTGTATAAATCAGGGTTTCCCAGTTCTGATCATGGAGGGCCAGTTTGCCACACAGTCTGCAGATTTCCCTGCTCAGACACACTTACTAAACCTGATAATTAGCTGATTAAGATGCATTTGAGCAGGGAAAGCAGGACCAAAATTGGGGAACCCTGGTATAAATCAATCATATAATGATGCCGGCAAGTTAGTTTTTTGTGAAATTCTAGCTTTATATCTCTGGTGATGCGTTTTCCACCAGTCAGGAACCACCTTGTCAATCTGATTTCACGGGAGTTTACCATTTTGGCCACACCTCCGGGTGGCGCTGTTTTTGCTGTTTTAATGTGTGGGCCAAAGGGAGGTGAATTGGCCTGTAAAAGACAGGATTTTAAAAAGGGTCAGCGGGGTGTGAGTGGGGTGGGGGGGCGGGGTTACAGGGTGTGATTGCCCAACAGTATTGTTGAGGTTGGGTCTCTTGGGGGCGCTGTGCCTATTGCCCTGGGGAGAGCTTGAGCTGGGAGGAATGCAGTGATGTGAAAGGCAGCTGGGGGAGCGAATGTTCCAGCCTCACTGGTCACACCGGGGTCCGCCAGCAGTCACACGCGCGCGTACACACACACACACACACACACACACACACTCGCCCCCTTCCTCAGCATGAGCTGTGCACATTCCCTCCCTGTTACACAGACCGGACACCTGTTTCTCCTCCTTCTTTTGCTCTCTAATCCAAATCGCACACCTCTCTAATCACACAGACCCAACAATCCAAATGCCTTTTAACCAGACTTTTGCAGCTACACACTTGTTTTCATTCTGATAGTTGACACTCTTAGCTGGGATGAAAGAAATCAAATCCATTTACCAACACAAATGCAAAAAAAAAAAAAAAAACAAAAACATAAAAAAATTTACAGCATTGGTTTTACTTTTCAAGCGGTCATAATATATTAGCATCTACTTATAGTTAACGCTGAAGAGTAAAGGCTGAAGCTGTGAAATGTTGACAGCAATTGTGCTGCGTCTCTTTAATCAGCATTGGCCCATGATGTCATTCAGACTTGACAGAGTAGCTGTACAATATGTACAGTACCAGTCAAAAGTTTGGACACACCTACCAATACAAGGGTTTATTTGTACTATTCTCCACATTTTAGAATAATTACCCTTACAGTTCAAAAACTTGCTAAGGTGAATTGGAGTTGCCAGATTGGGTTGGTGCTCTAGCCTTGCACCCATGGCCTCTGGGATAGGCTGGAAAAGCAGATATCGGAAATGGATGGATGGATGGATGGATGTAAGATCCTAAGCCTTGTGGACAAGCACCTCAGTCTGACAGTGGAAGCCAGTTGATGCTTTTGTATGTGCAGAAAGGCTCTGATGTCAAACTCAAGAAGCCAGCCAGAGATTTTCAGTAGCCAAAGATGAGAGAGAAACTAGACCTTGGAACTAAATGGAGGTGTTGTGAAAATGAAGCAACAGTTGCTGTGGAGGCAGAATCTTTTGGTTCCGGGGGGATTTTATAGAGCAGCTAGTCAAACGTGATGGGTCTGCTTTCAAAACTGTTCAGATGTCATGTGTATGGCTCTCTCTTTTCAATCCAAACCCCACTTATGGTGTTCTCTCTCATCCAAAGAGAGATGGACGGCTCCCTGCTTTATTTTCACCTCCGACCTGCCATCTTCCTGTGTGTGTCAGACATAGCCTCGCACAGGATTCCCAGCGCTGACTGCAAGACTGACGTGTCTCTTCATCTGCGGGAAAACCTGCAACCTGTAGGTGCCTTCTGGAAAGGTCTTAGCACAGCAGGCGAGCCTGAAGACACATTAGTCTGAAGACCCCCTGCCCCGAAGATGCTCTGGCCTGAAGACATTTTAGATTGGCGACATGCCGCCCTGAAGACTCACTGGTCTGAAAATGAAATGAAAATGATTAGAAACAATGAAATGAAATTACCATTTATTTCTGATTTGTAAGTACAGGTACACTGGAATGCTTCTGTTCAGATGCTCAGGCCTGAAGTCACTCAGGCCCCAAGACGATCGGGCCTGAAGTCGCTCAGGTGCAAAGTCACTTGGGCTCCAAGTCGCTCGGGCCTCAATTTGCTGGGGCTTCAAGTTGCTAAGGCCTCAAGTGGCTTGACTGAAGATACTTGATTCAGGCCTGAAGCTGATTAGGCTCTCTGTCCTGGATATGCTTGGGCCTCAAGTCACTGGGGCCCCAAGTCCTTCAATTCGCTCAGGCCCCAATTTGCTAGGGCCTCAATTTCCTCGGGTCCCAAGTTGCTAGGGCCTCAATTCGCTTGGGCCTCAAGCAGCTCAGGCCTGCAGTCACTTGAGCCTGAAGTCGCTCGGCCCCCAATTCACTCTGGCCTCTTGTCACTCGGGCCCCAAGTGGCTCCAACCTGAAGATACTTGACTCAGGTCTGAAGCCAATTGGGCCTGAGGTCACTCTGTCCTGAAGTTGCTCCACTCTGAAGTGTGTGGTGTCACTGTGGAGCTCAGGATGAAGGCTTTGCTGGCAGAGGTGCTCAGGAACTACAGCAGCCCACGTTATTTGCTATGTAGAACACTCTTATTTCTCCATACACGAACCATCGAGCTCTCTCACTGTCACCGGGCCTGCAGGCTCTCTCTCTTTTCTCTCTTTGTCTCTCTCTCTCTCTCTCTCTCTCTCTCTCTCGCTCTCTCTCTCTCTCTGTTTCTGATGGCACCAGCACTAGAGAAAGCCAGATATCTTTCCAAATCTTTTTCTCGGAGATCAAGCACAGTCACATATGGATGCGAAAGTGCCTGTATAGGGGTTGATGTCAATCAGCGCCGTTTTTTTGAGTGGGCAGGGCGGCGCATATGATTAAGCCCCCCCCCCCCCCCCAGGCAG
>JAODKF010000002.1:9937490-9958465 GCA_026779585.1 Mormyrus proboscirostris
CCCCCCCCCCCCCCCCCCCCCCAGCAAGCTGTACTTTTTACTGTTGCAGATATCCTTTGTTCCCTTGTCAGGAAATGCTGACCAAATGTTGTCACTGGAACACTTTAATTCCGGGACTTGCAAGCATTGCCGAGGTCGAGACGTAGCGGGCGTAAGTGGGTCTCTTAGGAGGACATTAGTCTGACAGCGAAGAGCAGTCCACTGATCGCTATTGTTCGGGGCATTTTCCGTCCTACTAATTCCTGCGGTGTGTGCCAGCGCATGCTTCGTGGCTTTAAACAGCATGTTTGAGCTTTTAAGTGACCCCGTAAGAATGCAATGTGCACCACATGTGCAATCCACAGTCAGCTTGTTTTTGGAGTTTAAGTAACCTTGATAAAGGCGGAGGTTGTTCCTGGTAGATTCCTGCATCGGATATGGCACTGAGCAACGATATTATATTTCATGAGAAAAACACTGAAGGAGATCTTTGCTTGCTGCCAGAGTGTCTGCTTATGAAGGACAGAATCATGAGTTTCTCCTCATAACATTTATATCACTACTAAAAACATCCAGTACATCATCATATATCATTCGTGCAATCATGTAGTTTTGTACATGTGTGTAATTTTAAAAATTGCAAATCTAGTTATATAACTTTTTCAGTTTAATTTCACATGCACGTGCATGCAAGTGGCAGAGGAATTTAAAACGAATAATGTGAAGGTTAAAGTAATGGATTTCAGATGAGAGGAGGCCGCAGGTTTCCATGGCGGGTCACATGTCTAGCCCATGTTTCCGTTGGCCGCTGCTGGCCTCCTTCAGACAGAGGGGCTGGTGTCTCCACCCCGGGGGCTTTTAGGAAGCTGAAGTTTCGCTTTGGGCGTGTGCAGCCGCCATGGGTTTGGCCCTGCTGTTGTTTAGTCGCGGTGGTCATTCTTTAGGTCGGAAACGACAACAGCGGCCGGCTCTTGTGGCACTCCAAGTTTGGAAAAGCCACTGGAGATCAGAGGGAGGATATCCCCCAACTCCGCCCCTGTTTCCACATGGGATTATGGGATACACGGCTTCCCGGATTTGCCAGGGAGCCTTGGAGGGTGCTGAAAGGCCCTTACTGCTTAGGTTTTCCAGATGGCCTTTCTTTCTCCCCCTTTTCAGGTTTTCAGGCCCCAGTGGATTGATAGGAACCCCCCCCCCCCCCACCGTGGGCAGCATCGCTACGGACCCACAGGGCTGCCCTAGTTTCTGCCTGTGTTTCCCCCATAGAACTGCTGAATACCAAACAGTGGGAGGCAGCTCTTCTGCAGAGAGAAAGGCCCTTTTGCTTCTTTCATTCAGTAACAGTTTTACCAGTGTTTTAAAATAGACTGAGCAGCATAAGCAGGAGCCTTTAAAGTTTTTAACTTTCTTTTGGCGAACAGGTATGTGTGAACGCAAGGTGACGAAATGTTGGGAGAGCTCAAACAGACAGGGAAATCCACGTCTGTCGCCGCCAAGGGTCTGTCTGTGTGTCGCTGACGAATGCAGACCCCTCCCTGCTTTGTCACTGTGCAGGATAGCGGGCACGCTGCTGCCTTCCTGCCGCCCCCTGTGTCACACTCTCGTGGGCATCAGCGGCCTTTCTGCACGAAACTGGAGGACACCAGGGGGATCCTGATAGACAAGCCACGCCTCCCCCCCCCCCCTCCCCGAAATGGCTTAATTATACTGCTGTATTACAGAGCGAATGTTTCAGCCCAACTGCACAGTGCGTGACGGTTCCATTTACATGGGTACTCAGGAAAAATCACTGAGATAAAAGTGCCATTCAGAAGTGTCACACTCACAGTATCCCTGATCTATGCTGCCATGCAAAGGTCCAACAGAGTAACTGCATTTATTTATCAAAATTAAGTTATGAGCAATGTCGGGTATCTCATCTGCGTTTCATCTCGTGGCACGATATCTTTGCTCGATATTGAAGAAAATTACAGTGACCACAAAATCCACACTAAAACCAAGTTAGTGTGTATTTGCTATTCTAAGGTAGTATATATGGCCTCCTGTGACATTATGTGAAGGTTTAAGTATTTTTAGATTATTGAAATCAATATACCCAGCTGAAGTCTGTCTGCAGTACTTGGAGCCACCCCCCCTACCCCCCCAGGTTCACTGTGCGTGATTCTGGTATTTTGTGGCTACTGAGAGATAGAGGAGTGTGCCAAATGAAGCACGATAACAGTGCACAGTCAGTGAGAATAGTGACAGGTGATGCCATCCTCATGGAGCAAGTCTCTACGCGCAAATACGTGAAATGGCTCACCGAGGTGCACATTTCCAGTGAATTTCAGTGGCGTTGGGGCAGATCAGGGTGCTTGTATACCCTGACATTGAGCACGGCAGAGAGGGAACACGGGAATGTTTGGGAAGCCGTCAGGCTGTGGGGAGAGTTGTTCAGTATGCGTAAATACAACCAGCCAGGAAAAGCTGAAAAACGAGACCCAGCAGAATGTTTAGCCACCAATTCGGCTCACCAGATCTCAAAAAGCTGCGTGCGGCGGCGTTCCTGCACGTGGTCACCATGGTGATGCTGAGGAGGAGTCAGGACTGAACGCCAAAGGAGCATGCCGGGTCGGCGAGTCGTAGGAGCCCGGGGCTGTGTCCTCTCTCCTCTGTCCCGCCACCTCGGAGAGCAGCGCGCTGCTGAACTCAAGCCGTCTGCGCCCCTCCACAGTAAACAGTGCAGAAACCTGTATAAACCTCCTCTTGGCAGGAGGAGAGTGCCTGGGGTAGCATCTGTGACTGCCAGCTACCGCTGGATGCGGGCCAGCGCTTACAGCTGGGTACATGAATATAGGAAGTGAGCGAGTTCAGCATGGGCTCCCACCTTGTGCTTTTACAAACGCTGTTTGTGCCGCTCTCCCGCCTGTATGTTCGGCAGTATCTTCTGTTTCCTGTGTGTGGCTTTCAGCAGCCGGAATGCGCTCTTCCAAACAGACACCCAAACTCCGGAGTCACGCGTTTTCCGCATTATTGCCATCAGCTTGACGTATGCAAATAACTATGTTTTTGAAGATGTCGCAATGTCGCCGTTACAAGAACAGGGAAACAGCTCGGTAAAACCCCTTAATGACAGTTATCCTTTTAATCTCAATTTACGACTTCACATATCACCGCCAATAAAGGTAATTCCCCTTATGAAGGAGTGTTACGCCAGTACCCACAACGGTAACTTTGCCAGAGAGGTGCTGATGGAAATAGCAAATAACAAGTATGACAAATTCCATCTTGTGATTTTTTTTTTTTATGGATGTTTGGCACTGAATGTTATCAGATCTTTACCCAGAACTGAACATGAGAAAAAAGTGAACTTAAGGAAGAAATACAGTAACAAGAGGATAAATATGTCATTCATTTAGAGCAGAAAGTTTTACCTAACTGGTTACACCATCTTTGGCATAAGTAGTTATTGATTGATCCCACGGTACCATGATGAGTTTTAACCTTCCTGCTCCAAGGAGAACCGTTTCAGGTCAGTAGCTTCGCATTTTCAGTTTCCTGACACAATATCTCAGCCATTCTGGTTTGGGCTACCGCTAGGGCTTCTCTGTTAGATTGTTGTCGTTCTACTGGAAGCTGCTGAACTTCAGGAGAGGATTGCTGTAGAAGTCTGTAGTATCAAACAGGTTCCCTAATTAAGTGGTAGCAAATTGTCAATGTTCTGCAAGAACACCCAAACCCTAACCCTACCATAACAATGCTTTAATGCCCCATGTTTGCAAACATCAATTAATTTAGTACGAAATTTGTGATTGTGATAAAAGAGGGAAATGAAGTAGAAGGATGTTTTAAATTAATCATTTGTATTAGCCATTTGAAGTAACGATGGGGATAGTAGCTGTTGTCAGATGATTATTATCACAGTTATATTGGAATTAAAGAGTAGACCGAGGTTCCCTAATTCCGATCCTGGAGGGTAATTCTGTACCACAGTTTGTAGATTTCCCTGCTCAGACACTCCTACTAAATCTGCCAATTAGCTGGCGAGCTGAATAAGGTGTGTCTGAGCAGGGAAATCTGCAAACTGTGGTGCAGAATGGGCTTCCTGTACCGGAACCGGGGAACACTAATCAGAATGGTATATCCAGTGAATATACAACTTAAGAGAAAATCCAACAATGACCATTGAAACATTGCATGTAGCCCACAAACATAGCAACAAAAATGAACAGTCAAGTTAGGTTAAGTTTATGTTGGTGAAGCTGTATGATTAATGGTACAAGCCCTTTGAATAAGACCATTTAAAGGTTTTTTTAAATGGAACCTAGACTTGAGAGATGAGTAGGACTCACCAGCGCTGACCTGCCAGTCATATTTTCCAAGTAAAGCAGACTGGGGCTCTCAAAGTTCTAACTGTAAAATTTAGGCACTGCTTGGTGTCCTCAGCAACTCAGCATGTTCTTTCACACAGTGGGATGCCGTGATGATAATTACGTCCCACAACAAAGCGCACTGGAGAATTGCAGTAGGTGTAAAACATGTAGGTGTTTCTGGAGCCTTCGCATACTTAATTTAAGGAAGACTTCAGTCCATGGAGTATGTCTCGTGTCCTGGAGTCATTTGGAAAATTTCTGCCAAGTTTAACCTTTTTGGTTAAACTACTTTTCGGTTTTCAAGTACTTTCAGGCAATATTTGTTGCTAAAAATATTATGTGCAATATTTTTAATATCCTGGGGTGGCATGGTGGTGCAATGGTTAGCACTGTTCGAATCTCTGCCTGGGTTACATGTGTGTGGAGTTTGCGTGTTCTCCCTGTGTTGTCGTGGGGTTTTCCCCCCACAGTCCAAAGACATGCTGAGGCTAATTGGAGTTAATGAATTGCCCGTAGGTGTGCATGTGTGAGTGAATGGTAACAGTGTGTGAGTGTGCCCTGCGATGGGCTGACCCCTTGTCCAGCGTTGTTCCCTGCCTCGTGCCCATTGCTTTCAGGATAGGGTCCGGACCCCCCGCAACCCAATAGAATAAAGTGGGTTGGAAAATGAATGAATGAGTAAACTGTTGTTGTTCTGCAGTTCAGAAGAAGCTTGATAATGTATCACATTTGTCTGTGCTACAGCCTATCAATAATAAGTGTGTGCTTTATAAATCTAATAGGTCTGCAGCTTCAACAGAAATGTGTGCATTATGTAATTAACAACATAGTGCATTAAAGATGCACTTCAAACAGAAGCTTAATAAAATGTAAATCCTCATGACATTAATCATTGATTTTGTTTTTCATTTATAGTCAAAGAACTTGCATAGAGAATATCTGCAATAAAATATATGAATGCAAAAAATATGAGGACCAAAAGCAGTATAATGCAGCTTTTTTACAGTTTAAGAGGCATATTCATCTCATTGTGGCGTCACAGCGGTAGCATCCTGAGCAGGTCAGAGCAGGTGCCACAGACTCCAGCTCCTCATGGGAATCCCTCGGTGGTATCGAGCTAACTGGGAAATATAATCCCTCCAGCAAGTCCTGGGTCTTCCCCAGTGGAACATGCCCAACACAGGTTCCGTGAGAAGTATCCAGGCTGTGTTTCATATAAAATACTTCCTTAACTGCAAATCTCACTTCTCCATGCTGTATAGATACTGAAAATGAAGAGTACCGCATAATTAGTCTGTTGGAAACCTTCTGGTATGATTAAGAGCAGGCACGTCAAGGTAAGTTTGTATCATATATAAAGCTGACATGGGAATATAATTTCGGTTCATCAGACATGAAGTGTACTTATAAGATACCAGAGTCATGTCAGCGGCTTTTGGTCAAAGGAGCAGCGGCTGTGTTTTGAGGTCCCTCCAGATCTCCAAACTTCTCACCCTGTGGAAGAGAATCGCTCCAGCAAGCCTGCAGTGAAACCTTATCTTGGCCACTTGCACTCACAACCTTGTTCTTTTGGTTGTCACCCACATCTCATGGCCATCGGCGAGGATAGGGACGCAAACTGAAGTGGGAGAGACGGGAGGCACCGATACCCTTCAGTTTTGTGCCAAGAATACGGACGCAGCTCTACTTGCATTAACGCAGGGACTGAAGAACATGCAGCAGCACCCCAACAAACCATAATCCTGGCCGGCATCCGCATTATTCCTGCTGAATTCCAGGCTCACCAAGTCTCCTGTCCAGTACTGTAGGCTTTTCCAGTGAGGATAAGAAGTGTTATCACTCTATCTTTGGTACAACACACTACTTTTTGTGAAAAATGGACCACCGCCCCATTTGCTAATCCGGAAGTATTATCCGCTTTTTATGTGACATTGAAGAGGTATGTCAGTTGTAACCCCCTTCCCCCATGCAACATCTAGTGCTTTCAATATCTCTAGATGGATTTCCCTGCAACCTTTCCACTTCAGAGGCCCCTGACCTCTGTAGTGACTTCAGCTGCAGTGAGAGACTCTGATCTACCTGAAAGTTTCCAACACTGCCTCCTGGCAAGTGGCTTAAGGGATTCCTCAAAGTGTTATTTCCAATGTTCTACTGAATCCTCCGAACTGGTCAGCACTTTCCCATCTTAGCTGAGCACAGTCTGAGCAGCAGTTCGCCTCCCCATCCTGAGGCATTGAACGGTTTGCCACAATGTCCTTGGGGCCACCTGATACTCTCTCAATAGCTTCTCCATCTCCTCTCTTGCGAAAGCTTTCCACCTTTCTGGTCTGCCGACAAGCTTTCAGTTGTCTTACGAGACCCCATGCAAGAAGGCTTCCCCTTCACATTAACAGTTATTCTCGCCACAGGTGTCCACCATTGGGTTTTAGGGTTGTCTTTGCAACCACCTCCTTCAGCACCCTTCATTCTTACTTGATGTCCCCAGCCTCACTTGGCACTTGGGAAGTTTTTTATCCTGAGGTGGACCTTCAGTTCTTCTTGTAAAGAGGTTTTAGCTCGATGCTCCCAGGAAATCCTGACTGCTTGTCTGTGTTGTCCTGGTGAGAGTCCAACTCACCACCAAGTGGCGATCGGTTGATAGCTTCCTCCCTTCACTTGAGGATCCAACACATATGGCCTCTAGTCATTTGACATGATCTCTGACCTTTGGCTTGATCTTAAGAGCCTTTGTCACGTACTGGGCGGTCAGTATATTGGAATACTGTGGTGCAAAGTGGGGCTCCTCGCAGGATGAGGTCCTTCAGTGGTGTCCATCTAAAACCAAGGCCCCCCCCGCCCATGCCGCATTCCTCATAATGCTGCTCTGGAGCGGTCCCTTTATGGCTTGATGTGGTGATGCCGCTGTCGGTGCCGCAGGGGGCCTGTGTGACACACGCTTTGAGTCAGAACGCAGGCTGGCACGATTTTAATGGAAAGATTTGAAAAGGAGGCTGTAAAATACTGTGGAGAAAAAAAACATATTGGAGAGCGAATGTGTGAATGGTCCTGGCTGGGCTCACACGACAGCTGCAGAGTCTGCTGCCCCGAGGGAAGGAACATGCCGGGAAAAGGGAAAGCAGCATGACACGGGGTATATATAGCGATGTTGCGAGAGGAGCCCTGCGCCGAGACAAGCCCGCAGCCCCGTCCATCACTTGACGTCTCCCCAGTGTGTCGTCTTCCTCTGATCCTCTCACTGCCACCCCGCATCCCCACACGGACACCAGATCATCGAGACAGAAGAACCGGCAGAAGTGCGTTCATGAAGCGTCCCTGATCTGCGACATGAACTCTAAACTCATTAACAGCTAGTAGAGTACAATCATGTAAGTCAGTATAATAACCCAGAATGCATAATAAAAATCTGGCATGCTGGTTGTCATTGTGAAGTTGAGGTTGTGATGCATTTCCTGTGCGAGGCTGCTCGTTTTTGCAAGTGTGATGAAACTCTTCGGAGTAGAAGAGGCAACATAGACAGCTATTGCGGACTGCATGCACAGGATAGGGCTCAGGCCAGCTGTCGTTAAATCATGGGGCACACACAACCATCGGCTATTCGCCAGTTAATACCTAACTGCATGTCTTGGGACAGTGGAGGGAAATGGGAGTATCCAGAGGAAACTCGTGTGATACTGAGAGAACGTGCAACCTCTGCACACATAGATGCAGGATGAGATTCAAACCCAGCTGTGAGGGAGCTGGGCTCCACACTGAGCCAGGATGCTGCCTGAAAGAATGATTGTGGAGTACGTCAATGACACGTGATAGATTGTCGCTTATATCATTTCTGACATAAGCACAGTGTCAGTCAAATGAGAAACAGCTTTTTGGAAAAACTACACTGTATACTCAAGTTCTTACACTTCACCTCTGGGAACAACTGTATGTAGACTTAGCCTGACAGCCACGGGTCAAACACATATTTCGTTCATTGGTTCATCCCTTTGAGTTGGCATCGCTCATCTTGAAGAACACTCTCTCGTCTCACACTGACTTTTCATGGTAAAGCCACACTTTTCATCGGTTTCAGTTCTCACTTCACATCTAATGAACCGAAATTAAATTCCCGTGTCAGCTTTATATGTGATACAAACTTCCCTTGACGTGCCTGCTCTTGATCATACTGGAAGGTTTCGAACAGACTAATTATGCGGTACTTTTCATTTTCAGTAGCTATACAGCATGGAGAAGTGAGATTTGCGGTTAAGGATGCGTTTTATATGAAACACAGTGTTATTAGTCCAGAGCCTTGGAGCTCCACGTGGCTTGTTTTTCTTGGCTTTTAACAGTGTGTGTCAGGGCTCTACTGTACAGAATGGATTTATTGTTTGGCATGCTGTGACAAGGATGTGGGCCCTTACAAGCTTCTGCCGAATCCTACAGGGAAATAGTTTTGCAGTATGAAACAATACAAAGGCTACTGCAGGAAACAAGTGGATTGTTGACAGTTTTTTTTAGAACCTCATCACCCCCCCCCCATTTTTCTGACAGACATATAGCCGAAAAAGAGACTTAAATTCTGCGCCACAGCTATTCATTGATACGTTTCAGGGATGCTGATGGTGGATGTAGATATGGGCACGCATGGAGGAACAGTAATCAGCTGACCTGCTTCCACCTATCATCTGCTTTCAACAATCTCCACATTCTGTTTAGCTACCTCCCAGACGCCAAACTGAACTATTGCTACCATGTCCGAGTTCAAATTGAATTAGCGCCAACCACCAAACCGACTTCTTGATGCTTGTGGGAGTTTTGCTTACACAAAAGGGCAGAAAGAAAAAAATTATTAGTTTAGAGAGATAACCAATGCCATTGTAGAGGAGGTGAGTCCAAGCAACTAGAAGAGGCGGGACCAACCAATCAGATGTCTTGGTCCCACCTTCTCTAGTTGCTTGAACCCACCTCCTCTACAATCTGATTGGTTATTTCTCTGAACCAATCATTCTCCCTTCTGCCTACTAGACTTTAAAACTTCTTCTTATGTGATTTTGGCCGCATCCCAACTCATTATTTGTCTTTCCATATAAAAGGGAAACTTTCTATTCAAATTGATCACTTTCAATTATTCATGTGACTCGGTTTTATTTACCGACTTGATCTGAGATGCCCTAACAGATTATCCTGTTAGTTAAAGCACTCTGCATCCACGATGAAAATAAGGGCGACAGCTAACTAAAAATAACAATGGTTTACATAAAATGCTCTGCCTAAGGCTTTTGTGATAATCTAGACTTTGATTGTGTTAACACGTTTAGAATGTGTACTGTACTGTTATGGACTGGTTATAAAATCATTGAATGTGTTACAGGTGATATGTGTTGTCGTGATTGTTGTGTTGATGTGTTTATTAATATTTAATACCTGTGAGGGCATCGTCAATATTCTATGTAAGGCAATGTTACAGTGTCACTCAGATTCTTCAGATTTCTCCTCTTCGACTTGTGCCATCATTTGTGCAATGGATTGGAAGTTCATGTCACATTAATAATTGCCAGCTTATGCAACAATATTTATTTTACTGTCATTCGCCCTTTTATTCTCTCTATCCAAAGATTTCCCTCTCCACTTGCTGCTAAATATATGCAATAATATATTTGTGCTTGCGTGGAATCTACAGTAAAAGTCAGTTTCCTGTTTGTCTCTGTCGCAGTCTGGAAAACTGTAGCGGCACTGCTAATGACAAAGACATTGCTAATAAACTAAAGAATGTTTTCTGACATGACGGAAAAGGTCTGCAGGCTGCATTTCCCATCAGTAACTGTCCGTCATAAATCCTGCAGGATTTTTATTGAGGTGCATTGCGGCGCTTAATAGCTGACGACGAACAGCCCATGGCTGCATTTTCTGTGCAATTCACCCCTTGTAAACTGAGTAAATGGAGCCAATTTTCTTTTAGGGTCACTTAGAAGCGCTTGAATCCCCCAAATCCATTTATCAGCATTCATTAATCAGCAAATATCGGCATATATCAGAATATGAGTAAAATCACGTGTGGGTCTTCTGAAATTGTTGGTATATTTATAAGTGGTCGTTTTTTTTTTTAAAAGCGGTCAGTTCCCCTTTAACCGTGATGAAGACCCCATTGTATCACTGTCTTGGTCTCTCGTGTGCTATCATTCACAGACACCACTTTAATTATCCTGAGTGATTCTCAAAGTGATTGCTTTTTTCATGATGGTATAATCCATATATTACAAGAGCAATGGCCTTACAAGATGCGGTTTTAGACGTCCTTATATGATGCAATTTAAGATGTGCTTTACCCTTCCACGATAAGGCTTTAGATTTACTTACCCTCACATTATTTGGTGTACATCTTTACGTAGAAACGCTTCAGACGCACATGTTCCCTCTGTCTGCTAAATGTTGGGGAAACCGATATTTTTAATTAATGCATTATTTACTTGAATTTGATTATTGTAATGGGCACTTAGCTTAGCATGTGAGCAAATTGAAACCCTAGAGTTATTGATTCATTGAGTTTATCCCCTAGTTTTGCTGGAATCTCCAAAAGTATGGCGCGTCAGCCTGTGTGTCAGTTTTTTTTTTCCCAAGCTATAGCATTTGATGGCATTGATATGGACTGGAGTCACTGCAGTGAAAATATTCATCTGAATAAATTAGTATAAACTGTAACTCAGGGATCCCAAGAACACTTCGTAGCATCCGGCACTTAACGCATGCCTTTTTTGCAACCCCTAGTTACCACGACGCTGTCTCCAGGCTCCGGTCACACCAGAGGATGCAACGAGACTGAGAAGACTTACTGTGTGAACGGCGGCGACTGTTACTTCATACACGGTATAAATCAGCTGTCTTGCAAGTAAGTGAGTGACCTCCTGCGCTCCTGGATCTTTTTCTGGCGTCTGTTGGACGTTTTTTATGATTTGATTGCTCGTCTTCCCCCCCTGTCGTGAAGTACAGTATCATCCTAGTACTTACGGTCTCCCCAATATGACTTGAAGCCTAGAAACATAGAAACAAGATATCTGTGACATTGATGAAGACACGGGCAGCTTAAAAAGTCCCGCCCACTTTCCATTAAATTACTTCATAATGGAGGGAAACAAAGTTGTGTTGATGCTGACATTAGATGTTTCCATGATGATACTCCTTCACCTGCTCTTCACTCCTCTCTCATTCCTCTCTGTCGCCCTGCCTTCATGAATCTGTGAATCTGCTCAGACCTGTCATCTCCCGTCTTCTCTTTCGCACATCCTTTGTTTGCCTTTTCTTCTATCTCCCACCGTTCAACCCTTTCTTCCACACTCAGTCACTCCTGTCTCTCCGCCAGATATTTTCCTGAATAGCAAGTTTCACGCACCTTGCCTAATTGTGATTCTGTATTACTAAATGTTCTACCTGTTCTGTTTTGATGTTTTTAGTGTTTAGCTAAGCAGACGGGATAAACGACTCCGGATTGCTTTTGTTATGCATTTCAGGCCCAGTAACCAATAGTGGACTTTAAATGCCATGTCATGCTGGTTTTAGCAGGAAACAAATATTTATGGTAGCTTGAAGCCTCCCACAAGGAAAATAAGACCATTGCTTATGTTCAAGTTCCAAGAATTTGGGAACAAATTTGCATAAACCCTTTTTACGTCAGTGATGGGCACGTCAGTGGTGGTGAGCAGCGTTTGTTTTGGAAGACGGATACTTTTCATTAGCAAGAAGATGTACCTCTAAGAATGTCTGTAGATATTCAGGCCTTGTGAACTAGAGAACAAAGGCTCTTTCAGCATGCATTATGGGATATTTGTAGAACAAAAGGTGAAAATGCCAATTTTAGGGCTTCCAGTGTGCAATATAAATTATCTTAGATGGTGTCCCCTTTACTTCTGGTAAGCTCTTTATTTAGCTTTTAATTGGCTTGTGTTTTGTCAGGAACTCGATTGACAGTAGACTCGAGAATCCCCTCTATCACCTGGCACACTAACACACTGTATCTGCCTTCGCTGGGCTAACTTGAAGGTACAGGAATGACACAGAAGCACAGTAGCTGCCTTATTTAAGGTCATTCACTTTCCCAAAGGGAGTTACTCTAATGTAGAAAGTGGATATCTGGTTTTGGGGCCTGTCCTCCTGTCTTCAGTTCCCGCTCTGCCCTCTGCGGAGCTCAGGAAGGCACACGGGGGCTCCAGCAAGCTGGGAAGCTCTCCATGTAGCGGGAACACGCCTGTGTCCAGAGCTCGTAACTCAGCCGCTGCAGCTAATTCACTCACAGAAGGGCAGAAGTCCAGGAGGGCTGATAATGCAGTCAAACCCTGCGGGGATCAACAAAACCAGCAGCACTCAATAATGGCTGGGCCTCCGTGAGTATTACTCACAGCCAAACAAGCATGGCCGCCAGTCCCCTTCCCTGCCCCTCCCCTGTATTTATATGCCTCTCATTCACTCTAACATATTAAGTTCTTCTGGGCTGACCTGTAGGCAGCTCTTATTTGCCATGTAAGCTCAGGTGCATATTTCATATTTTATCTGTCAGAAAGTCAAAGTTTCACAGCATAAATAAACTTTGCTTGAAAGCTGAGGGTCAGAGGGTTGGGAAAACATGTAGTTCTCGCTGGGCATCCGATGTTAGGCTCGAGGCTCTGCCTGCCTCTCCACTGCCCGAAAGCCCCACCGAACAAGGCGGTTACGACCCAGAGTCCCAGAACCGCGCATTTCTTTTGCTAAAAGTCTGCTTTGATGGATGTATACACGGCCAATTGGATTAGATACAGGTGTTTGATGGAGTGAAAGTTCACTGCCAGTGTAAATCATGCAGTGTAATTCCGAATCGCACGAATACTAGCCGCTGGCCCGTTTCGGCTCGCTTTCACCCATGTGAGCTGTAAAGCATATTCTTGATGGTATTTCGGTCTTTGGGGATTCCAGGCCTTGCCAGTAATTATCCTCAACAGGACATGTGAACACAGGCTTTCAAGTCTTTCCAAAGACATTTCAAGGAATTAAATCCAAGTCTGGGCCATGCATTCCGAAGCCGGATCCACTTTAAGCGTCGCTGTCAGCAGCATTGGGCCAGCGGGCTCCCATTCCCTCAGCTGGGAGACGGAGTTCTTCCAGAGTCGCTTTTTTGTTTTTTTTTTGAAGACACCACGGGCACTTCATAGTAAACGATGCATAGAGTAAAGTGCATCGAGAAAAACAAACATTTCTGAAAGTCACACACAACTTTAAAAAAGTTATGATGTGACCGGCTGTCCTGGTAAATAAAATGTCTGATTCCTCCAAGCGTCCTTTTCTTTCAGTTATAAATATTTAATTGTGAGCATTTGTAAACAGTGGTAAAACATATATGTTTAAACTGGCTAGCTACACCAATAGTTCAACCCTGTGCATACAAGTAGATTTTATTTATAGACAATTTATGTTTCTTTCTGTTTCCATCCAGGATAGCTGAATTAATCATGTTGCGAAATAATAAAAAAAACTGAGTTGTTTGTCAAAAAAAAAATTTTTGAGTTGTTTGTTATAAAATACAGTGAATATGTTTTAAAATCTTATAAAAACGTAACATTGTTTACATCTTATAGAAGTGAACCTGAATATATATGGGATTGTATTGCTTATTTCGTTTAACATGCTTTGGCATCTTTGTTAACTGTTCAGTTTTGTTTGTTAAACCAAACAAACCCCTGAAGTCCAATGGTACATCCCATGTTTGAGCTCTTAACGGTCTAGACCAGCAGTAACCATGACACACCCATGTTTTTGGGCCTTATTAATCTAGGCGCTTGGTAAACAGGAGGGCCAATTGAGTCATACCCAGCATCTACCTGGCCCGATGCACAGAACAGCCAGCAAGATGGTCAAGGGATGGGCAGGGGGTGGATAAGGGTGGGTAGAGTTTATGTCTGGACTGGCTCCCATCTTGGTCATTAATCATAGAGCCTGCTGAAAGGGAGGCATGTAGAAATTTAGCAGAGTGTAAAAAGAGCCGTGTGTCACACTCTGGCGGGAGAGAGCGGGCTTCCATGGGGCCTTTGATTAAATGGACGGGTGCTCCTTACGAACACGCCGGCTTCATAACTCAAGGGCAGATTGAGCAGCATCACAGGTGGCATAAGCGGTGACTTCCCCTTGAACACGCCCCGCCCAGAATGAATATCGCTAGCCCCTCTTAGCTTTAAATCAGCCGACTAAAGGGGGAAGCTCCTCTCTGGGGGGAATTGCCACAGGAGGATACAGTCTGTACTCGCTGGACGCTGGAACATGTCGAGCAGGCCTTCCTGCCCCGTTCTCGAAGATGACATCGTGTTCACAGTATCAATGAAATTGTCTCCTACTTTTAGCATCTTTCACTTGAAGTAAGCACAACACAGTGGCTAATTCAGCCCACTGTCCACATGTTATCTACATCTGCTACATTTTAGCAGGTGCTAAAAAGTGACATACAAGTGAGAGCAGGATCAGCCAATGTCCCAGGAGGAATATGGGGTCAAGGGCCCTGCTGAAGGAGCCAGCGGAGAAATCACTACATTGGCCAATGGGATTTGATCCAGAAACCTTCTGATCAAGGCACAGAGCCACAGAGTGTCCCAGCCCAGAACCCTGACACCTGAATTTCTGTATTAGCTGCTGTGTTTGTTAATATGTGTGCAGTATGTGCATTTCCCTGTTTTCCTGTCGGCCAGGTCTGCTCTCCACCATTCCACAGGCTTGTTTGTCTGTCTGTAGTGTACCGGCCATGTGTGCAAAATTGTTTCTCGGGCACTTTGTAGACGATGCGTATCAGCACTGACATGGCATGTGTCCAGCGCAGGTTAGGGATGAGAGCAAGGCCTGAACTCCCAGGCCACGAGGCCTGAACTCCCAGGCCACAAGGCATTTTCTATCCCGTCTGAGTGAATACTGTCATGGCCTCTGTTGTTCCCTTAAATGTTGCCATTCACAGCTATTTGTTTAGTTTAGCCGAATCACTTTGAAGCACACCAAATACCAGCTGTTAAGATTAAGGTGCTATTCATAAAGCATTAATGCCGTTGTACTTTTTGTTCCTGCAAAAAATCCATTTGATAGTCTTCTTCTGGTTTACGGAATCATAAGTATATATTTTTGGAGCTAAAATTTTTAAAAATGTTAATGCAGGAAAATAAATCAATTAAATAAATATACATGTAAAATGCATATGCATTAACAAACACAAATTAGCAGGTCATCTTTCAGCTCTGTTTTGGAAGAGAAAATGCATTAAAGCTTTATGAATGATTTATTCACGGGGTAAAATGTGATTAAAAGCAGCTGCTACATTTATGGTAAGTACACAAATATATAATCAAAAATATTTTTTGCCTCTCCTTGGAAACCAAGGCGGATACTGACAAGCAGAAAACATGCAATAACAGCATCTACTGCTCAAGCGAATCCCTTTTGTTTGCAATAGCCAGTGAGAGACTGAACTGATGGCTTCGCTGACACTGGCAGAAGGCCTCGGATACTGCCCTGCACCCTAAGGTGGCTGGCAGCAGAAGGTGGACAGATATCTCAGCTTTCTGTATTGTATCACTTATCCCCTTCTCCTTCCCTCAGATGTCGCCCTGGATACTTCGGGCCACGGTGCTTGGAGATAGAGCCCATGCGGTCATACATGCCCAAACCTTCTGAAAGTATGTTCACATAAAATGAACAACAGAAACCAGTATCATGCCACTGAAACCTGTTAGCTTCCTCAGGTCAAGAAAGATGACCAAAGGGAGCTGTGATTGGCTGGTTGGCAGTGTGTCACAGTGATGTCGCCGATGGGATCACTCTGCCTTTACCGTCTGAGTTGTACTCTGTTCTAATTCCATGTTCTGCTCTCTCTCTCTCTTTCTCTCTCTCTCTCTCTCTCCCTCCTATCTTTTGTGTTCCCCCTCTCAACACACTCACTTTCTTTTTCTCCCCTGCCTCCCCCCCCCCCTTCCTGTGGTTTTGTTTCCCTCCATCAGGTGTCCAAATGACTTTACTGGTGATCGCTGTCAAACCTACGTTATGGCCCGTTTCTACCGTATGTTCATCTCTTCTGTTCTTCTGTCTGTCTGTCTGTCATTGGAGTTGCATGCTGGAGCAGACACTTGGCATGCTACCTCTAACTGTCGCCCATTCACGTGTTTGTTGGCTCACCAGTCATGCTGCTTATCCCAGTAACCCCATTCTTAGCATAAGAAGCAACATAGCAATTGCTGCTTTACTAAAGACTCCATCGAGAGCAGAGCGTCGGCTCGCGGATCCATGCGCAGATTTAACACGGATGTTGCAGCATGCCCGGCCGGTCTGCCCTCTGTGGAGCGGCTCACCGCATGCATAGACAGCGATCATTATGAATAATAATCTGAAGACAAACGGCCCTCGCACTTGAATCCATCTCCGAGGTCATATGTAAGTCTGAAAGGTGTCACTGCACCCGAGAAAATGCTCACTGAAATTTCGAGCAATTGCTTGATGCCATTCGAAAGAGAATTTTTTTTTTTTTTTTAACATTATTTTACTTGAACCAACCTTTAAATAACTGATACACAAATAGAATATTTGTATTAATGATTCACTATCTTTATACAAAGTTATATGTTCACATTATTACTATATTACAAACATGGAGGTCACTGCAATGAGTGCAGTAGCATATTTTTAACTACATGCATGGTCTCCATGGCATGACTACGATGCCCATCGTTCCATACCAGATATATGCGTATTTACCGCAAGTCCAAACGCCGGGCCCGATTTTGTGCCGAGCATGAGCGAAGCATGTGCTCACAGAGTGTCACTGTCACGGCCAGCCTGTGCCGCGGGTGGCATATCCGGGCACAGCACGCGGACGGGCAGCGGCGGTCGTGACTGTAACAGTGCTGCGGGCGGGGCGGAGGCATGGTGCATGACACTTAACCTTAGACTGTCCTCTGAGAGCGGGCATGCTGGAACCGACACCACGGCGGAGAGCGCCACCTAGGGTCGGGGTGGGATGCCGCCGTGAGAAAGAGCAACTGTTATTTCGAGTGGGGCACCCATGGCCTTGTAAGACAACATTTACCTTGTAAAACTAGTACAAAAAGAACAACCTGTTTTTTTTGGGCATTCGTTACACAAACAGAAAACAAATGGGATAATAATTGTGGGAGGAAAGGGCCCAGATTGATTAATAATGATGAACACATTTCTCTACCACGGAGCTGAAAATCAACAACATACTTGTTTCTATGCATCATCCTTTGGAAGTAGTTTTTGGAACTCAAAGGTAGTACATTTGGTGTTATAGCTGCAGACCCCCAAATGGTAAATGCAGCGGCTGCCTTTAATTTGTCCCTAAAAGAGGCCTTTAAGCAAGAAGAACAAACGACAGAGAGCGGAAACGCAAACACGTACTATGTCAGATCGCCTAGTTCTGATTGGCTGCCGCCATGTTGTCATGGTGAGCTGTCGGTAACCACGGTTTCATTAAAATAGCCCCACAGTCTGAAGAGCCTGTTGGGCCACAGGCCTTCAGACCAAGGAATTACTGATTTGATTCCTAGCTGTGGAAATTATGTTCTACCCTTGAGCAAAGTAATTAAGCTGAATTGCCCTAGAAAGAAAAACAGCTGCGTCAGCTGTGAGAAGCCATATCCAGGGCTAGGTCTGCTCACAGGGGTGGAACTTAGAGCGACTGAAGTGACGTGAAGCTGCTTGACAAACAAGCATGCCCTCCAGACGAGATGCTTCTCAATCCTCCATTCGTCTCCTTTATGCCCCTTGCCAAGAAACTGCCCGGAAGCACTTGGCATTATTTTTTGCGCACGTCCTTGGAATGACTCAGCTCAGCCAGTAACACCGTGCTCACAATCTTCCGTTATCAAGCTTGGCACAAGCTTCAAAAGGCTGTGGAAGACGCTCAACTCATTTTGCCTTAAATCTCTTCTCCAACACATAAGTCTGCGTTGACCAACTTCAACTCATCGGCCCCCTAGTAGAGCAAAGGCCAGCTTACTCCCAGAATGCTGCTTAACTTCCGAAGTTGGCTGTATTTATGTAGCAGCCACTAAAGTTAGTTGATGCCCCAAAAATTGTACAACATCCCCTATAGATGTAGGTTTAAGTGCAGCAGGTGCTGGAGTGATAAAGGAGATGGGATGGGAGATGGGATGGGAGATGGGACGGGAGATGAAGATGAGATGGGAAGTTTGTAGGTTGCAGACTGTGACTTTGAGGTACTTTTCCCGAGTGCCTTGACCAGGCGAGGATCTTCTGGCACACGTCAAGCTTTTCTGGATGTCAGAGCACAGAGTCACTCTTGAAGTCGTCCCATCAATAATGGAACGCCGGCAAGGATGCCCCTATGAACCCTCGCAGGAAATCCAGACTGCAGTGCCTTCAGTGCACCCCCTAGAGCGCGCACAGATGATGCACCTCCACCTCACCCACAGGAGGATGAAGAAGAAGAAGAAAACACCCTCAGCGGCTCAGCTGGCAGCAGGCAGTGCGTTGTCATGGCAACTGCAGGAGTGTGCTTCAGACCGCGCTTGGCCTGTGAGCTGCCAGCGTGAGTCCCGCTTGGGCGGTCCTTGCCACCTTCAAGCGCTCCATCGTGTTCAAAGGGCAGAAAAACCACATCTTTGGTCGACTTCCCAGCCATGAAATGCTATGCAGATTCATCAGCGATTTGCCCTTTTCCATGTTTTTTCTTTCCATGCGTCTGAACGCTAGAGGCCCTTTCTGACGTAGTGGTTTCACTGGCGATCTGTGTAGAAACTCGCAGGGATCCCGTCGCAGTAACACAAAGCGATCCATGCATGGAGTTGAAGGTGATGGGTTATAAATTGATTTTTCTAGGTAAAAAAGGATGCTGGGGGCAAGCTTAATTTGGACACACACATTAATTTTAAAACCTTACAACAGTATTTCGCAATCCGGTCCTCAGGGGACCCACAGTCAGTCCATGTTTTTGCTCCCTCCCAGCTCCCAATACAAAAATGTGGACTGCCTATGGGTCCCCTAGGACTAAATGGGAAACACTACCCTACAACAGGCTCTGTGTGGAGTCAGCATTGTAATTCCCAGTCAAGCACAATAACCACTGAGAAAAATAAAAATCCACATTGACTACCATTGGTGGCAGGTGACAGGTGACAGTGACGAGGCACAGCATGCCAGAGGGGGACACTTTAAGTCTGACTGCAGAGTCTCACGTTGGGGAATTTAATTTGAAACTTTGCCCCATCTGTCTTTCGTTTATTTTTATCACAAGTGTAAACACGGTATGACAACCTAGATGTAAACCACATCACTCCCATGTTTATATGCTGCTGCTCTGAATAGAAATGTTAATATAAAGATCTACTTTCCTGCATTTTTTCTTATAATGCCCGTTACATCACAGTTGGACAGTATATATAAGGCCAATTACAGATGGTTGTATTGAAACTCTGCCGTGCGCAGTGTTTTTTAGTTACAGTAAATCGTAAATAAAATATTTATCTGAAATCTGCTTTTATCCAAAATCTGCGATAGGCAAATGTGACAAATGTACGACGCCAAGCCACATGTGTTTTGGCTTTTTTCAGCGCGCCTTGAATAGAGCTCGCAGCAGTAAAATTTAATAACAAATGAAACTACAGCATAGCGATAAATTAACACTAAGTGGCCGCATTAGTATGCCAGAGGTACCATATCAGGTAAGACGCAGGCATAATACGACGTGCTGTGTTGTGTTATCATGTCTAAACGTGTTTATTGACAGTGAATCTCCATGCTTGGGATGTGTCTCCTGTGTACAGCTGTGCTGTTAACATGCCACCTTTGGACTAATCTCTGCTACAGTGATATAATGTCCAAGTCCACGTCACGCTTCCCGCAGGTCTCAGGAAGCCGCATACACACATGTACTGAGTACTAACAGAGCTCCAGCGTACATAAAACATCTTGCCGGCCCCCGTGTGCAGTGCTCTGCTTCTGTGATGGAAATTACTCTATGCTTTTTAATCTGTCTTCTGTGCCCTGCCCCCACCCCCCACCCCTGTAAATGTTAATCCAGAAATCAGATCTAGTAAATACAGGAGTAAGTCATGTGACTGTTCTTGTTTTGCATGCTTTCGGATGCTTGTTTTCTTCTTTGACACCCTGTTGCAACGTGCATCTCTTACTGGTCCTGACATCTAATGAACTCTCACACTAATCGTTATTCGCACTAATCACATGACTCATTTTTTTTTTTTGTTTGTTTAACCTGCTGGAAGATCTCTTTCTGAAACTGTTTTCTTTTTCCCCCTTTATTTTTTCGTCAACTTTCTGCATTGGCAGAGCATCTTGGAATTGAATTTATGGGTATGGAAACAATCATTCATTTCAATCTGAGAAAGCGTTATGAGTTGTTTAGGTTCACTTAAGCCCCACCTCCTTCCATTGAGAGGCTGATTAGCCCCCGTCGAAGCCGGTTAACCTGTTAATATGTCTGTCATTCGCTAACCCAGTTCCGTGCGGGTGCTGTTCTTTCATCAGCAGTGCTCTCCTTGCTTCAAAGCTGGGGGAAAAAAAAATCTGTCAAACTTAAAAGCTTCTTACTCTGAACACTCATAAACGCTTGGGGGGTGGGGGGGGGGGGTGGTGGCTGTGATGGATCGGTGGCGGGGGCCCAGAAGCGGAGCCTGA
>JAODKF010000002.1:9970791-9982214 GCA_026779585.1 Mormyrus proboscirostris
CCCCCCCCCCCCCCCCCCCCCCCGCCACTTATCCTGGCCAGGGTTGTGGGGGGGCCTGCAGTCTGTCTAATTAAAAGCAAATTAACATTTACTCAACACTTTTAACACTTTTTTTCCCACTTAAAATGGGAAAGAGGGCTATGATTTATGCCTGCTCCATGGGATTTGAACCCACAACCATTGCTTTGTTAGGGCAATGTGCTACCTGTTGAACCACACAAATATATGTGTGGGTGATGGACTGAATGGCAGTAAATGACATGAGCTTAAGTGTGTGTTGACTTACTATGGATCATTTCTGTTTTGTATCTTGTGAGAAGGTAACATGTATGAGCAGAGCAGCAGTCTGACGGAAAGGGTGAAAGGGTTTTTTATTTTTTAATAAATCGCCAGAGAGCTGCCTCTGCTCTGAGCTGCTGAGGGATATGCCGGGATCATCTGGATTGCATCGCTTCTTCACCCTGTGATCCTTGATCACTATCTGTTTTATGTTCCCCTTCATGCTCGCATCTGAACCATGTGTCCCACTCTATTTTATGGGCTGTCAAGTAATCTTTGAGTAAACTAATATATCCTGTGTGCAGTTGAAAGAGAGACATTTTTACAGCAATCAGCTTGTGTCTATTTTATGTCCCCAGCATAATATTCATAAGTCCAGAAACACCCGCGTGGTTAAATACACTTCCAGTAAAAAGATTGCGTACTTAATTATTAATCAATTTTTTAAAGTCACATTTTTCGATCTGCATGCTGAAGGAGTTTCCAATGGAATTCCGGAAAGGAAAAACTTGAATAGACTTTTCCTTTTTTTTTTTTTTTAGTTAGGTGGGTATATTTCAGCTGTTTTATATGGAAAACATACTTAAGGTTTCCGAGGAATGCAGTGACTGTATTTTCGCGGCAGCTGAAGTGTTAAGATCAATTTGGCGTTCTGTCCGGGAGCCCCTACACATCTGCTCTGCGGTTACTCCGCAAGGTCAGAGCCCTTGTTAAGTAAGTCCTGGGGAACATTATTCTAAACACGGTGTAAGGGGACCTGCTCGCGCTCCTTCGAAAAGAATGGTTTACGCGGCCTGACTGTTGGCTATTGCTTTTAAAACGGATAGCACTTCATTAAGGACAAAAAAGCGGAACGTTAACGAGTATATATTAGAACATCGTCACCACTGAAATTCCTCCTTATATGAAAATGCACATATTAATGCTATAAATCGTGATTTCTCTGAGCGTTGCTATGTTGATGATTAAGTGTTGTTCGATTAGCTCAGTTTTTAAGACACACATTACATTGGCCAGTACAATTAGGGCATATTTTCCTTTAAGTTTTAAAAAGTAAGAAGCTTTTGTTTTGTCCTCAACGATTTCCACCACATTTCTCATCATGCTGCGGATATACTGAGAGTTAATTTCGCTTGGCTAATGAATCAGCTGCCGCTCACTATTTAATGAAGTAAAGCACTCAAAAACAGCTACAACAAAGATATTTAAATATCAAAGTAAAAGATACAATGAAATAACTTTCCAAGGGAGAGTGAAAATGTCCCCCTACCATATTAATGGTCTCCTTATTTACACCCTAGCATGGAATCATAATTCCACGCCCAGGTGCTACCTGTTTTTCTCAGAAAACAAGATTTATGATTTCTTAAGCATAAAAAAAAACATCATTTGCACAGTGATTCATTCGTATTTTGCTTTCTACGAAGTCCGTCATATGGCATGTTATTTATGATGTTGGATTTTTGATGGAGCATAAAGTACTGTCTTTCAGCGCAAACTTCAAAGTCAAATGGAGATAAAATCTAATGGTTCCCGCCCTTCACTTATGAACTACACAAAGCATCACAACAATCGTTTGCACAGACCACATCACACCCCACCCGCCCCATGTCAGCTTTGGAAAGACATGGGCAGACCGCCATCCCTCGGCTGGTCCTACTGGCTTCGGGACACTAAAAGCAGCAGAGATCACGGCCCGTTCAGGGAAGGCGCCCCTCACAATGGCGCCCAGTGCCCAACAGCCTCCACACAACGCCTTTCCATTTCTCATTCTGCTTTTTCATGCTCAATATGCTCATTAATTAGGAATAAACTTTTCATACCTTGCCAAAATGTCTAGGACGACATTTTCCTGCACTGCTTTACTGGAAATATAAATTATATATTGTATGTTCCACAGTATTTCATGTTCTAACGTAGGCTGCTCTCAGCATCAATCCCCACCACAGCTACCATGAACTATCAAGGGTTCAACAGCCCCCCAGTGGACACTGAGGCAAAAGACATTTCCACACTTTTTTGGACAAAAAATAGGCCTTGTTCAGATTCCAGCAGCTTGGAATAAGGTAGAATTATGCTGGCACATAGTAGCACGTGGAAAACAAGGATTACATCATAATATGCTTTGCTAATTTTAAGGACTTCTGTTGAAATGGTATGGATTAGAGCATTAATTGCCAACACATGACTGCCCCCTACTGTACATCACCGGGCAAGAAAAAAAGAAACAACACAAATCAAAGGTGGCAGGTAAATGCACCTGACCTTTTTTAAAAATAGATTCTGCATAAAAGGAAGATTTGATTCCAGATTCCCTTAAACCAGACCCTCTGACCTTGGCTTGTGTGAAAAGATGTTAATTGACAGGGAGGCGATAGCGCACCGCTCCAGGCTGAGGGATAGACAAGGCCTATTATGCTACATCTGCAGTCTGGACAAAAGGCTGTAGTAAATACTGTCTTGAAGAGCAGATCTACAGATAAGGCTGCACCCCCGGGGACAGCAAGCACAGCACTCTGCTGACCTCAGGCAAATGCACGGTTCAGTCGACCGATTTCCAAATGGCTTGCAAATGGCTCGCTGTCTAATTCTAATTGAGATTAACTGCTCTATGGGTTGAACGTGTCGGCAAAGATTTATACCGCCTTTGCTGTGGTTGTAGTCAATCCCCTGAAACTATAAATTTTTCTTGAAATACACAAGCCTTCAATAAAGTCGGCGTGGCGATTGGATTTTGGAGTCACATCAAGTGAGAGTGATGACAGAAAAAATCCTACATTGTGTATCAGTGGTGCTTTATCTCCTTGACTTGGCCGGCCAGATCTGATAAACTCAGAACTAATTGTTACTGCACTGCCAGATTATACAGCCAGAACGGTGCAATTGGCCAGACAGAAAATGATGTTAATATTACAGACTATGGTCATTTACTCTGTTATTTTTCAATGCATAACCTCACAGCCTACAAGGTAAGAGAATACAGTTCTGCTTTAATGTTTGATATATGACAGTAGAGCACAATCTGGAGGAGAATCTGCATTCTGTGCAGAAAATGCGGTGATCAAAGGTATTACAAATCCCGTGTTTTACTTTGCCCTAGCAAGCTAAATTATTGCACGGCATTTCCTGTGGCTTTCCGTTATACTGGCACATACGAAACTGTGTGATTGTGCTAATTTTCACATGTGTTCCTCCAACATCAAGATAATCTGTGTGACGTGTAGATTTACCAGTGGCCAAATACCTTAATCAGAAGTGCTGGAATATAAGTTAAACAGCTCAGAGGAGCTCGGTCTGGCCCCAAAACACCCAAGGGGAAATCAGGCCGGTTGGCAGAATTCCATGTCATTACTTTTCATGGAATCATTCGCTTACAGTCACATCCTGAAATATTTAGGTTCGGAGTAGTTGCTGCTTGGCCGGGATCAGGAGTTAAACATGTTTCTGGACCAGAGTCCGCCAGAGTCTGGACCAGAGGGGCCAGAAGAGGGGAGTGATGTGTGCAGGACACCAAAATATAGTCAAGGAGGACAAGTGAGGAGAGTGGGATCCACACAGGATGGGACTAGGAACCAGTCAGGGGACCAATACGACAGCATCCATCCATTTTCGATCAATCATATCATGTTCAGGGTCACAGGGCATCAGGGTCAGGGTCACAAGGCATCTGGAGCCTCTCCCAGAGGCTAAGGGTACAAGACACAACTTGGGGCACACTCAGACACATTTCACATACACACTCCAGTCAGCCTCAGCATGTTTTTGAACTGTGGGGGGGGGGGGGGGGGGGGGAGGACCCAGAGGAAACCCCACGACGACACAGGGAGAACATGCGAACTCCACACAGATAGAACTCGGATGGAGACTCAAATCCAGGACCCGGTGTGTGACACCACAGTGCTAAGCATTGCGCCACCATACTGCCCCCACACCAGCATCCATCCATGTAAAATAAAAACTCATCCAGGGCTGTGATGAGTCAGAGTTTCTCAGTTACTTTAAAAAAAAAAAAAAACATAAAATTTCACGACTTTACTAATGCAAGGAAAAATTCTTGATATGGTTTAAGCAAAATTTTTTGATATCATATATCCTAATGACCAATAGTGGCAGAACTGGGTGAAGTTTAGAGAGAAAGCATGTGACACTGTAACTACAGTACAGTGTGTGAGGCAGGTCGTCCCAGCACCCTTTCCAAAACATAAACCTCCATATTTCTCCATTTGAGTACAGAACGGCTACAAACATAGGAAATTACAGGCAAACATTTGAACCCCTTTCATGGTTAGAATCCCAGTCACTGTGTCTACTCTTGAGTATTCATACATTTTTCTTGAAACCTGTACTTTACTCATTGTCTGATATATTTGAAGAATTTCGTTCTGGAATGAATAAAGTCCATCCTAATCTTAATCTTATAAATATGTCACTTAGCTTGTGAAAGGCATGAAAACAGTTTGCTAGCCCAGTGTTTGCCAATCCGGTCCTCGGGGACCCACAGTCGGTCCATGTTTTTGCTCCCTCCAAGCTCCCAACCAGATCGTCCACATTTTTGCTCCTGACTGGATCGTCCACATTTTTGCTCCCTTCCAGCTCCCGGGAGCAAAAACGTAGACTGTCTGTGGGTCCCCGAGGAACGGATTGGTAAACACTGTGCTAGGCTAATATCCTAGGTCAATAAAACCTAGCTGCCTGTATTTGGATTGTGAGAGAAAACCCACATGCCGCAGAAAGAACATGCAAACTCCACACACAGTGGAGGCAGGAATTCAATCCTGAATCACAGAGGTGTCAGGCAATGGTGCTGCTCATCTATTATAAATACAGTGCAACTACAATGTAAGTGTAAGTCAAAGAATATAAAGGTGGTCAAATGGGCCAAAATTAACCATGACATTTGGTTTGGACAGTTCCCAGTGCTGACCCATCCACATGACCTTCGTTGGATTGCAAGTGTGACACTTTGTCACTGATCTCATTTTCTCTGCAATTTCTGATGGGCACAGACCACCTGGTAAGCCATCACTGGGTCTGCACGGCCTACAAACACTACGGCCGCATGCACAGGAAACATGCCTTTTCTGTGTCTACAATCGGGTGTCCTGTTCCAGTCGGTGAGGTTGGTGAGGATGTCACCTCTCCTATATTCTCGGGCCCAGACCAGCACAGATCGTATGTCAAAGATCAGAGAAGCATTTTACATACAGCACTGTGCTTAGGCAATCGAAGAAAATTATGACTACACAATCGTCATGTTGGCACAAAACTATGATTTTATGTCTGTTAAAGTCTGTCATCTCAGCCATTTCAAAACCTCTGCTAAAGTCACCCCAGTATTTGTCGCCACCAAATATACAAATGTATTTTTTGACGTGATCACTAGTATACCACGTCTGGCTAATCAATACCTTATTTTATCATTTAGCTATAAAAGTTAATCAACCCAGATAGATAGCTTTAAACATTTTATTTTACTTACTCTGCGCAGTACTGTACATTACATACATGAAATGCCTTTTCTTTAAGTCTTTTTTTCTGTAATTTCAATCTAAGCATCACTGTTTAGACTTATAATTTCCCCTTATGGAAAGTATGTAATTTTCAATGACAGAGCCTTCAGTGTTAAATCACACAAATACGTTTCCCTCTTTATGCACTTTGTCCAAACAATGTGGTCCAGTGGGTCCATTCTGCTGTATGTTAACATAAGGAAAAATTCCCCAAGCATTCTAGATAGACACAGACGTTTATCTATGGGTCTATCCGTTAATGGATGTTATAGCAGTTCCAAAGGCCAGGTTGCGTAAAATACCTGGGGGGTTTGTCCCTTTAACTGTGCTGTTTGTTGATGCCAGCTGTTACGTACAAGCAATACGGACGGTACTTTCAGTAACAGATGTGTTCGTGGTCAGTTAACTTTATGGTGACTGTAAAGATTTTTGTCCACACCAATTTATAAAAATGGTTTAATTATCTACTCTTATGTCTCTCTGTCCTGTCTGCTTTAATCAATTTGCTTGACAATGTGTCAACTATTTAGCTGTATTAAGGAAGTGCCACTCCATTTGTGCGTGGACTCATAAATATTAAATAGTACTGTATTTGGAGTGCGGCATCTTACGAGATGGAAAGGGTGACCCATTCTAATGGTTTGCTTAACCTTTCTTTTTCAGTGGCATTGAGAATGGTTTGTGAATTTAATGGTGTATACTGCCACCTACAGTAGTGGAGTAGGAACTTGACAGAACTGACAAAAATCTTATAAATATATTTTAATGAATTATACCCCATCACATATTCCATTCCACCTTATAACTGAAAGAAGCCCAGTAACAATTTCCCAGTGGGGTTTGAAATTCAAACATCTGTGATCAACACTCAGAATTTTTGGTTGTACAGCCACTCATATCCAGTAATCTGAAATTATGTATTCAGCTGTGGATGATATAAACTTGATTAGTTACTGTAGGTAAGATTAGTTACTTGATTAGTAACTGTAGGACAAATACTATTACTAAACAAAGATCGGAGGAAAACAGTTACTGTATGAGATGCTCCATTCCCACTAGAGGAAATGCCCTACCTGGTGAAGGTAAGCGGGGAGATGTGCTTTATTCACAGTGAGCTAGTGCTCAAGATCAGCTGTGTCTGCAGGTTCACGACTCACCCCAAAATTGCCATTTGATTTACATCTGGAAGACGAGGCGATTGCTTCTCAACCTTAATATGTAGTTAATAATTAGAACTTAAACCCCGCGGCTCTAGGGGGTCTGAAGCTGCTTATCACTGCAGCACGCGGAGCTTTTAAAATTAAAATCCTGGATATAAAAGAGAAGCTTCTGGGTTAAAAAAAAACTCCTGTCCGTAATGACTCAGACTTTCTCTTTGGTTATTTGTATCATGTCTGTATTTTATAGGCGGGGGGTGGGGGGGGGTAAATCCCAATATTTATTTTGGCTTAATTCGTTAACCCTAATAAATAGACCTTTGCATTTAAATTATGGAGTTGTGTCGTTGTCTCCCTCCCTCGCCCCCCCCCCACCACCAACACCCTTGTTTATAGTTTACAGGCTGCTTGTGATTTAGGTGATTTACTTGATTTGTGGGTGGTCACTGGCTGAAGTGTTTACAGCGTCAGTTAAACTAAACAGCTTACAGACAACTTTATCTAATAAGAAATATCCAATCTCAGGCTCTGCAACCTCATAGCATGCCCCTGTTTCTCTTGTCATGACCCTGTCTAGAGAGGGGAGGGGCATAATAGAATGGTAATTAAGGGGAAGCTTCACAGGACAAGTGGAGGGTAAAAGGGGGCGGGGTGATTATTAGAGTGATGGCAATAGGATGCAGCAAATAGACAATGATAAGCAAAACTGCGGGCCGGCTGTGGGTCCCCAAGGCCTGGGATGGGAAGCACTGCTCTAATTTTAAAGGCTTGTAAAAGTCAGGTGTGGCTAATACAGGCTTTGGTCATTGCACTGACCTTCCGGTGATCTTTGCAAAACCCACAGGAGAGTATTCACCATCAGCCATGCAGATGTGCGGTCATCTAGTAGGTACCACAGCATAAGTGTGTGTGTGTGTGTGTGTGTGTGTCTGTGCCTGTGGATTATGTTAATATTATATTGTGGGGACTACAAAGTTCTGTGAATGCAATCATAAAGCTAAAAATGCCCAAAGTCTCATATTTTGCTTGGTTTCTTATGGTTAATGTTAGGGGTGGGTAGGTCGTTATGTTGGGATTAGAGTTTTCCTCATAGAAATGAATGGAGAGTCCCCACAAAGATATAATTACACCTCTGTGTGTGTGTGTGTGTGTGTGTGTGTGTGTGGTGTTTGTGTGTGATTCATGCTCTCCTGATGCTTTCTTTAATGGGATCGATAGCATTAGAGAATACCAAGCAGTTTTTTACTATTTCATTGCCTCCTTTTGTAGAACTCACTGCTGATGCAGCGGAAGAGAGATCAATAAGGCACTTTGGGCGGAGCTTAGTGGGGGCTCTGATGACGTCACATGTGGGGGTGTTTGACTGACAGCTTCCGGGGCGGAGGGGTTGTTAGGGAATGCACTATAAGAGAAGAAGGTAAAATGGGACATGAGCCTCTCCAATAATCTCAATCCAATACCCAGGGGTATTATAGTATGAAGTTGGTCAGCCCAGTGTTGTTTAAGTAGCCTCTGCTGTTCTGGGAAGCCTTTCCACTGGAGGGAACACGGCTGGTGGGATCTGCTGCTATTCAGGTTGGGATCTGATGCTGGGTGATCAGGTCCCTCTCTGTGAGCTTGTGTGGTCACTCACTTTGCAGCGGAATTGCTGTCAGACGCTCTGACCTTCACAATCACTTCACTCCTGGCTGACTAGGGCAGCTCTAGCAGGACAGAAATGTGGAGAACCGACTTGTTGGAAAGATGGTTTCCAATGATGGTGCAATACCACCAATACCACTGCTAATATTTATTGCTGGACATTGTATGACTGTGTGCTTAATTACACACCAGTGTCAGCAATGGGTTTGGTTTAATTAGGCAATTCCTCTAATTAATAGTAATGTCCACAAATGTTTTGGCTACGTCATTTGACTTCCTCTGCCGTCCCCTGGAGGATCCCCCTTTGAGTCTGGTTTCTTCCTTCTAGGGAGTTTTTCCTTGCAAATGTCGCCTCTGGCTTATTCACTGGGGGCTTCAAGGGGGGAGGGGGGGGAATGCTGTAAAGCGCTTTGAGACGATGTAATATTGTGAAAGCGTGCTATACCAATAAAATTGAACTGAATGTAACGTTTGTCTTGTCACATTTCTATTCAGCAGAGAAATCTGTGAGAATCAGTAAGGAATTCTTAGCTTTAGGCTATAAAACAGAAACAAGAGTGTCACATGTTAAAACAAAAAAGATATGCTTCTCTTTGCCTTGTCTGTGAAATTCTTGCCTTTCAGTTTTCTATGTGCTCAGGCAACACCTGCTAGATCAGTCATTTCATTCCCAGGCGGCTTCGTGAACTTCTTCATTATTGTGTACACAGTTGTTCATTCTTTTTTAAGAAATAGGACTGACTCATCACTCTTGACTGTAGGGTACTTGACAGGAGCCTTTAGTCTGAGTGCTAGTTTGGGCATGATCACTGCAAGCTTTGTCTCTGGCCAATCAGCTCCCGAGTGCCACAGTTAATATAAGATGAAATGAACATTGTGGATATCTCAAGACGTCTTGTAGCTAACAACTGGTCCATTGAGTACAATATGGCACGTATGGTATTCTGAACACCAAAAGTTATATTTGATTCAAAATTAAAGATACTTTCAGCCATATAGTGTACGTTGACACCAGCTTGTCCAGCATCTCATTCTGAAGCCATTCGTATTAAGTTGGTGAACTCATTCTTGGTTCTGGGAAAGGATCCATTAGATGCTGGAACATCGCTGGTGGGATCTGCTGCCATTCAGGCTGGGTATCGATGCTGGGTGATCAGGTCCCTTTCTGTGGGCTTGTGCGTCCGACCGACAGCTGAACTTGCTCCCAGACGTTCCGACCTTCACAGTCGCTTCACTTGCGGTTGACCACAGTAACTCAAGCAGGACTGACATGTGAACATCTGACTGGTGGAAAGATGCCAACTTATGATGGTGCCAAGTAGGAAGGGCACTAAAGTCTTCTGTGCGACCACCCATTTGCTGTTAGTGTTTGATGTCGGTGATTGTGTGACTGTACTGTATGCTTTATTATACACCTCTGTAGGCAATTGCTGTAGATTAACTGAAATTTCTGTAATTAATATGGATGTCCGCATCCTTTTGACCATACAGTGTAGAAGCCTTGTGGCTATGTATGTTTTTTTAACAGTGTGTTACACTGTGCTACAATATCCCCAGTCCAGATTATTTAGCGACACTCCTTTTGTAATTCTTTGGCTGGGATAAAGTTCAAAAATAAACTCCTGCAAGCAGTCGAGGTTTTAATTTCTTGCATTGCACGCATCTTCAAAAATAAATGAAAAATAAAAGCCACATATTGCGTCATTACGACTAAAATATGTCTTGGATAAAGGAATGATCAGTATTAGGTTGTGTCATACTGTTAATATCCTTGAACGTGTCCAGACACGCCAGCAGATGATGTGTGTGAAGCGATCACTAGCAAACAGTCTGGTTGCTGAGGCAGATTTTCCTTCTTCCATACCGCATACAGGTTTTTATTTTATTTTCTTAAGTCAAAGAATCTGTGCAGAAGTAAAGGTATAAACATGAAGCACATAAGAGTGCAAACATAGCCAGAGATGACTCTTAATAAAAGCTGCTCTCTCTGCTGTAACACTGTGAGTTGGTCTGATCTGGAAAGCTAAATCTATTCTAGGGAAAATCCCAGCGTACAAGCTTACCTTCTCCCATGCCAAACTGGTCTCTGATTCACAAACTTGTGCAGCAACAATCATTCCTCAGTCAGATCTCTGCTGAACAGAAATGCCTTCAGCTAAGGCAAACCTGAATGCTCCTCCATGCCTGGTTACTACTCCGCTAAAGCTATATGCCATGTAATATATTACTAGGCTGCCTATGGATTTTTGTCCAAGATCCAAGAATTTCTACCTAAGCTTCTGGATAAGATGGTACACGCAGAAACTCCATAAAAGCTGGAAAAAAACACAGCATTATGTGGATTAAGAGCAGGTGAAAATACAGTAATTGAATTAAGCCAGTTACAAATGAGGGGTAATTAAATTTTATCTACATTTTTTTGAAGGGGAAAATTAGAAGACTAATACAATGGTTTAAGAATATAAGAATGCTATGGATGTGACATTTACACTAATACTAGCAAACAAAATGCCTCGGAGCACAGACAAGCTTAGTGTCAATGAATCATTTTGCGTGTCCTTTCATGTAACCCCTTACATTTACATTTTACATATTTAGGAGATGCTTTTGTCTAAAGTGACATACAAGCAAAGTAAATACCATAATTCAAACATACGGCTGTCAAGGAGGCAGCTAAGCTTTCAGTGAATTCCCAGGTACAGGTGTAAGCAGTACTGGAGCAGGAGCTGCACACCAACGTATAACAAAGAGGCATGGACATTTTTTAAACGCACATTATTGCAAGTGCAAGAGGACTTCATACCTGTTTCCAGCAAGAATAAATCTAGGAAATTGC
>JAODKF010000002.1:9982314-10001278 GCA_026779585.1 Mormyrus proboscirostris
GTTCTCCCCAAGCGAGCTTGATGGGCCGAATGGCCTCCTCTCGTTTGTATATTTCTTATGTTCTTATGTTCTTAAAACAAAAACCTAATGACTATTCAAGGACTAGAAGGGCAACATCACAACAGTCAGGGAACAGCTGAGTACAGATAAGTCCTCAATTGTAATATATAATTTTACACAATAGAAATACGTAGCATTTGATCAGGGTTATGCATGTGACATCAAATGGAGCTTTGCATGCAATTGGCCTTGTGGGGAATCTTAAAATTTAATTGCATTCAGTGGCATTTTAGTGAGATGGGTGTGCAGGACTCTGCTGGGTATAGTGTGCTGCTTCCTGGTCTCAACTTGTCAGCCCTAAATAAATATAATGGTGGAGAATTCTTTACTAATCAGAACTAATCGCACCTGCTTGTTGATTACCTGCCATATCTGTATGGGCTGTATAAGTCTGGCTTCACTTATCATGCTGAATTCTAACTAACATAGTGATCACTCCGGGGCTAATTTACACCTTGAACAGTGCCTCAGCAACTGTGGGTGTTTTATATCTTTGTAGCTGGTCCATCTTCTCTCTGCTTAGCTATTATTTCAAAAGCTGACATTTGTTTAGGGAAAAGATCCGCCGGTTTGATTAAATTAAGCAGCATGTGCTGATATCGGTCTGTACTTATAGGATGGCGTGTCAACTGGAACTGTCTTCTCAATCACTAGGCAAACATATAATTAACTTTATTGGCAATATTTGGAATGTAAACCTGACTGTAGACCTTTATTATTTGACTTCTGATTGCAGTGCAAAACAGACAAGACAAAACTACAGGATGCTTTGAGGTAGTGACAGATTATGACAAAGGCAGTGTATGATAATTATCAGGATGACAGATTCGGCCATGAGGGTGAGCATCACGAGAGCAGCAGAAGCGCCGCCCATCCTACAGCTCTGCTTCCAGCGACTCTGTAATTTAGGACTGAGCACTGAGGGAAACTGCCTCCATCGTTCTTCAGGGTGTCCTGGAAAACAGAGCTCTTTTTTGCAGCATGTCACAGGGAAAAAATGCCAAAGGCAGCTTTTCAGGTAGGGCCCCTCTGGGGTGTGCAATCTGAGCAAAAAAGCGAGTACAGCAGCATTGATTTATTATGCCAATCTGGAACTGGGTACTCACTCATTCACACTTTGAAATACTACTAATCCCCAAAGTACAGATACTCTCCCAGCAGTTTCTGAGTTCAAAAACATTTATAATCAATACCATGTCATTATATATTAAAGTCATTGTATATTAAGGTGTTTTATTGCAAACAAAAAAAAATGTGGTTACATTTTTTGTATTTCTATTCAGAACCAAAACTTTTCAAATGACAAACTCTTGATTTTGGGGGAAATCAATGCACTGAAATGCAAACAGTGTTTCTTCGTGGTGTTTTTAAGTATCCATGACATAATGGATGCTTTTCTAATATTCTTTTTAGAAACAAATTCATCATTTGGCAAAAGAGTGCTGTGTGAGGGCATTGCTGAAGACAAACAGCCCTTCTTGCAGTTTTCTTGCAAGCTGGTGAAAACCCTGACATTTCTGCAGATTCTCAGCTGAATAAAATCGAGCTTCAAATGACAGCGCTCTTCAGGAAAATGTTCAGTGCAGAGAAACTCTAATTGATTGTACAAGGGCGCAGCAGCTATTTGCAGCTAAAAGCTTTGGCCTTAGCAGACCATTTTAGCTATGTAGTCTTTATTTCCAATTTAAACAAAGTAAACAACAGCAGAGATCCTCTAGATGGCGCCCTTTAACAAATAAAATGTATTCATAAACTTCCGCCAATAAAGAATAGATGTAAAACCGAAGAATTATCAAGCGGCTGCATTCATCTGTGATCACAGACCACTTACCCACTGATGGATCTGAGACCAGAGGACCACCCTGAAGCCCATTTGCACCGTGCGTGAACTTATGCGTCGCGTACATTAAACACGCAGGATGCAAAATCACCATTCAACCAGCCTGCCCGCTGGAAACAGTATGGGATGCATTTGCGCTTCTGGGAGGGTAAACGTGACACCCCAATGCTGGAACAGCAAGGCAGCATCCCCACCCACAGAGCACTAGGGGGCGCTTGCAACACATGGAAAGGTAAAATGAACCCCTATATAAAACACACACACACACACAATGGTAATGGATCTGACCTTAGGGGTCCAATCTTTGGGAATCTCACACTCGCACAGATTCTGCCCTGATTTACTACCATGTGCCTTCATACTTACATTTGCTCATCAACATCTGCATTTTCCGTCACAGTTATAACCACGGCAAAGGCACTTTGGAACCGTTACCGCACATCCGTCACTGATCACCTATCATCCTGCTTTGCATCGCTTTTTTGTACTCTTTTGCGTTGTTCCGCACCATCAGTACTGTTTTACATTATCTGTGTTGTTTTTTTCCCCACTTATATTGTAGACGCTGTCTTGTTTAGTCTTTTGTAATCAAGAGGAACAAAGTAAGTATTGCATTGCATCTGTTGCAGATGTCAAATAAATAATTTAAAATAAAGCAAAAGACAAAAAACAAACTTCACAATATTTCTCTTATAAATATGACAAATCTTCTATATTGTATATGATTTGCAAAAAAAAAGCCCTCATAACCCTCGATAAAAAAACTGAGTCTCCTTATCTGAAGCAGACCTGGACACATTGGTGTAGTAGATGATAGACAGACAGCGATAAATAAATAGACAGAAATTTTATCAATCCCGAAGAAAATTTAAGCATACAATAGCTCGAAAAATGCAGTGGTAGAGACAATAGTACACACGGTAATAGAAAAATACAGGCACTGCATTCAGAACCCCGGGTCAACAGACTTTGTGAAGGATAAGTGAGAGTTTCCATTGAGTAAAACAATCCGCCTATAATGTAGCTGGACAAGAAGGAGCGTAATGTGGAAAACTTTGCCGAGACCCTTGATCATTTTCCTTCACTCCTGAAAGAACAAGATACAAGTGGTTGACCTCTGGCCATGAAACACCAGCGCAGAGTACAGAACCATTCGGCGGTTATACCAGGTAATCTTTGATAATTATAACCTCTTGACCACACACCAATAATCATTCTCACTGTCGTCCTCGATGGCTACTCCTCTTTAAGTGGTGTAGCTATTTACAAAAAAATGACGTGACTCCAGGATACAGGTTAAGGTGTAACATATATGGTTTCCCATAAGTGATTAGATTTTTGAGACATAACAAGAATTTTACAAAACGACAAAAACAACGGCATTATATATTTTTGATTGTTATAAGCTATTCTAATAACTTACACATGTTATTGAATTTAGTTTCATTTAAACATCATAACGCAGTATGGCTCCGTTCAGGAATACAATATGTGCTCTGTGTTGTTTTCCAGCGGCTAAGTATGGAAATAGTTGCGTCAAAGTGGCACAAGCCGACTGACTTCGGAGTGAAATCTAGATGAAGTCTGCTGGGGATTTAGGCCTAAGGCTAGGATTTCAAGCAGGTATAATGCAAGCTTATGTTTCAAATGAGGACACGAAGCTAAAGGTTGCCTACTTATATAACAACATATAATCGAAAAAAGAAAGTTAGGTATTAAGTGAAACTATTACGATTCTAAGACTGGGAGACTCCTCGATGTTTTATTACCCCCCACCCCCCAAGGCGATCTACGGCGACGACATGAATGGTGCATTTGTTCTGTTAAATACAGTGTGGAAGAATGAACAGTGGCGATCTCCTCGGGTTTTAACCTTTTAGAGTCCAGTACTTGGCGGGATACCCGTGTCTGTGTAAGCTGCACTGTAAATGTCTTCTTAAACTTACTAGAAACAGTCCCGAGTGTAAGTGGTTCGTTAAATATGTGCAACACAAAAGTTGCAGCGTAAATGAAAGAGAACCACAAAGAAACAAGATTAACACAAGCTGACGGTGACGTGAACAGGAAA
The DNA here is from genome assembly GCA_026779585.1 of Mormyrus proboscirostris. NCBI lineage: Eukaryota > Metazoa > Chordata > Actinopteri > Osteoglossiformes > Mormyridae > Mormyrus > Mormyrus proboscirostris. The sequence continues at coordinate 9,986,283 of JAODKF010000002.1, forward strand.
AAAAACGATTAATAGGATTTACAGAGGAAATACATGGATTGCTAATTTATTATAAATGCTTTTAAAATAGTTTTATATGACGGAAAACATGTTTCGGTAATTTTCGGTTTCCGAGTCGAAATGGCAGTATGCCATTAGAAGTTCAGCAATACTTCTCCAACGCCATTGTGTTTGTTTTTTTTTTCTTCTTTCGTACCCATATGCGGCTGACGTTAAAATCAGTGTGCGTTTCTGTAAAGACACTGGAGTAACGACCTTGATCACACCACGAACAGCATCTTCGAGGTTGGGGGAACTGGCGGTGTGAAGGATGGGGGAGGGACACATTTTTCCAGTTCTTTTGTAGGCTATAGAAGGTGCTTAATAACATACGGGAGAGGCGGGGGAGAGAGCGATCCGAGAGCCTCTTTTGTCTACCGTAGTCATTTAAGAAACACAAAAGCTACGTTCAGCGGTGCTTCAGTTCGCCACCTGGAGATCTGCGATTGTCCTGTAGTGGGAAGGAGGGTTTGTGGTATCCTAACCCGCAGCCACAGATTGGGATATGAAGTTGTAAAATCCCGACAAAACGAAATCGTGTCCAGCGGTTCAGGACCCGAACTGTAAGATCTAAGGATAGGGGTGAGTATGTAGGGTTTTGTTAATGTAGGGTTTTACTAATACACGCCACAAGTGCCTCAGAATGGTTGTCGTAGTTGAAGGAATAACTTAACGAAACACAATGTATGTAAGCAATGCACTGACAATAGATAAATTAAACTATTCAACAATAAAAACGATTATTTCTGAATATACTTTACAGTACGTTTGATTGGAAAATGGAATTACAGTCAATGAGATGTTTGATAATGTTTTTATAACATCCTTTGTCTACTTAAAATGATGCGCTTTTCCTCTGCCTGATTTTGACATCCTATCCTTTATGTGCTCGGTTACTTCAAGCAATCTGATTTGGGTAATCTCGGGGTCACAGCTGATTACACATATTGAATACTGGCGGGTTTCCTGATGAGATAACTGAACATTAAGAAGTGGAAAAACCCCGCATTGTCTTTCAATACACTTATCCAACTAGAGAATTGTCCCCGCGTTATTTTTCGTGTACCATATTGTTTAGATATTGGCCGCTCAGAGCATTGTTTTTATTGCAAAGTCTCTCACCACTGTCGTTCAATGTGTTGCTATTGAGGTAGCTATCTGAATTAAACTAAAATCCACAGCACTAGTCAGCATGCACCCAAAATATTGATAAGCTAAATATGGGTGTCACCCCTGAAGATGGTTATAAATACTTTGTTGTTAAATAATACATAGTCCTGACATAGTGGCTCTTAAGATGTGAATAATTTATGCGGAGAAAGTGGGCCTTGTTTCAGGGTGGATGCTTATTTACCTGTAATTAAAAATTCATGTGACTCCTTCTGCACTATTACACAAATACTCTTCATACATTTTTGGTCACAGGCATGTATGTTGCATGTTCCATGTCTATCTGTGTGTGCCTATATTTATTGTTCTGTATGGTGTACTTCTGCTAAATAACAATTTGCTGCTCTGTTCTGATCGTACTGTGATAAATATTTTCATGTTGTCATTTTTTTAAACAATATGCTCATTGCCTACTCGTGCTGAAGTAGCTTTGCTAATCAGTTACACGCACTGATAAATGACTATATTCTTGTCATTATTATTAATGCTCTTGTACTACATTTTGTTTCCTGTAGCCCTGCTTTTTTGTTTTATGGCATATATTTGTATGTCGTTTCTGTGTCTATTGATTAATACGACGCCCCCAACGGGACGTGGGAGGAGAAAAAAATAATGGAAGATTTTTTTTTTTGTGAGATCACAGTTATTAATAATATCTATTGCGAGATAACGTAAAATGATTTGCAACATATTACAAAAAGACTCCTTTTCCCCTTCCATTAAATTTTTCCCACCCCCCTGTGTCCTTAGGGGCTCCATAGATTAAGAACTTTTGCATGAACTCCTCTCAGTATACAGAAATGTAGGCTTTTCACCTGCCGCGCGTGTTATCTTAAGGAGGACAGACTGGCTGATGACCAATCACAAACAGAAGCTTTAAGGCTAAATATAGGCCCTGGAGATTTTCAGGTGTACTTAGGATTTACTGACAATCCCCTGGATGTAACTTTCCTAGATGGTTTTCGGGGGGGGCAGCAGGTCCTCATAAGATCTGCTGATTTTTAGCAAAGAGACACCTGGAAAATGAAGATAAATTGTTTGGGTGCATCCTAAATATTTTTCCATAAATTTTCCAATTATCTTTATCTTAACGGGGTTACAATGGTTTGGAGACTGTCCCAGAAGGTATAGGGTGCAAGGCAGGGCACACCCTGAGTGGGATCGCGGCTTGTCAAGGGCCACTGATGCAGAAGCACTCAGACCACACGGTTCAAGGGCAATTTTTACTCACATGCAGTTGGGCTATAACTGGCAATCTGACATTTTATTCCACTGATTGCTCCTCCAGTGTGTCTCTGGTACACGCCCATGCCAGTGATCTTTTAGTTATTTATTAATATCAGTAACATTTATTTAGGCCTGTTTCGGCTGCAGTACCGCTATGGCAGACAGCAGGGGTGGGCAATCTTTTCCAGAAAGGGCCGCTGTGTATGGTGGGTTTTCCCTGCAACTCCCTACTGAGATTACTAATTAGAGGACTGACTGGTTGAAGAGTTTTCACACCTGGGTTGAATAGCTGACCTAAAGGTTACCCCAAAACCAGCATACACACTGACCCTTTGCGATAAGATTGCCCATCCCTAGCTTACAGAAATCTCAGAAGTAAGATTTCCATAAAGGGCATTTCCTATCATCTAAACCATATCATACAGCTCTTGCTTAATTTGGCCATAACGTAGGGAAGTTGAACATGACTAAATTCTGGTAATAGAATTCGAATGATTTTCCTTAGTGATGCGTTAATATTAGTTATTGGCATTAAGTAGATATATTACTTCACGTAAACCACAAACAAACATTTGAATATTTGGGGAACGTCGATATAAAAAATACAAATTCATACGTATGTAGCGTACGTATACCTATTGTTTCAACATGTATTATCTAGGTGTGCATATATTTTTAAATAACACATATTGTTACAAGATATATAAACGCATATATAATGATATATAAGCATATATAATACGATTTAAGGAAATACAAAGAAATAAACCGCGATTTTCAACAATGAAAAAAAAAATATATGTATATGATTTTTCATTGTTGAAAATCGCGGTTTATTTCTTTGTATTTCCATACAACAGTCTGTCGTTTTGCACGCCTTATGTCCAGCGTCTGCTCTCGATTCGTTAAGCCTGCGGATCAGACGGGATCGAAATGGTTTTTTGATACGTATGACGCAATGCACTGCGCCCCCCCCACCCCGACAGAGCCTCCTAATCGAGCAAACGCACCCAGTGCCAGCGGGTCCTCCGTGCATCGCGGCTCGCTTCCAGCACGACCATGGTGCGCAGGAGCCGCCTTCCCGCACAAAGGGCGAAATCTGGGCTTTCGACAGAGACGGTCCCACCGTGACTGTTTTTCGGCTTACGGCTGCACTGCACTTCGTATCTGCGATGCTCCGTGGGTGCTGCCGCAAAGGGCTGCGCACCACCGAAATCGGGCCGGTTCTGTCATGGCTTTCAGGAGGAGAGTGGGGTAAGGAGACCCCGGCGAGAAAAATAACAGGCGCGTAGCGCTTATTTCGGGAGACTGGCGGCGATTAAATAATTAAATACAGTCATTTGGGATGGCCGGGACGAATCGTTTATGGTGTTATTCATAACAAAGGTTTTTGCGTGCCTCCTGTATCTCTAATTCTAAATATCAAGTTCTAAAACGCATTTTTAAAAGCACATTGATGGAGCGTGACACTTCCTCCCTTTATGATTTTTAAGGATTGTAATCAAGTACGGCGTTAACGCATGTTTAAAAGTCGATTGCAATATAACAAAAGTGTATACAGCATGGCTACTAAAATAGCTAAATAAACCTCCGTACTCATGTTCCTACTTAAAATTTGCGTGACAAAAGACTGTTTGTATGCAATAAGTGACGCATTAATACAGTTGCTTTTGCTTTAAAAGGACAGATTCGTTGTGTTTAGGTTTACAGAATGTGCGTAATGCTTGCAGACTTGAGTATTTTGTTTTTGAGCATTTCATGGGCGGATGGTTGGGGGTTATAAATATTTGATGAGACGAGCACATGTTTTGACCTTATGTCCACCGCCCCCCCCGCCCCGCACTGTTTGGCCAGGAGGATGCGGAGGTTTGGGTGCCATCGGATAGGTCTGCTCTGGAAAGGCCTCCTCCTGTTTCTTGCGGCTGCTTTCGCTGGGCAACTTCTGGGCATCATCTTCAATAAAAGGTCAGCGTCGCCCTAAGCAGTGCACCTCCTGGTCTGTCTGGTGCCGTCGGTGGCCACACGGTAATTTCTGATAACAGCCAGATTCTTTGTTCCACTTTCTGTAATGAGCCGGAGAATAAGCGTCCGCAGGGAGCAGCCGTGCCGGCACAGCGCAGGTTGATGCTGTTTCATTTGCTGAAGCTTAATTTTTTCAGATGGCAGGGCAGGTCAAAGAGGGAACTCTCTAGAAGAAAGTTGTTCTTTGTTAATTAAATTTCCATGCCTTCTCAGTTTATGTTTAATGGATATTGGATGCAGTCTTCATTTCCTCTTGTGTAACACCACACTTGGGGTTTCCTTGGCCTTATTCCCCTGCATCTGCCCCCCCCCTGCCCCCCCCACAGTGCAGAGAGGCCCCCGTCGCTCTTCTCTCTGCCATCCGTCGACTCCCTCGCTCCTCCTCTCGGCTTCTGCCAGGTGCGCACCCACGTCATGTTCTTGAAGACCCACAAGACGGCTAGCAGCACCGTGCTCAACGTGCTGTACCGCTTTGGGGAGGAGAGGGGCCTTCAGTTCGCTCTGCCCCTCGGTTACCAGTTTGGCTACCCCATGCACTTCATCGCCCACAGAGTTAAAGGGTACCGAGGGCCGCGTGCTGTGGAGTTCAGCATCATGGGGAACCACATGCGCTTCAACAAAGTGGAGGTACGGTTACCTGATGCAGCACTTAGTCCTTTCCGGCATCCTGGTTGTATCCTGAGTAGAACATCTGTAAAAAAATACTTGATGTCAGAGAAGTCTATGACTATTCCTACCTATTATTGATTACAGCTGTTATTTCTGGGATTAAATATTAAATTCCACGAGCCTTTGTTTACCTCTTTCCCCTTCGCCTCTTCCTTTTTCTCCTCCCCTTCTTAACAATAAATATTTTTAGGTCGAGAAAGTGATGCCCGCGGACACATTCTACTTCTCCATCATCCGTGACCCTGTGGCTCTGGCGGAGTCGTCCTATGGTTATTACAAAGCGGTGGCCCCTGCGTTCAAGCGATCGAAGGGACTCGCGGACTTCGCCTCAGACCCGTGGCGGTATTACGACCCCCGATTGCGTAACAACCACTACGCCCGCAACCTCCTGTGGTTTGACTTTGGCCTGGACCATAATTCCAACTTCTCGCTGCCCTTAGCCAAGAGAGGGGAGGCAGTGGTGCGCAGGTCCTTCAGTCTTATACTGATATCCGAGTACTTTGACGAGTCTATGGTACTCCTCCGCCACGCCCTCTGCTGGCCGCTAGATGCAGTGGTCTCCTTCAGCCTGAATGCCCGGCAAGCAGGGGCCAGCAGGGGGAGCTTCGGTGGGAGGCTGACTCTGACAGAGGAGCAGAAGCAGAAACTCCGAGAGTGGAACGCACTCGACTGGCACCTCTATGTGTCCTTTAATCGAACCTTCTGGGAGAAGGTGGAGCTCTTTGGGAAGGCTCGCATGGATACGGAGGTGGCCCTCTTGAGGACCCGGCGGGATGTGATGGCCCGGATCTGCCTGCAAGATGACGGGCGGCCTGTGGAGGCCAGTCGTATCCAGGACAAGGCGATCCGGCCCTTCCAGAGTGGGATGGTGAAGATTCTTGGGTATATGCTGAGATCAGGCCTGGACAATGCAACCTATCATGCATGCCTGAGGATGATCAGGCCTGAGATCCAGTACAAAGACTTCCTTGATGCAAAGCAATTCCCTCGCCCTCTGCAGCCTTCCGTGTTGGGTGCTGGATCCCTGCGGAGAGAACTGCAACCCCCCAGGAGAACTGAGCAGAGACCAGTGAGAGGAACACGGAGTGGCTTGGACAGGATGGGTTTAGGTCTCAACCAGACTGTACTCCTGGCAGGAAGGAAACGCCCACTAAGATAGCTGTATAGACTCTTCCTGTTAAATGCAGAAGCGACCTGAACTGGTTCTGACTGGCGTATGACACTCAGGCTCAGAAACACTCTATGAACACTGCTAAGGATAACTGGTTTTCCTCCCCTGTTTTCTTTGTGTTTTAATCGTATCTGTATGCACTTTCGGAAAGAGAATCGTAACGCAGGTCCCCAGTGTCCGCCGTGGCGTATTGCGAAATCGCGATGAGGCACACGGTCAGCAGTTTTTCTTGAATATGGAAATGAGCGCTGAGACTGCGTGCGCGGCGGAGGAGGAGGAGAGAAGCGGTCAGCGGCAGAGGTGCGGCATTTCGAGTGTCGTGGTGCATGCATGCGTCTGCTCGGCCTTCTAGCAGAAGCAAGTGGGACATTCCCGTCTGCACGCATTCGGCGAATGAGCATAGGCATCCCCTGCCCCCCGGGGGGGAAGTGCCACTACACTGCTAACCCGTTACTTACCCAGAAGCCAATCTGGCGTAATGAGAGTGATGATGTGAAGTACCATGACAATCCAGCCGAATCAGTTCTCACATGCTGTTAACTCGGCACCTTTAATTATGCGTAATTATGTCATTATAGATAAGAAAATATTAGTGTATTCCCTCCACTGACTGAAGTCCAGTTGCTGTCAAAAGTTCTGCAGACCCCTGCGAGTGGGTGGTCCTCAGACTGAGATGCCCATTGGCTCATTGGGCCTGAAGGATGTTGGGATGGTTCCTAGTCTGATTCCTTTTAATCACCTGGTCATCAGCATAAACTAATGAATGATACCACAGGTGTTTAACATGATTAATTAATCCGTCAAGCTTCCTATAGTACGAGTATTTAAAAAAAAAAAAAAAAACTTGAATGCTTCTTAAAAACATGCTTAAATTTTCAAATCGTTATTGATAAGTAACATAAAGGAGAATAATATGTTAAATCTCAATAGCATAGGCATCCGTTTGGTTTTTTGCGCCATTGTGAAACATTTGCATGAAATTCTTATTCTTGAGTATGGTACATTTTTCAGTTATGTGATAATGTTTCAAGTGGTTGTTTGTCCTTGTGGATTACATTTGATCTTGACATGGCTTTGAATGTGTTCATTTATGTGCAGAATTGCAGAAAGGTTACAGTGTTTCAAGAAGCGTCATTCATACTTTATGGTTGTACGGTACAGCGGCTGCCCCACTACAAGCCCCAGATAGGCGAGAACCCAGGGGGACGTCAGGAACCGGGAAGGGATCCGAGGGCAAAACTGAGGTCTGGTGATGTGGGGGGGGGGTGGGGGGGGAGGTTTTCCGCGGTTGCTGGTGATGAAAGCCAGCATCCTCGCACCAAGCTGGGACCGTCTAAGAATGAGGGGACTGAGAAGCGTGGAGATGTTTAAATGACGAAACACTCAAAAGTCTAAAAAGACTATAATGTGTAGGGAATCATCGGTTTATTTTAAAGCTTTGACAGTTAGGATGTATTTCTGCGTGTATGTGATGATAAAGGCAGCCTGATGGCACGGTGGGTCAGACTGAAGGCCTCACGTATCCAGGATCGTTAATAAATTAGCCTCTTTGTGCAAGTGTGCGTTTCCTGTAAATGGTACCAGGCTCGACTTAGTACTGGATAAAGAGTTAAGGAAGACCGATGGACAAAACGGGAAGGACGTTTCTTCATTTGACAGCACTGCCACTCAGACCACCCAGTGTGTTCAGGTTCACAGTCTGTTCTGCTTCCGACTGAAGATCCAAGAGCTGTTTTGTCGTGTAGGTAAGTTGAGCCTGTCGTGATGCCCCTGGCGAGACGCGCTGCTTGATACAGAATTACAGTCCCATTGGTGAACGTGGGTGAAACGGGGACAGCACTGGTAGACCGCTAAAGCAGTGGTCATCTCTGTTAACGTCATCGGGGAGCACAGCGAAGCCAGTATAGCTAAAACACGGAGCGCTTATGACTAACGGGGGAACGGGGCTATAAATCTGGCACTTTATGCTGGGGAAAAGGGCCGTTGCTACGAGACTGGTCTCCTGTGTTTGGTCCCTGTGTCTCTGCATAAACAATGTATGAGGCCGTCATCCGAGCCAATAGGCAACAGAGTGCTTTGGTTGACTGCCATGCCCTTGCCCTGTGCCGTCCTCTTCATCACTAAAAGCTGCTCTACGTGGAGAGGGTCATGGGTGTTGGATTCATGATTTTCCCAGGCAGATGCGGCTCATTCCTGTTCACCAGTCAGGGAGGACATTTTTGCAAATCCGTGTATCTAGGTGGATTACCTCACTAAAACATATACCCCGTAAGTCAATGTTAAATGTGCGGCGACCCAATTTAGTAATGTTAACCTTCAAGGTGGCCCAAGGAGAATGGATAATTGAGAGGAGTATGAACACCTTGACTTTTCATCATTCTCTGCTTTACGTACTCCACTTATAGTCCAAAGGTTAATTCTATTGTCCATATGAACACCTGTGTGTTGTATTGACTAATCTCATATTCACTTATGCTGTTAAAAAGCCTTTTGTAACAGGGTTTTGACGGAGATGTCACGTGACTGCAGCTGAAAGTTGGAATGCAGAGTAGCGTTCACAGAGGGATTTGCCGGCAGTTTCTCTGTTATTTTGAAAAGGTGCGTGACAGATTGGCACTAACGCGGAGCTAATGTGAAACTGCATTTTTGCCATAAGTGACTCCCACTCTGAGTGTGACTGGCTGCATCCTTCATGCTGGAGTAACCAGGCCACATGCTGATGCAGCTCAGATAGGAAAAATAATGCGACCAGGTGGCTGATAGTGTTGCCTGAGAATTGCAGGACGGCACAGATCAGTTGTCACCTTCTTGTTGCAGGTTTACTGCACTTGCTGCTGTCTGAGCATTAGTAAATTAATTAGGTGAATCTTCAACTTTTTAAATTACAGGATATTTGGGATCTAAAAAGTCATGATTGTTTTATTTCAAATTAAAATAAAACTACACCGCTCCTCTTTTCCTTTGAATGTTGGTTTCTGATGTCTAATTTATTTTTCTTATTTGAAAACATTGTATGTTTGGTTTAAAATATACAATTATGTCATTAATGTGTATGTATAGCTTTTTTAAAGAATAAAATGGACTAATTTCTCTAGATTGTGGACAGCCTGGCATCCGTCTCCTTTTTCCTTTATTCGCATTCAGAGTGAGATGTTCATCCAGTCTCTGGGCTGTATGTCAGTTAGTTGCTATGCCGACTGAGGACGTGTCATCACAAGTTAACAAACTGGAAATTCTGGATTGCATTCTCTGAAAAGCTCTGCTCTCTTTCCTTCAACAGAATTTCCCACATTAATAAAATGTGTTTCAGATGTGCTGTGGTCTGTTTCACTGTTACTAATGTTGTGGTGGCTGGTGACACCTAATGTATTTGAAAACAACAATGAGAAATTGGAAGCAAAATGTAAAGCAAAGGAGTACATAAATTCCCAAGAGGAAAGAGATCTTGAAGACCAGGGTTAATTTGGTGTGGTTTGATGCCTGGGGGGTGGGGGTGCACCCTATAAAGAATCACCCAAATATGCTAGAAAGAGGTTAGCTTATTAGTCAGGGTTGTGGCTAAGGGTGGGCATGGATAGGCTGCCCACTCAACTGATCATCATTGTGATTGACAACTACTACAACTACAACTACTCCATTACAGTAGCATTCCTGTGTGTGTGATGCAGTGCCGTCTAAGGGCTCGAAGATCACAGGCATCCACTATGGTTTTCCGGCCTTGACCCTTACGCACAGACACCGCCGCTCTGAGAGGCTCTTTTTATACCCAATCGTGTTGCCAATTGACCTAATAAGGTGTATATTGGTCCTCCAGTTGATTCTTATATGTCCATTTAACTTTTCCGGCCTCTTATTGCTACCTGTCCCAACTTTTTTGGAATGTGTAGCTCTCATGAAATCCAAAATGAGCCAATATTTGGCATGACATTTCAAAATGTCTCACTTTCAACATTTGATATGTCATCTATATTCTATTCTGAAAATAATATTGAAATTTGAAACTTCCACTTCATTGCATTCTGTTTTTATTCATAATTTGTACAGTCTCCCAACTTTTTTGGAATCGGGTTTGTACCAATAAAGCTCTCCTCGCTTCCATATATCATCGCTGGTGTGTCTCAGCCTTTTTTTTTTTTTATTTGGACATTTTGAAATGACTGTTTACCTTCACTTTTTAAAAACAGTCATATTAATATACGCTGCAATATTACACAAACTCGTGAGCATACAGAATACACTCAATTCCTGTGACACAGAAGGGCCAGCATGGGAGTAAATGGAGATTAAATAATTCCTGATATAATTTATTAAATATTTATGACTTTGCTCCCGATTCAAGTGGTTTTGAAGACTATGGAGTAGGCTAAAACATCAGAAGACTGCTGCTTTGGAAGACAGCACAGCTTTCCATATGCCTTCATAAAAAATTGCATTCTTCTAAGGCGTTGTGAAGGTACAACACAAATTACACTAATGGGTATTAAATTAGAAATATGTATAGGTGCATAAGAACTGAGTGTAGTTGGCGGAATTCATTGACATGCATGTGTATACTTTGACCATTTAATCTCCAGTGACTAAATAAAAAGTGCATTAGAACAAAATGAACATTTTGAAAAATGCTATTCCTAAAAATAGAAATAATACTGCATAGTGTCTTAAATAATATTATACAGACTGTTATGAAATAGAAAACTATTTAGGGTTTTTTAATTTCGTGGTACGACTGGCCATCTTCGCCCCCTGGAGTTGTAATGAATATTGCATTACACTCAAATCAATTCAGTGATTATCTCGACAAACACGTGGACTCGTGTTATTTTCATTTTCTGGTTTCATGCCGATACAGGCACAGCATATGAAAATGGGGGCAAGGTAATGGTTTAGATGTCACTATTGTTGCAATAAAGTCATTCTATTTACCTGAAACAAAATTGGGATTCTTCGGAGTATCAGTCTAGAACTAGAACAAGAACAGTTGAACAGCAAACACAGGACAATACAAAAATTAAAACAATACACAACAACGACTACAGCAATGAAACAGCAGAAGCAGTACAAGTAAACAATGTGCAGGACAGTGTATATATATAGCCAGTTAACTGAACAAATAACAGAAACATTAAATCTTCGATTTTGCTACATTATGCATTAAAAACTACAAATAGTGCAGCTTATGCCATGTAAGAGAAGAATAGACACGGATATATTCAAAATTAGATTACACTGACATTAATGTCATAAAAAGTAGTCTTATCTTGGGACGATGATTTTTAATTGATTGCTTTTCCTGGTCTGCTCGTGTTTGGTTTCGACAGTGCATTACTTTGGCCTTATAGTGCACTGTCACTGCACTGTGGTGCAATGGGGCGAATTTTGTGTCAATGTGTGCATAATTAAGTTCATAGGATATCAGATATGTCATGCGAAAAATACACATATGAATTAATGTAATTAAACTTCAGTACAGTTCGGAAATTACTGAAGACGACAGAGCCACTATCAAAGCAGCAAGGAAGAGAATTAGCCCGCAGCTAACGGGTTGGTCTCATTTGCTGTAGGAATGGTTTTAATGATGGAGTCTCAGTGTGAGTATTTTATGTATTTCCCTGCCGTTCCCATTTCGGACCTGTCAGACCCGGCCAGGTATCGGACCCTCCCGCGCCGCAGCAATCTCTATCTTGGCGAAACAGTGCGCTTTTTGCTGGTCCTACGCTGCAAGGAGGGGACAGCTGGCTCGGCAGTTGGCGGCGCATCGGAGAGCCCCAGCAGCCGGGCTTGGAGAGAGCTAGCCGGATCTCTTTGTGCTGTGGCCAGCGTCAGCCCCGGCGAGAGCAGGCAGCGATCGCAGCCCCATCGAGACTATCAGAGTAGCGGCGATGAGGGCGCCGAAGAGGGCGACGACGAGGAAAGCGGTGCGGCCAGCGCGGGCAGGAGGGAGGCGAGGAACCGGGGCTTCAGGGACTGCCAGCCTCTTCTCATACACAACAACACGGGTAACGGCGGTCGGGAGTACCGCAGGGCTCCGCTGCAGGTGAATACTATTTTGAGGTTTACCTTGCTTTTTGTGCAAAATATATACGGTGGCATTGTCTGGGTGAAAAGCTGCAAGCGTCGCGTGGGGCTGTTGGATAATAGGAAGTTCAGGTTTCATTTTTAGGTGTGCTCTCGTATTAAGGCGATGTTACGGTGAATAGATTGGGTTATACGGCGATCTTGGGCATTTATTCAGGCATCCTGACTTTAGGCTATATTTTCATTTGTTTACTACTGTATTGTACTCCATTGCTGTTTAAAATCCTTGCTTAAGTAAAAATAACACTGTAAAAAATGGAATAGCATTCAGATACTGTCTTGTTTTGATGCTGTATCATGACTCATATCCGGGTTGGTAGTGTACAGTGCAAATATTCCGTATTCCCGTATGGATTATGTCACTCACGTCAACGCCTTTCCGACCGAGGTGCGGGAACTGAGCCTACTGAGGAGGCAAATGGGTGCTGTGGTGTCCCCAGGAAGTGCGTGTTTCCCATAGATCAGTGGTACCCAACCACAGTCCTGGAGGGCCGGAGCCCTGTGTAGTTTAGTTCTTTCCCTGTTCCACCATAAATGATTCAGCTCAAGAGCTGTGTGGTAATTCGCACAAGGAGTTGAATCAGGTGTGTTAAATGAGGGGAAACCTAAAAATATGCAGGGCTCTGGCCCTCCAGGACTGGAGTTGGGCAACCCTGCCGTAGATATTCAGGGAACGGTCACCATCTACTGTTAATAGGCTTTATAAGGACAGATAACAGGCTTAAAGTTTTTCCCCATGTAGTCAAACGTACACACCCTTTTCCAGGTTTAGGCACTTTTTGTAGTTCCTTTTTCCTTGAGTGTCAGCTTGTCTGCATAGGAGTTCACGCAGAATCAGGTGCTGCCGCATTTTTTAAGTGTCTGGAGCAGTTTGTGTCTCTGCTACCTTAGTTGTGATCCCACCTTGTTCTCACGCAGTCTCCCCTGGATGACCCAGTGGTGCTGCCTGACGAAGTCATCTTCCCCTTGACTGTGTCCCTTGATAAGCTCCCTGTCAGCACTCTCAAGGTCAAGGTGAGAAGCCCAGCCCGCAGCATGGACCATTAGGGGATGGCTATTCTCCAGGGTTTGTGCATGTTACCCGATATGTCATGACTCGTTGATTATACTGTGCTGGAATAATAGATCTGAAGCTTTTTGGTTGGAAGTCTCACACTGTTACTCCTCATCTTCTCAGGTATTAAAATCATGATTATTTACTCGTCGACTTTGGGGAAAAATACATTTATTGAACGTTTAAAATACTTTTTAACAGAGAATTTCCTTGAACTCTAAATATAATTAAACTGAGAAACAAATAAAAAGGGGCTGGAAAGGGGGGGCGCTGGGTTTACAACACAAGACAAAAGGGGCTGGAAAGGGGGGGCGCTGGGTTTACAACACAAGACAAAACGAGAGCATCACTGCAAACCGAAATGTGTCGTGATAAGCAATTTATCGTGATTCGTTTGTTTCGCTAATTGTTGGAAACCAGTTGTAATTGTCTGTGTGTGTGTGTCTGCCTGCACACGTACCAGGTCATCGTAACAGTGTGGAAGCGGGACGTGGAGAAAGCGGAGGTCAGAGAGCACGGATACCTCACCGTCCTGCAGCAGCGCAGCCCCAGCCATACCTTCCGGCATGACCTCAACACCTTCAAGGCGCAGGGTCAGTCTGCCAAATCAGCGCGTTCAATTTCAAATACTTCTCACGTCGTCAGCCAATCATGGAATAGAACCAGCATGCTATCTGTTTGTTATGAGAACAATGAAACGGTTTACTTAAAATCATACACCATCAGCACAATGGCTTAGAATTCCTGTCATACTTGGTTCCTGCATTTCCTGTTCCCTCTAAACAGTTAGCACCACTCTGACTGTTCTGCCACCCCCTACTGTGAAGTGCCAGCAGATGACTGTGGCTGGGAAGCACCTCACTGTCCTGAAAGGTAGAACACCCTTTTTCCATCCTACTACTTACAACATACATTTTGAAAGAGAAAAAAAAGTACTAATTCCAGTGACCTTTTATCTAAGCACGAACTAAAGACCATTCTAAAGCCCAGCTGTGCTGTCATGCACTGTCAGTCACCAAGAAATTTAATCTGCTTCCTGTTGGCCGCTTTATTGGTTCCTGTTTGGTTTAAACAGGAAGTTATTGACAGAATGAAATATTACTCTGCCTCCGTGGCTGGTGATTACATCTTTACAAATTTGAGGTAGATCATATGTCAGCTTACTGTGGCATGCCGGTGTCACGTGTCAAAAATGTTTTTGGGGAAAGTTGGACCGGCTGGACAACTACAGCCACAGCACTGATGGAACTTGGAATCAGCCCAAAGCTTTTCACGGGTGGGGAGTTTCTTTTCAGGGGTGTACGAAAGTCTGGGGCATGGGGTGCTATGGAAAATATTCAGTTGGTAGAGAAAAAAAATCCTTTGTTTTGGAAATGTCATGCATGTGCTATACAAACAGGCAGGTCTCTGGTCAAGCATTCACTTTCAACTACATCAGTCTCAGGTCAATTGTCTCACAAGGTCTTCAATGTCCATTCTGATGTGACCCGGCCTGCCTGATATATACTGGGTTACAAAGGCAAAACACAGTAACTACACTGACTCTGGGGGGGGGGGGGGGTAAGGGGT
>JAODKF010000002.1:10060138-10077782 GCA_026779585.1 Mormyrus proboscirostris
ATCTCACCGCACATGTATATAATGTAAATTGTATATGTGTACAGTGACAATAAAAAAGCATTCTATTCTATTCTATTTGAATAGGACTCTATCAGCATGCCACATTAATATTTGCCCACTCCTCCTTGCAAAAGCAATCCAAATCTGGGGGTGTGTACACTTTTTATATCCACTGTATAACATGTAGCAGTTATTTTGTTATAAAAGTATTTTATATAAATACATTTTATATTATTATATATTATTATATAATTTTATATTTTATACAACATAAAAATAAGTGGATTTGACGTCATGTGCCCCTACTGTCCTTGCAAAATCTATTTTCATACTTGGTCAGTTTTGACATTCATATCTATGGAATACAAAGTATAATACTTCATAATTGGCTTGCTTCATTCCTATTTAGACTAATGAAAAAATCTGATTGGTTGGCATTTGCCCAGTCTTGGGGTGGGCCAATGTGGACCTTCAATGAATTGGGCCTGTTTGGAACACTCAAATTCTTCTGAAGTTTTTTTCTGAAAATCCATTTGGAATAGGCTTTCCCGTTCCTGCTGGTTCATGTGGAAAACGCAGTAAAAACCTATTAATTACAATCTCGTACGTTTTTCAATTTTACCAAATCGACAGTTTTACATATTTATTACGCATCATGTATATTAATACGTTGCAAAACCTAAATACGGCACTAACAACCCCTTATATGGTGTAGCTGCGATGGCCGAGTGGTTAAGGCGTTGGACTTGAAATCCAATGGGGTTTCCCCGCGCAGGTTCGAACCCTGCTCGCAGCGGCATGCGATAGTTTTGCGGCTTCTGGCTCATACGTTAAAAGTGCATACAAAAGCAGTATAAAAAAACACCTGTACAGGCAGGTGTTCTTCGTTAACTGACTAATGAAAAATGGGAAGTCACGTTTTTCGCTTCGCTGAACAAGAAAATGCCAGATAGAAATATTCCATAGCGTAGTCGCTCATCTGAGAGAAAAAAAGAATAAAATGAATTAGAACTAGATTTGCGGTTTGCAGTGCTTGCGGTACGAGAGGTCTACTAATGAGCTATCAAGCTTAAATTCATTTCGCGTTGTGCTGACCACAGACATATCCAGGTGAATTTTCAATAAATGAAATAAGCACAGATTTCAGGCTTCCTGAAATTGTGGGACTCTATATAATGCAGCATTTAGCAGGGTTGCCAACTTTGGTCAGCTGGCTGGTGTGAGATTTTCAATTCGAGACAAGTCTATAAACGTATTTACGTGTATATAACGGTTTTATTACCTTTAGGCCTTTTTTTCCAATAGCTGCTAGGCTATTGCTTCTCAGCATCTCCTGGGCTTTACCTTCCTTTATAGCTCCCATCCTTCCAAGTCCCCGCTTCCCTCGGGCACTGAATGAGACCTTGTGCTTCACTTAATGACACCAAAGGGCGCTGACCATGCGTCGGTTTTTCACGCGCCGGGTGTGAGAATGTGTTGATGAGCAAGGTCCGAGGGAAGTGGGGCCTAGCAGGTATTGAAAAAAATGGCCTAATTTTAGAGAAAAAAATCGTATAAATGTAACAATGGATTAAAATCAAATGAAATGTGCTGTGTCCTATAGACCTCAGGTAGTTCTACAATCGGTACTACGTTTTGGGTTGCAGGCTCCCACAGCCTAGGAACTATTGGGTAATTTTAGAGAAAAAAATCATATAAATTTAACAAATGGTTAAAATCGAATGAAAGGTGCTGTGTCCTATAGTGCTGCGGTAGTAGCATAATTTGCACCCATTTGGGCGTCATAAACTACCATTACCTAGAAGCTATTGAAAGAAATCTATTTCCCCACTTTTTCCTTTTAAAATGATAATTTAAAATACAATAAAGTGTTAAAAAAAATAATTAAAATTCACTGCGTCCTGTGTATATCAGGTAGTTGTAGGATATGCACCCATTTTGGAGTTACTGGATCCCATTGCATTTAAGTTATTGCAAGCATCAGTATTTTATTATTCTGACGGTAATTCGTTGACGGTCCCTAATCACCGTTGTACGAGTGCCTCCGAGGCTGTGGAATTGTTCTGGACGTCTTTCGACCGCCTTATGCCGGCTAGCGTGAGTGAAGCACCGCCGCTAAGTCTGGAGAGTGTGAATCTGAATATCCATCGAATATCCAACCTAAAACTGACTTCACCTCGGTGAGTGCCACGCCAGATGCGTGAGAGTTGGCAACCCTGATTTAGTCTTCTACCGGACACAGTACAGTATATATTAGATAATGTGGGAATATTCGATTTATGCATGTCGATTTTCAAAAAAATTTCACAGTACACGTATTCAGTCATACGATTGCAAAATAAACCAACACCACAATGCCATCTATTTAGTAATTTAAAGAAGCTCACATCTTTGGTGCAAGAAGCACTTAATAAGAGGATAAAGTCAACTGTTCGCATACTGCTGGAGAGCGCTGTGCATGTTTCAGTTTGCTGTTTACGGAAGCGGTATTTTATATATATATAGATTTTTGTAGATTTTTTTCCAGTTGTTTTCATTCAATTAAATATTGGATTTATTAAAATTTTGTATGTATGAATGTATAAATCTGAAAGTTACAATGTGAAGGCTGGGGAAAACAGTTCCGACCTAAAGTGTCCCAGATGAGTACGGTTCTCGTTTGTTATAGACATGGAGATTCACAAAGGGGCGGTGTTAGAATTGGAGGACAACCAATCATTGGCGGTAACCTATCAAATTCGGATCATTGTCACTGCCAGTTCCCTGCGTTGCAGTTTCTTCATCTGGTTAGTCTAAGGTCCATTCCTCTGGTGGTTTCGGAATTGGAAGACTGTTGTCACGTGGTACGGGTTTCATTGCTGAAGGCACATTAGGGTATTCAATTGACATCTTGTTTTTGGCAGAGAAACCAGGCACATTAGTCACACAGAAGCAACAGTCCGTTACCTGATCTTTCTGTTCTCACCATATGATTGGGACAGGAAATGACATTGTCTTTTGAGTGCCTCTGAGCCAGGCTCTCAGACAGACAGCACATGTCGCACAACAAATGTGAGGCGCCCATTCCTTGTCCTAATCATCTATTTTTATAGCCAAAGTACAGATGATATGCTTTCTTCACAGGAGCAGTCATTGAGCGTCTCTGAGGCATAAGCGTATATTTGCCACAAATATAGCAGAATGTATTGCGGCTGTTACGACATTGACAAGACATATCGACCGACTCCAATCGTACTGCAAATGTCTATAGCATCCAGCTGACTTGTTACATTGCTACTGAGGCAATGCAATGTTCTGAAACAATACATACACACTATCGGGTCTATATTAACCCATTGAGCACTTTTATAGCCTGCTGAGGCAGTGTCAAGCTGGCTCCGGCCTACCCAGGCATGCCTGAACTGCAAACTTCCACAGAACAGTTTCCAACCTGGCCTGATTCTATGCCTGGACATTCTCAGACACAGAAAAAAAACTGATTGGTCGGCATTTGCCCAGTCTTGGGATGAGTTAACCTCGTGTTTGGGTGGGCCAGTGTGGACCTTCAATGAATTTACTGTGTTTGTAACACTCAGATTTTACTGTACAAGGTTTTTGTTGGAAAATCCATTTGGAATAGGCTTCCCCCTTGTTGGTTAATGTGGAATACACAGCAACGCCCAATTAATTACAATCCCGTACTTTTTTCAATTTTACCAAATCAACAGTTGATGTTACATATTATTTAATAGATGCAGAAATATTTTTTTAAACTTAAACACTACACAACTATGCATATAACTACACTGCTCAAAAAAATAAAGGGAACACTTTTTAATCAGAGTATAGCATCAAGTCAATTAAATGTCTGGGATATTGATCTGATTAGTTAAGTCGCAGAGGGGGTTGTTAATCAGTTTCAGCTGCTTTGGTGTTAATGAAATTAGCAACAGGTGCACTAGAGGGGCAACAATGTGATGACCCCCAAAACAGGAATGGTTTAACAGGTGGAGGCCACTGACATTTTTCCCTCCTCATCTTCTCTGACTGTGTTTTCACAAGGTTTTGCATTTGGCTACAGTCAGTGTCACTACTGACAGCATGAGGTGATACCTGGACCCTACAGAGGTTACACAGATAGTCCAACTCCTCCAGGATGGTGCATCAACATGTGCCATTGCCAGGAGGTTTACTGTATCTCCCAGCACAGTCTCAATGGCATGGAGGAGATTCCAGGAGAGGGCAGTTTCTCTAGGACTGCTGGCCAGAACCATAGAAGGTCCCTAACCCATCAGAAGTACCGGTATGTGCTCCTTTGTGCAAGGAGGAACAGGATGAGCACTGCCAGAGCCCTACAAAATGACCTCCAGCAGGCCACTGGTGTGAATGTCTCTGACCAAACAATCAGAAATATGAGGGTGACTTGAGTGCCCGATGTCCTCTAGTGGGCCCTGTGCTCACTGCCTGGCACCGTGGAGCTCTATTGGCATTTGCCATAGAATACCGGAATTGGCAGGCCCTCCACTGGCACACAGTGCTTTTCACAGTTAACCCTGAGCACTTGTGACAGATGTGAAAGGGTCTGGAGAAGCCATGGAGAATGTTATGCTTCCTGTAATATTGTTCAGCATGACCGGTTTGGTGGTGGGTTAGTGATGGTCTGGGGAGGCATATCCATGGAGGGACGCACAGACCTCCAGAGGCTAGACAACGGCACCTTGACTACCATTAGTTATCGGGATGAAATCCTTGGACCTATTATCAGACCCTACGCTGGTGCAGTGGGTCCTGGGTTCCTCCTGGTGCATGACAATGCCCAGCCTCATGTGGTGAGAGTATGCAGGCAGTTCCTGGAGGATGAAGGAATTGATACCATTGACTGGCTACCACACTCACCTGACCTAAATGCAATAGAACATCTCTGGGACATTACATTACAGACCATCCAACGCCACCTGGTTGCACCTCAGACTGTACAGGAGCTTAGTGATGCCCTGGTCCAGATCTGGGAGGAGATGCCCCAAGACACCATCTGTCATCTCATTAGGAGCATTAGCCCTGACGTTATCAGGCATACAAGCACATGGGGGCCATACACACTACTGAGTATGATTTTGAGTTGCTGCAATGAAATTTCAGCAAAATGGATTAGCCTGCAGCATCATTTTTTCACTTTGATTTTTGGGGTGTCTTTGAATTCAGCCTCTGTTGGTTGATCATTTTCATTTCCTTCAAGCAATGTGGCATCCTTTCATTCCTAACACATCACCCAGTCCACATCAGTATAGATATCCAGCATGATTTTTTTTTCCCATTAAGATCTGATATGTTTTCAAAGTGTTCCTGTAGTTTTTTTTTAGCAGTGTATTTAGAAGCAAAGCTGCCAGTAACTGGACTGCTGAAGCAAATTTTACCATTCGCAAACCAAATCCTAACAAGTCCAGACAATTCTAAGGGGTATCCAAACAAATGGTAATGTCACATTGTCATATGATCACTGAGTGCATGTGATTTTACGGTTTGGCAGTGAAAAGACACTCAGCAAATAAACGTTCAGTTTTTAGCCTATTCACCTGTAATAGAGGATTGGTCTACAAGGTAAGATGGGAAATTGTATAGTTTTACACATATTAATTATTACTTGATCTATGTTAATTTCCTTGAATTGTGATGCTAGCTGGTTATATTTGAATTGGAACATTAGTGCATGTGCTGTTCTGTAAATATTGTTACTCATACATCAAAAACATTTTTTCCAACTACATGAGTTAAAGAGGTTAGCTCTGGGCTGTTGATAGAAATGCATATCCCAGTTTTGATCATACTTCCATTTATTTCCTAAAACCAGCATTATTGCTCACATTTCCTGTAGTAAGAGTACCATGAACGCATTTTTGATTGGAATGATATAAATCACTGGATTCAATTACAAAACATACAAACTTAAACTTGTACACAAGGTTTCCCTTTGTATGGGAGTATTTTATAACAAGTGTGAAGGATGATAGCTTCTTAATTAGTCTTTTACTTGTGATTACATCAGCAGTTAACTGAATGACTGTATCTAAAATAATGACATTAATACCAGATTTTCTAAACTGTCATGTGAACTACATTTTATGAAAGTGACATATAATGTCTTGTGGGAATTTGTAGACATGACAGACTGGTAAACCTGACTCATAATAGTCAGATATTATGCTCCAGTATACCCAAGGAAAATACTGGTTTAGTACTGGCAAGAAGCCTGGAAGCAAGAAGTGGAAGGGTGTGCTGCAACAGATTGATTCATGTCCATTACTATATCTAGGGAAAATGCATAGCTTGTAAAAGTGGGTATCATAAGTTGTGATGAAAATGTCAGTCCTGATTTTGGTGGGAGGGGGCCTGGTCCTTGAGACTGATGCCGTAAAAATATTGCACCAATTTGTCTGGCATTTTCAGTTTCTGCATTCCACAATAGTGAAAATATACTTGTATTTAAATATTTACTTTAAAGTGAACATTATACCTTAAACTCTGGTTTCTGGATGGTATGTTAACTTTAATAAATATCCATGCGTAAATGAAGCACAAAAAAAATCAATATATTTAGGGAAAAGTCCATCTAATAACCACCTACCCAGTACAATGATTTTTATATTTTAAACTCACTATGCAGCACAATATGCACACTAGTTACCCAAGGAAGCAAAATGGTCTCTAGCATATTCAGCTGTACTGGAAGTGGGTTCAACAGATCAGAACTTCAAAAATCAGAACTTTTATTGTTCAAGAATCAGGAATAACTATGTAGCAATTACATAATGGTAACATTAAATGGAAAATTTTAAATTAAAAAAAAATCTCAAAAATGGGCTCTTGTGAAAAACTCTAGCCCACAACCTGTTGATGAGAATGAACACATTTGATAAGTACAGCTACAAGTACAGCTACAAAACGCAACATACATTGTCTGTCAGAGGAGCATTTTTAATCATTCCTATTTAGCAGCAGACATACAAACAAAATAAGATGTCTGGTGTCCATCCTTGGTAACAAATTAAGAGCATAATTCCATCAGCCTCACTTTATGAGCTTGGTTCTTAAATATAAGTATAAAACGATGAAATTAAAGAGGGAGAAATAAATAGTGAAAAAATCCTGAACAGAGTTACATGAATTAAGATACCTGTGTTACGGTCTAAATTATTACAGACAACACAGAAGTGGTACGTTTCTGGACAAATAACCCCTATGTTTTGCATGAATCCTGTAGAAAAGTGTTCCTAAACCCAGTCCCCATGGATCCCCGAACAGGTCACATTTTTGCTCCATCTCAGCTCCCAACACACTTGTACCAGGTATTTGCTGTTCTTGATTGTGTGCTGGAAGTGAGGAAAAAATATATGGATATCTGGGCGTCCCTGGAGACTGGGTCAAGAAACATTGCTGTAGATTAACAGTAGGCCTGTGGATCACAAGCAGCAGACCGCTTCAGCTTGGGGAGTGCTATAATTTCAGACAGCCAGGTCATCGTCTGGGTCCTCTGGGTCAAAGTCATCGCTTGCATCGGGATCGTAAACAATTCGGCCAGAACCGGGACGAGGCTGAAGTAGGGCAGACTTCCTGTACAGGAAAAGGAGAGAGCAACTCAGCAATGATGAGCAATATGATCGAAAGTTATTCAGCTTGGCAATCATCTGAGACGACTAACCTTGTGTATCGTCAGTAACAACTCTGGTAAATGACTGCAAACGATGTATTTCTACAATAACTATTCTATAACTATTCTGGATCTCAACAATGTGCAAATTCTAGAGACTGGAAAAAAGAAAAAAAAAATGAATCCTTGTACAACAAAAAGTGCCATGGTACATTCCACCTGGATGAAAATATACTAACGGAATAGTGTCAAATGCACACTAAGAAAGAAAAGAAAAAGACTTAAGACTTAGTAAGACAGAAAAAAGCAATGCTACATTTCCTGGATATTTCATTAGCCAACGTAGGCTGTCCCAGATCACAATAATATGTTGTGCATTCAGTGTTACCACAGTTACATTGTTGTACATAAAAAGCAGTAGTAGGCTAATAATTGGAGGGTAAATGTGTATTTACTTCTCTTCACTGAAGACAAAAGGAAGAGACAACTTTTCTTTGGCTTCTTTTTCACCTTCAGACAAGCGAAGGTTAAAGGTCAAGTTGGCAGCAGGATCTACCTAAGTAAAGAAACACTGATTAATGTGCTATATTCACATAAAAATGCCGCAGTATACCTTCAGGGACTTTTCTGAAAAAAGTATGTACTGTAACTACTTATTCGGGACAGTGTAATGGGAGATTTGTTTGCCTTGTTTCATGTTTATTGCATGTTTAGACAAATTCAAACTTAAGTGATCTCTATGTATGGAAAAGTGCAATGTACATTAACTTGTCTTGCCCTATCTGTGTCAGCGTTTGTTATTCCAGAGGTTAAATTTCATTTTTGGATTGTATGTATGTGGCTGGGTCTAAATCCAAGCACAGCTGGCTATTGTGCATGATGACTAATGAAAAATGGATGACAGTATGCCTCTTACTTCACGCTCATCTTCTTCAGTCTGCAGATGCCCATGACGGCTGGGCCGGGCTTTGACGGTGACCGTCAGATCCTCCTTAACACTGAAGTACTCCTCCTGGTAACACAAACAGAAACGATGACCAATGGGCCTCAGGTTACAGCTGGTTACAGTCTACAAAGGCTCTTGGCTCAGTCGATATCTGCTAACATTTTTATAATTTCACCTTTTATTTCATGATGCTAAAAGTGCTGTTTGCATAAGTTACAAATTGGAATGCAAGAAAAGGGCACAAGGATTTTGAGGTGTCCCCAACTCCACTATAGCAGAACAGCAAAATCAGTTACTATAAATTTCCAATCATGCAGATGACACTGAGGTCAAGCAACTACAGCTCTGGAAAAAATGTAGAGACCACTCTAGATATAGACCATTGTCTAAATCTGCATTTTCAAATCCTGGATTAATTCTGGTTCTGCTGGCAGAAGGCTACTGAGCCTGCAGGTTGCTAACAGACTCAAAATTTCTAAGACAGCAGCACACAAGAACAAGGTGACACAGAAGACACTGGCAATGATCAAAAACCAGCCAGGTAAAGGACAGAAGCAACTTTCTAATGCCACAGATGACCGTCAACTTATCTGACAGTTTCTCACGAATTGTAGGATGACTTCAAGTGACCTTCAAAAGGAATAGGAAACATTAAGTGATGTGAAATGCACTGCTAGGACAGTTCATATCAGGCTCCTAGAAGCAGGACTGAAGACCCATTTAGAATGAAAGAAGCCCTTCATTAATGAGGAACAGAGAAGAACCAGGCTGCAGTTTGCTATATTCACAGACATAAATTGAGAAATGAGTGAAACAAAAATTGTGTTGTGGTCTCTTAATTTTTTCCAGAGTTGTATACGAGACACTGGCCTCTTCTACGTCCACAGTATGAGATTCCTGGTGCCTCCTACCTTGTGAGTAACCTTGCCAGATTTGGTACGTCTCATTGTCTTGGCAACGGCCTGCTGATCCACGTCTCCTGCTACCACAGATATAACAGCAGTAGCCAGATGGCATAAACTACCCACGATGCCCTGTTGGTGCAGATCGCAGTGCAGCAACGCCACAACTCTCCTCAGTGCTCCACCTTGTGGATAAATTTTTTTTCACACAAACCATGAGGAGGGCAAGTTTCTCCAACATTATTTACATTTTTATAAGAGTTTACCTAAATCGTTTTAGATTAACTGGAATAACCTCTCCTGAGTTCCTGTAGTCGCTGGCAGACAGTAGCAGGGGGATGGTGCCTCAAAACCCAGGAAAGTGAATCTATGACAAGTGTTGCTGGTTTCGACTCCTCCAACCCACTCAGGTGGGCATTGAGCTCCTCAGATATGAACTGATGAACAGTGAAAAGTGGCTGTTCAGACCAGCCTAGTGGGTCGGTGTAGCCATTGTGGACGCACAGCCTACATCAAAAAAGGGAGGGAGGGGCTTAATGGTGGAGTTTAACACAAACCCAGGGAAGGTACTCAGGACAGACTGCACACATGTACACACAGTGTTCCCAATCTCAGCTTGAGCTATGCTAATCCACACACTTCATAGCTTACTTTACAATTTACCTTTGCTCGTATTTCCTATCAAGTCCCATTCTTAGATCCTCTTCACAAACTTCAAATGCGAGCACGTGGACATCCTCCTCCCTAAAATACAATTATTCTTTTGTTTCTGTATATTACATTTAATTCCCCCTAAAGAATAGACTGGATTTTAGCGGGAGAAAAAAAAAATACCAAACCAAAATATTATTCAACGGCAGACGGTATAAACAAACATTATAGTGGTTTCAGAAGAAAAAAAAATAAAAAAAACCCAGCGCCCATGCATTGGTAAGACTTCCAGGATAAATTTAAACATAATACTAGAATTACAAGAAATGTTGTGGTTGATTGTTAAAATACACTTAATGTGATCCTCTGTTTTACTTAATTTGTAACACTCCACATCCTGAAAGCAATGGGTCGGTCACGAAGAGTAAATAAATGCATTGATTAAAAAAAAAAACGATTTCATACCGATGCAAGGCGGCAGCGATACAGCTCTGGAGAAGCTGCCGTCCACAGCACTCCACCGTGTCTGTAGAGTCGAGCTTTTAGGTTTAAAGGACTCCTCAGAATGTTCAGAAATACCTTATTATACACGCCATATACACATTTTAAAAGTGTTACAAATGTAAAAGGTATGTAGAAATGTTAAGTGTATTTTTTTACCTTGAATTATTACGAATCCTCCATTTTCGGTACCTTGTATTACATCCAGCAACATGCTGATTCCGTCGATGTGGGTTTATTCCCCACCTTTTCCTTCGTAATGGTAATTGAAAGCCTGTATTCAACAGGCCAGCTGCATTACGTGAGCACGAGGCTTTCCTGTGGCCTACCGATGTAATGTTTCTAAAATCAGTCTAAATTTACTGCTTCTGACAGAAAGAAAACTTGTCTTTCGTGCATCTTAAGTAACTTGAAATTGTATTTGCATACATGGCTTAAATTTCAATTAATTTTGGCAGCGAGAAAAGACATCCACTTGTACGTCGAAACTCTATGTCCCACAATCCCCTGTTTTTTCCAATGACAATGCAGGGTTTTTTTTAAACTACTGATCACCGAATCAAAGCGTTAGGATTCCCCTAATACGCGAATTTAGAAATGGGGATCGACGGGTGTAAATATTTACATACCATTATATTATCTATATACCAGGAATGGTACCGGCGGTATAAATAATTAGGCTGCTTGAGAAGCACAATTGCACGTTTTGCTGAGCGAAAGAAAACAGCAGATAATAATGTGAGGATTATTTACTGGTTAAATACACGTGTTGCGTTGAACGCACGACAGTAAGCACTAAATAGTACACTGATCAAAAAGCTCAATAAGATGACTATATTGCAGCTCGGCATTGTCGCATTTTCGCAATAAAACCAAAAACCTGCTGACATGTGGCAACACAAAGCACTGCTAATGTGGAAAACGGGAAACACTTTACACGAACACATCTAAACATAAATTGAATTCCTGAATTAATTTGTTCAACCCAGAACCTAAAGGGTAGATATGTCTCTGCCTATCATAAAGTAATCGTAGACATTTACTTAGCCATTTATTTAGCCATTTCCAAGCTGATATAACATATACATATTAGCAGACTGAGAGAAATTTCGCGACGGCCGAGGAAGCGGCGTAGCCTACGACGCATGTCAACTGAGAAACAAAGAATATGATTGGTTGAGAAAAAATGACTGACTGGATTGTCCCGAAGTTTATTGGTCGTATATAAACAATGACAACCACTCCGCCCACAATCAGTTAATGAACTACAGTTCCCGACATGCCCCAGCGAACCGTGTTTTCTTGACCACGAGGGGCCTCCCTAGAGTTAGTTGACATTGATAATGGTGGGAGTGAAGCGCGTAGATGTTACCGAGACGAATTTAGTACAACTTTTGTCGTTTGTCAGAGAAAGGGGATAATACTTCCGATTTCCCCCGTAACTATTGCATCCAGAAGAAAAGAGGCTAATAGCAAAGGTCTACTATCCAAAGAGACGCTAATATGTAGCCAGCTAATTTGGATTGTGGAAGGAGCGGTTTACTTAGCTCGCAATGTAAAGCTGTGGTGAAAGACTTTTTTTTTTTTTTTTACTGTTTTTATGCGACGGACTAGCTAGGAAAGGGGAGTCAGAATACGAGTTTCGTGGATACCCCTGCAGGCGGGAACAGTGTTTCACCGACGCCCGGTGAATTAGTCTTTCATCGGCGCTTGCCTGCGCCTCGTCCCCCGTCGAGGCTGCAGCTAAGCCAGCCAGCCCGGAGAAAAGGACAGCAGAGCCGGGTACCGACTGTGGCTTTGCTCGAGTGACAATGCTTGAAATTATGGCTGAGCATCAAGGTGGGTCTTTTTATGGAGTAAAGCGGTTGACTTGGACGTGCTCGGGAACTATTTTTTTTTTTTTGGCTCGACGCGGCTAGCTAGTCGGCTAAGTAGTTACCCAAGTAGACAACGGCGTCGTCGTTTTCCGTCCAGGTCTAACCGATTTAACTGCTCGTCGAGATAGTCAGACGCCGGCTCCTTTTGTCGGTCAGTCGATCCTGGGCTGTTTTATCCCGTTTTATTCAATAAGCGTTGCGGCAGCTTGGCGATGCCGTGTGGGCGTCCGTGCTATAGCCAACTAGCTAAGTTGAACTGTTCCAGGGCGAAACAACAGAAAACCCGCAACATTATTTTTTTTCCTCACAGATGTTTGACTTGCCGCTAGCAGAAGGTCAGTCTGACTGCTTAACTCTGCGTTTTTACTCGATACGGACATTTCGCCCCCTAAAAACACACAGAAAACTGTCCAAAGTGCCTTAAGTTTTGTTTCATCCTCTTTTTTTAGTCCTAGCTAGCCTAGCCCCTTGGCTGTGGCTGGTCCGCAACCGAGACGAAGTTAATTAAAGCACGACAGACGCACCAAGTGCCTAAAGTGTTGTGCTTTTTTGCCTTTTTACTTATTTCGTCGAAATTCTTTTCGTGCCTATTATGTGTCCCTTAAAAAGCAAAGCTGGGGATGGGGGGGCTGTAGCCGCTTACTACCGCATGGCGAGTCAAACGGATGGGGGAGGAAAAAGCGTTAACCGGGCTGGCTAAATAGAAGAAAAAACAACTTTCAGATGGTCAGTTTAAAGTTTTTTTATGTTAACGATGGGGGCATCGAAGCCGGATCCCGCATTCCCGGGAAGTCGCCGTGGCAGCCCCGCGGGGTGTCCGACGATTGTGTGTGTTTCTGCATTCGGTTCGTCCTCCCCGGCGCCGATTGCTAGCGCCCTGTCTAGCGCGGTGCTCTACTGAGGTAACTGGCCGCCTCTCAGCGGTCCTTAAGCCTGCTCTTCCTCCCCCATCTTTCCCTGCATCCGGCTGGCTATGGTCCGTCGTTATGTGATGATCGCCTTTTGCGCCGGATCTGTACGCCAGATGGTCAGTCGCGGTGTAGTGGACGGGGGTAGCTGGGCATGGTTTCTGGATTTAGGTTATCGCGGCTAACCGTTTAATTAGCCTGCTACCTAGATTAAGCCGGGTAGCGTGTAACGTAAAACGGAGACAAACCAGCGCTCTTGAGTGCAGGTTAAATGGTGTATAACTGCGTGAAAACGATGAAGTCATTGCAATGCAACGCCGCCGACGCTGGAAACTTGATTCTGCTTCGTAATAATTCTTTTTCCTCGTTTGTTTCCCCCCCCAATAGATACACTTCTAAAATGCAAAACAGAGCCTCTGGTAAGATCGATTTCTTCTTTGTTCGTGTATCGATTGATCGCCGCCGTGTTTTTCTAAATTCTTCTCTCCTGTGTCTAGTAGCTTTGTCCTTTAGAGGTAACTTGCATGGAGGGCGATCCCTCAAATTGTATTGCACAATATATTCCTGATCGATAAAAATGACCTCACCGAATCATAAGCATTTAGTTGTACAGCCCTTGGGGCTAGCTGCAGTGCTGTCGGTCTCAATTTACAGTCGTGCGCAGTCTGATTTATTGTCCGAAGCACGAGTTAGGCGATAAAACTGCAGCTTGGTGGGAGACTGTAATGATCGGGTCTGTCGCTGTTTTTACACTCGTGTTACCAGTAAGCTAGATGATCTGTGTTGACTTTCTGTAGCCCTCGGAGGGGAGAAAGAGGACAGTGGAAGACTTCAACAAGTTCTGCAGCTTTGTACTCGCCTACGCTGGTTACATCCCTACTCCTAAAGAGGTATGTGTAGAGCCGCCCTCCGCATTCAGCGTTTTGTTTCCCCCAGTATTGTAATCCAAGCGTTCCGGGCGTTCTGACGAGCTACCTATCGAAACGTACTATCGAGCCTTTTGCGCATGTGCAGTCCCGCCGTTTGGGGGTTAGGGTAGGGGTTTTGGGGGGGGTTAGGGCTATCGGTTAGCACTATGGTAGCCTAACTCGACAAAGTAATTCGACTCGACAGAACACCGGTACTTGGGTTTTGTGGTGATACGCCGAATATTTTGTGACACAGCGCCCTCTGCTGGTGGCTTAGTATAACAGTCTAAAAGTTTGCCTCGTGCAGATCATTAACTCTGGTCCCGGAGACCGATCACCATAAAGACCTAAGGTGCAGCTTTAATTGAACGCACCTGACACCGATAAACAGGCCTTTCAGTGGCATCTCCGTATTAGAGCAAACTTAGCTTCAACATAGCTGCAGTACTTTTCTGCATCCCGTGTGTTAAATTGGGGCTGCGTGTAAGCCTTCTAAAGCGTGTCGGGTTGCAGATCTCCAGGAGCCGGGTTGGTGACGTGTCTAGGGTCATGCCTGCAGTTGATGTGGAGGTTTTTCGTTTGTTTTTGAACTTGTATAATGGATTAAGTCCAGCAATAAAATTGTGTTTTGGTTAGTTTTGTCTGTTGTCCCAATACATTTTGACGTACCAGTTTACGTCTCTGTTGCTATGATTGAAAGGTCACTGGTTTAAGTCATGGCCTCAACAGAATAGTCACATGTCCCTGGGCTCTTGAGCAAGGCCCTTAACCCCCAACTCCAGGTGCTCTGCAAGCTGACCGGCTCTGCTCTGTGACCTCCAAGTTTGCTCTCCCATGTGTGGGTGTGGGGGCAATGGGTGTTTGTCACTGTAGTGTTCCGCATGTTCCCTGTGTTTCCAAAGATAGGCTGCTATGTCACTGTGATCTTGTACTGGTTAAGGTTTGATAGAAGATAGGTGGCTGACCATCAAACCCCTCCCCCCTCCCTCAGCTGTTTGTCACCTGTTTGTATGCCTTTTCCTTCAGGAAACCACCTGGTCTCCAGCCTCTTCCAGTTCCTCGGGGGCTTCAGGGGAAGGAGACGGAGCGTCAGACCTGCATACCATCCACACCTTTGTGCGCAAAGCCCGTGTGAACAAAGGCAAGAACCTTCGTGGGTTGCATGAGGGTGGCCCCCTGCTGGACAAGATGCGCCTGAAAGACTCACTGTATGGGGGCCACGGCGGGGGAAAGACAGAGCGCAGGAAGGAGAAAAGGCTAAAAAAGCTGACTCTGGGGGCAAGTGAAGCGGACAGGGGGGGCAGCACTGGGGAGAAGCGAGCCCGGATCAAGCATAGTCAGAACCCAAAGTCTCCTAAGTGTCCAAAGAAGCCGAAGAACTCCGCCCAGAGTGAGACAGACTCTGAAGCGGCCCCCATCAAGCAGGAGGAGCGCGCGGGAGCGGGGGCGGCAGCAGAGAGGGGGGTCGGCCCTGAGGTGCAGGTGCTGGGCGAGGAGTCGACCAGGGAGGCAGAGCTGAGCTCCAGCGAGGGCGAGACCTGGATCGCAGACGAGGACATCATGGTGGAGTCAGGTGGGTGTCTGCACAGTGCACACAGCTCCTGTGGAGCCTGTTTGCTGAGAATTAGCTAAAGCCGGCAAGACGGATGACTTTGGTCCCTGCTGGCCGCAGTCGGGGCTCTTTTCCTACAAGGACGCCATATTGTGTCTCACCCAGTCCTGTGAAAGCTTTTGTGCAATAGGGCTTGAAAATTATATATCTATGAATGATGGACAGCCAGGGATGTCCTGTGTTTCATGGAATGGGGGCTTTAAAGCCGCTCAAAGTTAATTGCGTTGCTTTATATAAATTGCGTTGTTTATATAAAACTGAATGGGAGTGGAACTCCTAGTGCGAGGTTCTTATAGAGCACTGTCTCTCCTCACTCTTGCGCTCCCCAGGTGACGACTCATGGGACTTGATCACCTGTTACTGCGGAAAGCCGTTCGCCGGGCGTCCAATGATCGAGTGCAACCACTGCGGGGTGTGGGTGCACCTCTCCTGCGCCAAGATTAGAAAGTCCAACGTGCCCGATATCTTCTACTGCCACAAGTGCAGGGACTGCCGCCAGGACAGACGTTCTGGGCACAAGAAAGACACTTAAAATGTGGGAGGAGTCGTCCTGCTGCATCCTCCCACCCCTTTACCTTGGGGGGTAGAACATTCCCCTTTGTGTTCTAAAGTGGCCCTTTTTTCAGAGGAACTTTTTCATCTCCAGTGCTAAGTATTCCCAGATCTTTGTTGGAAGCTCCATGGCTGGTTCTATTGTCAAACTGAAGCTCTAAACTAATTTAAATTGGGGGGGAGGAGAGGGGAGGGGGGACCCGCAGTCTCATTCGCAGTGTCTCATTGTGGCTTTCACCTGGCAAGGCATGGTCTGAAACGCCAAAAACCGGAAATCCTGACTTGAAAATCACAATCAGAAGACTGCGTTGTTTAAGCTTTGTGGTGCACGAGTTGCTGGTGTTCTACACAGCTCTCATACTCTAGTTACGTCCAACGAGATTTCTGGAATAGACACTGCATTGGAACATGGACATTTATAAAAAAAAAAATCAAATTATTTTGAGCTGCAAGTTTTCAAGATATGCCTTGTTGGGGAAAAACAAATTTTCATCCATTAACTACGATCTTAGAATGATGACACAGATGAAGCCAGAATCTCCGAAGTCTGTAACCAAAGATTAAAAATTTCATCTACAGGATTTGCTGTGTTTAGTTCGTCAACCTGTTATAAATGCAGCATAAACTCATTATAAATGCAGTTTCTTCAGGAATGGTTTGTTAGGCCATTTGTGATGTTCTTGTACTTGCACTTCATTTTTTTTTCCTTTTGATTGGTAAACATTCAGTCCACCCACCCAGAAATGTCACCAAAACTAACTTTTCATTTGTGATTGTTAGTGTTTGTGCTTTGTTTCCTCCCTCCTCCCCCCCCCCTCTTCAGAACTTTTTTTAGGTTTTTAAGTTCTGTGATTGGTGCCCTGAATGTGCTCCAGGCTGACCCCCCCCCCATCGCGTATGGGCTGGGAAGCCGATCTGTCCATTGACACTTACCTCAGCAAGTGCGGTTAGTGTGTGTGTTTCACAAATCATTCTGTCAAGTCTCCTGGGCTGCTGTGCTGAGTGTCAATGTTGCGTCATAACCTCAAGTCTATTTGTTTTTTTTTTCTTTCCTTTTTTGATGCTGGGGAGCAGGGGTTGCATAATTTCAACCCAGTTTTTAGAGCCCCCAGCTACACAGACAATTTTGCAAGTTGTCATAATTAGCGATCTCTTAATGACCT
>JAODKF010000002.1:10087256-10098483 GCA_026779585.1 Mormyrus proboscirostris
TAACACTCTGAGGAAGACGACAGTGAACGTCGAAACATGTCAGGTGTAGTAAACCTAAAAAATTAGATGTCTGATAAGAAAGAAAAAAAAAAAGAGTATTGTCATAGCTTTTCTGTTTTCATACTTTGATATAGTTTGAAGATAAATATTTACCTCTGCTTTAAGTTCAAATATAGGGTGTTTTCCAGATTTGTTTTAGCGTATGAAATATTTTGCCAAAATGATATCATTATGTTTTCATAATATCTTGACGTATATTATTTCCATATTATTTCCTTCCATAGTAAAACTAAATAAATAAATAATTGAACCCTTTATTGTCCCTGTGGGGAAACTCTTTTTACGCCTTCCTCAGCTTGCTCTTTGTAGAGCAAGCTGTCCAAAGCAATCTAAAACTAGTCATAATGTCAGATTCTTTAAAGATAACATCAACATTAGATTCATTTTTAATACATGCTTGTAGTTCAGACCAAAATGTATTAACAATGTGGAAAAGCCAAAATATATGTTGTAGAATTTCTGGCCTGCTATTGTCGCGATCCGCTCCGTTCGATCCTCCCGTGTGCCACGCCCACCTCATTACCTTGTGTTCCTGCCCGATTGTGTTCACCTGTGTCTTGTTAACCCCTGCTTGTCAGGGTATATGAGTCCACGTCTTCCCTAGTCTTACGTCGGTCATTGTCGTAGTGTCATGGTTATTCGTGCCTGTCTGCTGTGTCTCCCAAGAATAAACCCTGTTCATCCCGTCAACCCTGTGGCTCGTGCCTCCGTACCTGCTTGCCCGCCACAAACCGTGACAGAATGACCGACCCAAAAGAAGACGCACCGCAGCAGGGCGAGGATCTTTGGCTCGTCCTGCTGCACAAGGTGCAGTATTGGCGCGAGCAGCTGGTGATCCGTGAGGATCCCGGCTCGCTCGCCCTGGCAGAGCGTAGCTGGGACCTCCTGCAGGGAGTGAACCCTCGGACGGAGGAGAGCAACTTGGCGGAGGTGCGTTCCCTGCTGCAGCAGCTCGCACGCAGGGGAAGGGAGAGACAGCCCCAGCCGCTCGCCTCCAATGAGGCAACCCCGCCTCCCGCTACGGGGTCCGGACGGCGGAAGAAGAAAAGGCGCCGAGAGAAGCCAGGAGTCGCCCCGACCCTCTTCTTGGGAGCCTGCTCCCTACTCCCTGCTTGGGAGAACACCGCACCCGCCTACCCGGTCAGCCCCGCTGAGGAGCTGTCTCCCCCGATGGAGGCTTACTTTTATCGGCCGGAGCGTCTGGGGCACGGGGGAATAAAGCCTCTTGCTATTGCAAAAGACACAATTTTTATTTATATTTACTTTAAATCATTCAAATATAAGGGATTTAACTGGATACACTTTGTGGGTTATTTTATATAAACTTATTTTACCTTATTAGTTATGCAGTGTCTACTAGGAGCCATCCAAACTCATTTCCATTCAATTTGTTACCCTAAAAAGAATTCCAATATGGAGTATTTACAAGGATATGGTTTGACTGAAGTATAGACCTTAAGAATTTATTAATACATTCAGGATTCCAGAAATTCTTTCCCCGTAGTATAATATTAGTATTAAAATCTATAACAGTTATTGTTTTTCACAAGCCTTAACATTTCTTCAGGGATTGCATTGATGACATTGATACAGTCTGATACTGGTACAGTAATACAAGCACTATATCTTTCTGCAAAATCTTTATAACAAAACGTAATTGTTTTCATTCAGTAATTGTTAACTAAACTAAAACTAAACTGTGAACTAAAAATATTCCTTTTTCAGTCCAGTTTTCAATTTTAAATTGTTTTTAATTCAATGTATTTGTTGTTTTAGATTAAGTAAGCATAAGGGGAGAAATTATTTTTATAAATCAGCAACCAAACAAGAAGTGACTGCTGGATCCATCTGGTTTTAAATGCAACATTAGAAGTTCTAAAGTCTGAAACACCTTTTTCCTGTGGACGTCAGATAATCTCTGTTTTAATATAATGAGGTTTATTCCTCCAAATGAATCTAAAAATAATCTGGCACATCCAAGACCAAAGAAGCATATACTACTCTAGACAATACCTCCGACTTAGACAAATGTATATGACCATTCAAAGAAAAGTCTCTAAGCATGCAGCCACGAACTAAGCTTGTTTTCAAATGTTTGATTTATAGGACAAAAATTAAGATCACTTCTAGTATTTGATTTTTTTGAGATCATAATACCAAGATATTTAACGAC
Source organism: Mormyrus proboscirostris (assembly GCA_026779585.1). Taxonomy (NCBI): domain Eukaryota; kingdom Metazoa; phylum Chordata; class Actinopteri; order Osteoglossiformes; family Mormyridae; genus Mormyrus; species Mormyrus proboscirostris. The sequence goes on from JAODKF010000002.1 coordinate 10,089,490, forward strand.
ATCTTTTACAGGAATGTTACATATAGGGATTCGAGCCATTAATTCACATTTATCTATATTTAAAGAGACACCAGAAACAGATGAAAAGTTTTGAAAACATTTTACAGCCTAACTCACTTGTGTCCTGTTTTTTTAGAAAATGACGTGCATCGTCATCAAGTTGGGGGCACTTAATCTCCTTACCCTGAATTTTAATTCCCTGAAAATCATTTTTGTTTAAATAAGTAACAAAACAGCAAAAACAGAAAGGGGCTAATAGGGCAGCCCTGTCTAATTCCCCTGCCAAACTGAAATTTGTGTGAGGTCCCATCAGCCTGATGGATCTATTCTCTTTAGTATATAATGTTCTGATAGCCTTTTGAAAATACTGACCAAATCCAAATGCTTGAAGAGTCTCAAATATACAACAGTTTTCGATGGTATCAAAAGCCTTGTAGAAACCAACAAATAATATAAAACCATCTTGATCTTTGAAGTCACTGTAATCTATAAGATCTAATACCAGACAAGATAAGTTTCTTAGCTGAATTAACTCATTGACTTTTTAAACCCCCAAAGAAGAAATTCAGTTAAATCTTCTTGTAACGTCTTATAAAATTCAGATGTAAGACCATCATTAACCAGGGGATTTATTTTGTTTTATTTTGCTTATACATTTTTAACCTCAGTAATAGTTATTTCTTTATCATGCTCTGTTTTATAATCTTCCTCTATAACTTTAATATCATCTTCTAATGACTGGATAAAATTATGAATTTTGTTTTTAGGAATTGATCATCTATTGTAAGTTTCCCGAGAGAGGCATATTCCCAGTTTTGCTTTTCCAAATTGTAAAAGTATTTTGAGTTTTTTCCCACCTTCCTCAACCCATTTTCTTCTGGACCTAATAAAGGCTCCTTTTGCTTTTTCAAACTCATCTAATTCAGCCTGTAAAATACGTAACTTCGTAATCGGTTGGTGGTCAGTGCTATCTGTAACTACAAATTTCCCTAATAATTTCCTATTTTTAACCTTTTTAACTTGTGCGATTTTTTTACTTTTCCTAATAGCAACAGATCTTATTTTCTATTTCATAAATTCCCAATTTTTATTATATAGTTTTGTTAATTGGGCACTCTTCCAGTATTTCCTATAATTTCTTCATTTTGCAGAATTCTATTGTTCAATTTCCAGTATGACCTAGAGATCTTTGGACCGTTATCCTGACCCAAAACAACACTAATATAAATTACTTTACAGTATGATCAGTTAGTATTAATGGTTCAATAGAGACTTTAAGTATATGACTTTGCAAAGATTTTGATATTAATCAGAAGTCGATCCTTGACTGTTTAGATCTTTTGTTATTAGACCAAGTATACTCCTTCAGTCCCGGGTGCTTATGTCTCTATACATCAATAATCCCCAAACTATGACAAAAGTACACAGTTCAATATCACCCCCCCAAAATATCAATATTATTATGTTTTTCTCTCATCATTTAAATTTCTTCTTCTATTTTGTAAAATAAAGTATTATTATATTGTCTGTTGTTAGAGGCATATATATTCCCCCCCCAAAAAAAAAATAATTACTACTGTTAAAAGAATCCATCTGCCTAACTGATGGATTTTACTGCAAACAACCCTGCCTTTAAATTGACCTTTTAATATTGCTACCCCTGCAGAGTGATTACTGCCAAATGAAAGCCAAATATTGCTGCCCCATTGAGTTTTCCAAAAATTTGAGTCTGAGGAACAAGTATGTCCATCCATCCATCCATCCATCCATTACCTACCGCTTGTCCAGGGTCAGGTCTAGGGGTAGCAGCTTCAGGGGAACTACCCAGACCTCCCTCTCTCTAGCTACCTCTACCAGCTCCTCGGAGAGGACGCCGAGGCATTCCCAGGCTAGCCAAGAGATATAATCCCTCCAGCGTGCCCTGGGTCTGCCCGGGGCCTCCTCCCAGTAGGACATGCACGAGAAACCTCTCCGCCCAGGAGGCATCCGCACCAGATGTCCAAACCATCCAAATTGGCTCCTTTCGACGTGGAGAAGCAGCAGTTCTACTCTGAGACCCTCCCGGATATCCAAACTTCTCACCCAATCCCTAAGGGAGAGCCCAGACACCCTGCGGAGAAACTTCATTTCAGCCACTTGTATTCGCAATCTCATTCTTTCGGTCATTATCCATAGCCATAGACCATAGGTGAGGGTAGGGATGAAGATGGACCAATAGATCAAGAGCTTTGCTTTCCAGCTCAGTTCTTTCTTAGCCACGACGAACCAGTTAAGTGCTTGCAAAACTGAAGACGCCGCTCCGATTCATCTGTCCAGTTCCCAATCTCGCCTACCCTCACTCGTGAACAAGACCCCGAGATACTTGAACTCCTCCACTTGAGGAAGTACCTCTTCCCTGACCTGAAAAGGGCAATCCACCTGTTTCCGGCTGAGAACAATGGTCTCGACTTGGAGGTGCTAATCCTCATCCCCGGCGCTACGCACTTGGCTGCGAACCGCCCCAGAGCATGCTGGAGAGTCCCAGCAGATGAAGTCAACAGGATCATCTGCAAAAAGCAACGAGGCAATCCTGAGGACACCCTCAACACCCTGGCTGCACCTAGAAATCCTGTCCATAAATATTATAAACATGACCGATGACAAAGGGCAGCCCCGGCAGAGCCCAACCCTCACTGGGAACAATGGAGGCAATGCAGATCAAGCTTCTGGACCGAATTGCCCACAATAGTGGACCCCGAACCCCATACTCCCAAAGCACCACCCACAGGGCACCTCAGGGAACCCTCCTCTCCAGTACCCTGGAATAGACTTTCCCAGGAAGGCTGAGAAGTGTGATCCCCCTGTAGTTGGAACACAACCCCGGTCTGCCAATTCAGCGGTACTGTCCCTGACCTCCATGCGCTGTTGAGAAGGCGTGTCAGCCACGACAGCCCCACAACATCCAGAGCCTTTAGGTACTCTGGGTAGATCTCGTCCACCTCCGGGGCCCGACCACCACGTAGCTCTTTAACCACCCTGGCCACCTCTGCCCCAGCGATGGGCAAACCCCCCCAGCACCCTCGGACTCTGTGCCCTCAGATGTCTCAAAGGCAGTGTGCATAGATGTATCTGAGGCAGGGTTGAGGAGGTCCTCATAGTATTCCTTCCACCTCCTGATATTCCGGGTGGTTTGCCAGAATCTTTTTGAGGCCGATTGAAAGTCACTTTCCATGGCCTCACCAATCTCCTCCCACGCCCAGGTTTTTGCTTCATAGACCGCCCAAGCCGCATTCCACCTGGCCTGCCGGTACCAATCAGCTGCCTCCAGAAACCCCCGGGCTAATAATTCCCGGTAGGCCTCCTTCTTCAGCATGACAACCCCCCTCACCTCTGGTGTCCACAACTGGCACTGACCACCCTGCAGCCACAGCTCCATACGGCCGCTTCCACAATGGAGGTCCAGAACAGTATCCATTCAGACTCAATGTCCCCAACCTCCCCCGTTATGCAGATAGAATTCTTGGTGCGAGTTAAAGCTCCGGTGAACAGGAGCCTCTGCCAGACATTCCCAGCAGACCCTCACTATGCACTTGGGCCTACCAGGTCTGGCCGGCTTCCACCCCCGCCACCTGAGCCAACTCACCACCAGGTGGTAATCAGTTGACAGCTCTGCCCCTCTCTTTACCAGAGTGTCCAAGATAAAAGGCTGCAGATGAGATCATACAATTATAAAAATCGATCATCGACCTGTAGCCTCGGGCATGTTTGTTCCATGTCCACTTATGGACACCCTTATGTTAAGGACAAACCATGCATTGCACAGAAGTCCAATAACAGAACACCACTAGGGTCTAGATCAGGGAGGCCGTTCCTTCCAATCATCTCTCTCCAGGTCACACTGTCATTGCCCACGTGAGCGTTGAAGTCCCCCAGCAAAATGATGGAATCCCCTCATGGCGCTCTAGTCAGCATACCACTAAGGGAATCCAAGAAGGGCCGGTACTCTGAACTGCCATTCGGCACATAAGCGCAGATGACAGTCAGAGACCTATCCCCAACCCGAAGGCGCAGGGAGATAGCCCTCTCGTTCACCGGGGTAAACTCTGTTGTTAATGCACCGAGCTGTGAGGCCACCAGTAGCCCCACCCCAGCCGGCGTCGCTCACCTGCCACAACTCCAGAAGAAAAGAGCATCCAGCCCCTGTCCAGGAGATTTGTTCTGGAACCCATGCTATGTGTTGAGGTGAGCCCGACTATATCTAGTCGATATCTCTCAACCTCATGCACAAGCTCAGGCTCCTTCCCCACCAGAGTGGTGACATTCCATGTCCCGAAACCAGTTTTGTCCACCAGGGCCCCCCTTGGCCGCCACCCAATCCACAATGCACCGAACCCCTGACATTCCCCTTGCGGGTGGCGGGCCCAAGAGGGGACAGTCCCATTTGCCTTTTTCGGCTATGCCCAGCTGGAACCCACGGGCCAAGGCCCAACCTCCAGGGTGGGGCCCCGGTGACCCAAGTCCAGGTGAGGGAAACGAGACCTTGGTAGAATTTATCATCATAGGGTTCTTTTGGATTACTCTTGGATTACTGTTTGGCCCCTCCCCTGGGGCCTTTTTGCCTTGCGAGACGCTACCAGGGGCTATTGCTCCCGACAACATAGCCCCCAGGGTCACTGAGGCATGCAAACCCCTCCACCACAATAAGGTGGCAATCCAAGGAGAGGGGAACAAGCATGTGTCTCTTGTAAAAAAAAAAAAAAAAAAGTCTACGCTATATGTTCTACAAAATAAAAACACTGCTTTTCTTTTGGTGGAATCACAGATACCCCTGACATTAACTGAACAAAATGATAAAGACATAAAGTGAACAGACTTGGATCAGACATTAAATTAGGTTACTGTACTGTATATGTGACTCAAAGGGGGTCTTTGCCACAATCAGTTTCCACCATACCCTCACTCTTGCTAGCCATTGATGTTATTGGAGTAAAAAATGAAAACTGGTTGTTTATTCCTTAAAATCCAAAATTTAAGTAAGGACTGCACCAGAACTCTAAATGAACATGCAAATATAATCTTTAGAGAGAAAAATGCCTGTTCTAATCAATTTGTCGACAAAGACAACACAAATGTTCAAGACACTAACAAAGTTTGTGCTGCACGGTCTCCATCTTGGCCAACCCCCACAGTGTAATTCTGTTTGTGCATACGCGAAAATCGTTTAGTTTCATGGGGTAACCTGCGTTTTTTTGCCCTTGGATAGGCTCCTTGTCGCAATATTCGGATAAATGAATGGTTGGACTATGTCAGCCAGTATATCAAACTTCTGAGCTTCTGAGATTTTATGTGACTAAAGTAAGTGAGCATCTCCCCCTAGCGGCCAACTTCACCGAATAAGTGCATTCGCCAAACAGCTATACATTTGCGATAATTTAATATATTTCGTAGCATTAATGTTACGTAAGTAAAACTGACTTCTGGCTTGAATTCCCTCCACTTTGTCAATGATTATGTTTTCATAACCAATAATAATGGCTTTCATACAATATCCCTTACGAAAATTAGCCATGGTTTTACTATGATTAAATAATTAAATACATGGTTTTTGTTTTACCATGGTCTTTACCATGGTTTTTGTTTTACCATGAAGTGCTATGGATAAACCATGATAGTATTTACTATTGGTAGTAAAAAAGTACCATGAGTTACCATAGTAAAGCTATGGTTACTGCATAAAAACCATAGGACACCATAGTGAATTTTCATAAGGGATACGTAATATTAAAAGGAATTTCTTTATGTACATTGTTAAACGTTGACGTTAGTGAAATGGTAGTTATTACGAAAACGCTCGTTATCAAAAACAAATACGAAATGAAATTCATTGCAGAGCAAGTAGTTTACACTGATTTGCAAGCATATCATGATTCACTTCATGTTCCCAGTGACATATTACTGTTTTGTACTTAAAATTTGTTTTAATACAACAAATGCATTTCTTTTAGCCTACGTGACTAGGTTGGAACTACCCGACGTAAATTATGCGAAGTAGGGAGCACGACTTGCTTTACTTGTTGACCTTAATTATAACATGTTAAATGTCCTTAGTCGGGAAGTAACTTCATAATGAAACAAAAATACAGAGTGTTTGAGCCACTGAGTAAATTAATTTACGTCTTGTGACTTGGACGTCAAAGGATGAAAGGGTGGAGAAACTGGGGGGGAAAGGTGAAACATTTTTCTTTTTTCGCCTCGTCTATCGAGGTGGAGTATATGAGGGGAAACACAAAGACCATCTTTATTGCTATAACAAGCCCCTAGCCAGCGCTGCTTTCAGTTTCGCGTTCTCTGGAAAATACTGCGTAGTTTTTTTATGTTTTTAACGTTTAATTAGAGGAGTCTCCGTTATTTTTAGAATAGTGAGGAAACCCATATATGTGGGTGTTATCTTACTTGTCGGTAAGTAACGTGTTGAGCGTTTTATAACATATATGGTAGTATTCTGTATCGGAGAAAGTGGTTGGGTGTGTGTGTGTGTATTTAATATATAAGTATATATAAACCGTTTTCATGTTCGCTTTCTGTTCATTAAAAGTTAGTCCGATTATGCTCGTTTTACTGCGATTGTAGGATTTCGTCGTGGAATTGTGTAGCGTTACACTATTATACAAGTGCACAGTATTATTTCAAGGAAATACATAGCCTACGTGCTAAGTACTGATCGAAAAAGTCGTTACTAATATTCAAGCAGTTTAAATTAATCATGAGGGGGAAAACAGTTAAAAGTACACGCCTACTTCCTTGTTTGTGAACACGGAGAGCATTACGTTCGGGCATTAGTTCACGTAACCTGGTCGCCGATGGAATACATTTGATTGGCCTGAAAAGCTTTGTTTGTGTTTGGTATCTGGGAATCCCGGTGGTAAGCGACGACTGCAAATTCGGGGATCAAGTAAGGTTTAGTAACGATTTCAGTTTGTTTTAGCGCTTCATTTAAGATCCATTATGGGTTTTTGTGTCACTACGTATTCTTTGTTGATAAATATAACAGCATATGGACAGATCATTTTTGCTTCTGTTTATAGCGATAGACATATAAAGAAACATGTCATGAATAACTAGCAACTATATTAACAATCGCTCATTTTTCCGTCGTTACGTAACTGGTTGTAACTGACTCAATTAACTAATCGCGATATTAAGGCTTCGGACGCGCGGTGTCTGGATCCCTGGCAAGCAGCTGAGTACTGGGCAAAAACCTAATTTTAAAATCTCTCTGCAAATAGGGTATGGTACATTTATTTAAATGGCAGAATTTTTCTTCTGCTTTTGTTTTGTAAATCTTGAATATGACCTGGCCGAGCACTTCAAGAGTGGAACAATATTTTAAACATTTTGATAGCATGTGTAATTAACATTAATCCAGCAATTCTGTGATGCACTGTCTAACCTTTTAATGTCATTTATGTGTAAATGCTTTGTGACTGTATTGTTACATTAGCTGTGTAATGTATTTTACTACCGTGCATACGTCATTCATATCTCTTGGGAATATCTAAATATCCGTAAAACTACTGTAACACCCAGCCAGTGTTTAGAAATACTATAACATTATATTGCTGATTTTAAATATCAAGGTAAATCAAGTACTTTATTAATTTGCTTTGGAAAAAAGTGCCAAAAACTATTTTGATGGCTCTGTTCCTTAATCACCAAATGTTAACGTTTTTATACCGTTTTAGGTGAAACATTAGCCGAGGCGTTCTTTGTGTTTCCAGGCCGCCTGCATAAGGTTTTCCACATCTTCTGCCTCACGTACGAGTCTGTACAAGCATGTCAGCACCAGGTATTCATTTACTTAACTATAATAATACATTTTTTATGTATTGCCTTGAACACCATTCTAGACAGCAGGTGTATCACACACCCACAGGAACAAAATCAAAAGTATATTTCAAGCTTGCAAAAAAACAAAAAATTTTAATTATTGGGTATGCTTGCTTTTAGTGATGTTTGTAGCTACTATTTACCATTATATCTGTGCGTCTTAATGCATGTATCTTCCTTAGTAATTATGAAGTGTGATGTAGTCTGATTTGTGCTCTGAAAAGTATGTGCAAATTTATGTGGCATGTATTGGCCTGGGGTCATTGAACTGTTGTTTATTTGGATCCTGGAATTCTTGCCATGCAGTTGAAAGTAAAGTCTTTGTTTAAGGTGTCTCGTGTGGTATCCCTGCTCCTTCGCTAGGTGTGTCTGATGTAGGTGTAATGCTTTTATACTGGTTTATAGACATTGGGAGTGGAGTAGTCCTTCTGCTTCTGGTACCCTGGACCTCCGTCACCGGCATGCTGAAATGTCTCCAGATTAATTTCAGAAGGCAGCTCACTCGTGACGCAACTCCCTTATCTTTGGGGTCCTTGTTTCTGACTGGACATGGCTGGATTCCTGGAAATGAAGATATCTTGCAACCAGACATATCTCCAGCTAAGCCACAAGATCAGTTGTGTTTGGAGGAAGTCAGGGGAATTCAGAGAATTTTCTTGAGTGGCCTGCATCATTAATGCCGTTACCTGCATGTCGTAGATTTGTAGTTCTGGGCCATATGACAATTAATCACGGCATTTCCATTTACTGTAATTCACCGGATGCTTTTGTCTAAAGTGACGTACAAGTGTGGCAGATGGCACATTATGAACATGCATGCTGTGGAGGAGTCGCCTAAGCATAAGCGTGGATAGACTGAGCTTCCAGTACATGTCCGATTATAAGTGCAGTACTTTGTTTTTGTTGTTGTTATTATAACACAAACAAACCGACAAGCGACGATCACAGTACCTGCAAGTTGGAGGCTGCAGTAGGGGAGAGTTTGAAATTTTCAGGGTAAAACACAACTTAATAATTCTTCTTCTGTTGGTTTTGGCTACTTGACATCCATATGATTAATTGCTCTCATGCACCTACCTTGTAGTATCGTCCTTTGCATATCTGGGACTCTCTTAATAAGACTGGAAG
>JAODKF010000002.1:10114220-10126206 GCA_026779585.1 Mormyrus proboscirostris
GTGTTTTGTAACTTAAGACGAACCCTGGGCCGGCCAGTCCAAGCCCCAGGAGGGGACATCTGTCCCTCTCCCCATTTCCTGCCCGAGAGACGGGGCTGACAGAAGAAGAAGTATATTTTTTAAATCTACAGATTGTGTCAGACTGTGATTTCACTTTATAGCTTCAGCAAAAACTATTGCTGGGGCTGAAGGTAAAGAGTGTCACTCAGCTTGGACATGCAGGGGTTAATGGCTGCCTGCTCTCACCTTCAGCTGCTGTTCCGCCTTTACTGGATTCCATTCGTTCTGGCGCAGCGCGTTAGCCACCTCCTCATAGGTCACACCGTGCACTGCCTCCTGCAACTGGTTTGCCAATCATACATCACGTCACTCAAAGAGCAATGTACCCACCAATCACAGTCACAGGGCGTGATGTCTTCCTGAAGCAATTCTTCAGAGAGCAAGTCACCTAACCTGCATGCTAATTTTTAACACCAGGGGAGGGCAAAACGTTATTAGCATTTTAATAGCACTGTGTACAGACATATTGCTTTGCTGGATGACTGCTTCAGTAAGCTATTCATGTCACAATAAGTGTAAAGTCATCTGTGAATACTCATAACAGAAACTAACTTGTCTCTTAACTTGAGGTCAATGTTCCAGTTTGACTGTACTGGTTATTTCCTGGGATTGTCCACGTGTTCATACAGACAAACGTGTCCATAGCTTTTCATGTAATGAAAAACTAGGTAGCGTACATTTTTAAATGCTACAGACTACTGAGGTAAATAGTGCACTTTGAACACAGTGCCCATTAGAAATCGCAGTGGTGTTGGCCCCTGGTCATGTCACATTTCTGTGTACCGGTTTAACCTGCATTTGTCAGTAAACAATACCAATACGATAGTTCTAAAACTTGACATTTTTTTGGTATTTAAAGTAGAATACCAGAGGTTGAACCAGCATCCCGAATACTAACATGATAAATATGATGCTAACGCAAACGGTAGTAATCACTCAACGTGGGGACCTCACCTGGGCCATCACAGCAGACCTAACTGGTTGCTCCCTCTCTTTTTCCTTTTCTGTACTCTCGTCCAGCCGTGAGGTGGACTGGCACGTGTGACTCATCCTAACTGCACTACTGCTGCTCTGGAGCTGCTGCTGCAGTTGCTGCTGCTGTAGCGGTTGTGGTAGCTGCTGCAGTTGTGGTTGCAGCCACGGCCCAGGGCCTTGATTCCCATCGGTCTTCCGATTGTTGACCTGGTTCTTTGACCGTATGAGGTTGGGGGGCGGAGGGCGTGGGGGAGGCGTGAGGTTGGTGTCGCTGAACCGTCGGGGGTCCAACATGGACTGGAGCATGGGTTTGGAAGCTGGGACCCGGGGGCTGTCAGCCAGTGAGATTTTCAACCCGTCCAAGCTTTTCGAGAGGCCTTGAGGGACAGAGAAAACCAGCAGCGTTCAAGACCCCGGCAGGGAGGGGAGCTGTGGGTTTATTAGCCACGATGCACAACGGTCTCCCAAGCCTCACCTGCCAGTCTTTGCAAGTTGGACTTCTCCCTGCCTCGGTCCTTAGATGCTCCAGTATTGAGACAGATTGAAGACCTGCAGAGGTCAAAGGTCACACGTAAAACAAAATAGGCAGGCGTTCTCTCTTAGGAATAGAATTAACTCAACATAGTGAGTGTCATAAAGTGAAATTAAGATTTACAGTATAGATAAGGGTTAACCTGCTTATAGCACATTTTGATCCCATTAATTTTTAATTGTGTTCTACTTTTGGAATTTTAAACAACCTTATTCAAAATTATAGATTATAATAGTGTATTGATTTACTACTGCAATTCACTTGGCTGGCACTATGTGTGCAGACACTACAGCCAATCAGTACCGGAAGGGAAACAAACCCATTCAGGCGATCTGGGGAAGCCCAGCTCTTCTCTGGTTTGATGTCTCCATGACCCTTGTGCTGCAAACCACCCTTCAGAGGAGCAGAGATCAAGCTGGGACCTGCGACCAGCATGGTCACACTTGGTGAGAACCAGCCCACACTCAAGGTCTTTTGGTTTTGCCCTTTCCACTCGTGGAGCTCCAGTCTGCATGGAAAATGGGGGCGGAAAATGACGTCAGTCACCAAGATCAGAGGGGGCTACAAAATTCTACCAAAGCTCTAAAAAAAAAAAAGGAAGCAACAATGAAGGAAACATCCAGCTGTACCATCGTCGTTATTCTGATAGAAGTAACTTATTTAAGGGCACGTTGAAAACCATCTAGCAGATTTGTAGGGCGAAAGCTTTACAATACTTTCATCCTCCAGTTGACACATATTCATCACTAGGCTTCATATTCCAAAGATCATAAGCGGTAGGGATGAACATCCGAATTAGGGCGTGGAATCAAATTTTCGCTGGAATGCGGCTGATCAGTTCCCTCGACTTCCTCACCCGTGATCTATGAGTGTCACCAGGTCATTAGTCTGCAGAGCCAACTTTCTGGGCTCGGTGAAGTCTTTCACAGCGCGCACCTCCCTCGGCTGGGCCTGGAAACGAGGGAAGCAAAGCAAAGGGCATGTAAAAACGGAGAGAGGGCATGCAGGAATCTTCTCCCCGGAATGAGGAAGATGCTGGGCAAAACACCAGTACGATTTAGGAAGGAGATACAGCATTGTTGTCATCTGGGGAGTCACATGGGAGATTAAGCAGATAAAAATGCCCGAAGTCACATGGTCACTTCAGAGCACAATAGCTGTCGTTCATGATCTCAGTAAGCCAAACAGGCTAACATGGAGGAAAGGTAACTCTGACATACCTCAGTCACCAGCGCACTGACTTGAGAGAAGGTAGGCCGGTCAGCGGGATTGCAAGCCCAGCACTTGCGCATCACAGAGTACAGTTCCTGGGGACAGTCTTGAGGTCTCTCCAAGCGTTCCCCCTCCCGCTCCACACGCCACAGTATCTGAGTGGAGAATCTTATTGGCTCATCGATACCATAGATACAAGCCAGGCTGAGCATGACTGGGGGAAGATAGCGGGGACGTCTCTGTTGAGATCCACAATGGAATATATATATATACCTGTCGGCCTGTCAGCCCAAACCAAGGCTCCTCGCAGTAGGTGAACATCTCCCACATCGTAACGCCAAACATCCACACGTCCGAGGAATGGGTGAAGTAGCCCGTTCGCAAACTCTCTGGGGCACACCTGCGAGGTGGGTGGGGCATGATCACATGGTCATGTGACGAGTGCGAGAGAGACTGAAGAATAGTAGAAATTTAGCGAGCAGACACTCATCCAGGGATCCCGGCTGGGCCAGGTGCCGCGGCTCACCAGGCAAACGGGATGCGCCGGTGGGCGTTCATGAGGTAGTGGTCGTTCTCGGTGAGGACGCGCATGAGACCGAAGTCGCCGATCTTGACGAGCTCACGGCTGGCCAGGAGCACGTTGCGGGCCGCTAGGTCGCGGTGGATGAAGTGCCGGCTCTCCAGGTACTCCATGCCCGAAGCGATCTGCGTGGTGAACAGCCACAGGCGCGACAGGGGGAAGTCGTTCTGCCGCAGCCGCAGTGTGTCGTACAGAGAGCCCAGTGGGGCCAGCTCCGTCACCTAAGTCAAATCAGACATTTTCATTACATTTAACAGACACGTTATCCAAAGAGATGCATTTTTTTTGTGAAAGCAGTAAGACAGTCTTTGGAGCAATTAGGGGCTAAGGACTTTGCAAAAGAGCCCGATGGCAACATTATTCTGCAGACCCTAGGATCTGAACCGAAAACCTTCTGACAACCACCCACATAAACCACTTTCTTTAAACCTGATGCTAACAACCTGAGTAGTGAGGGAGACCACTTAGCTGTAGCAACTATCTTCCATGACCAGTTAACCATTACGAGCTTGTGGTGACTAGACAGTCTAGGTAGACTCTTTAAAAAAAAAAAAAAAAAAAAAAAAAAAAGCACAGAAAATGCCTCATTGGCACAGCTGGCAGAGTGTCAGTCTCAGACTGAAGGTTGTGAGTTCAAGCCTCACATGGGGAAGGTTCATTTTTAATGGGGGTGGTGTGTGACTCTGCAGGCTGGGACTCCAATGACCAGAAGGTTATGGGTTTTAAAATCATGTTTGGCAGAATGATTTCACCTTTGGGACCCTGAGCAAGGCCTTTAACCTGAAATTAATACAGGAACTGGCTGGCCCCGTTTTCTCAATTGTACACTGGCTTTGTAATCTATCTCCTGTTAAATAAACGCCTACAACTTCATGAAGTACACATTGTGTCCTAGAGTTCTACTGACGTTCAGTCATTAAGATCCATCCATCCATCCATCCCTTCCCACTCACCCTATGCAGGATTGTTGGGGTCTGGAGCCTATGCTGGAAGCTATGTGCGCAAGGCAGGGAACCACCCAGGATGGGGTGCCAACTATCATTAAAGATCTATGGTATAATAATGTTTTATGAGGGCCATTCTGGAAGGCTCCGTTTGTAGACCGCTAATGGTTAGCTCCAGAAGACAATGACGTGGTCATAGGAAACTACGAAAAATGACAACGGGGCAAACGATACTGATAAATGACCGAAGAGGCCTCACCATCTTCAGGGGTTGAGTGAGGACCACGCCATACAGACGAATGAGGTTGGGATGGTCCAGGGTCTGCATGATGGTCACCTCCTGCAAAAAGTCACTCAGGGTGTCCGCCTGCTCGGATGGGCCAGTTTTCAAGGATTTCACTGCCACTGGTAGCTGGGGGGGTGGAGGGAGTAACAAAGGGGAAAGCAGAGAGAAGAGTCAAAGAGTCAGTGATTAATCAAGTACATCTGCACAAACCAGACACTGGCAAAGCACTTTACACTGCGTCCCATCCACACACTCCTGAGTTACAGCACTCACAATGTGCCCGTTGGGCATCTGCCATTTGCCCTTCCTCACGACGCCAAAGGAGCCGGAGCCCAGCTTCTCAGCCAGCAGCAAATCGCTGTCCTGAATCAGGCAGGTGAAGGACCTCGTCATTTTGGCGCCCTGTGCCGCCCCAGTCCTGTCTCCGCCAGGGTCGGCGCCTGGACCTGCAAACACCTGTTAGAACACAGACAGAATATTACTCTGCTTGTTAAAGGCTCTGGAAGTTACCCAAGCAAAAGAGTAGGAGAGAAAAATAAAACCTAACCTGGACCGATGTATTTATTTTGATAGCAAATAAAGACAATTCATGGCATTATCGTTAACGATTTGAGATATATCTATTGGGGGGGGTCCCTGACCCGATGAGGGGGGACCTCACTTTCATTTTCACAGTTTACGCCATTAATTGTTTGCCTACAAATCTATTAAAGAAATTGTTTTTTCAAACTTCATTTTGATTAGCCCAGTTTAAGGGAGTTTTCTGTAGAGAAAATTTAACTTTAAAAGTTAAAATGGATCATTTCCAAGAAAGAAACAAGGACAAGGCATAGGTTGGCAAAAATCGTAAGAAACACCCTTCTTGAAAAAAAAATATTTAAATGTCACGTTTCTGGACAAAGAAAGGTTGAATCTGACACACTTTGGGACAGTTTTTACACTTTCCTCCAGTCAGTATGCATGCCTGCTGGTACCTACTAAACCTAAAAGATATTTGCAAATTAAGTCTGACCAGATGGCTTCAATTAGCAATGTTAGATGTGTGACATTTTAGAGGAACATAGTAACTTTAAAGCCAGGTACAATTGTTCTGGTACAATGGAGGTTTAGAAACTTTTAAGAAACAACACCATTGAAGTGGAAATGGGGACTTTTTACCAACAAACTGGGCGACAGTGTTTTTGAGTTCACAAATCTATGCCAGAGTCAGCTGACCGGAATGAGACTCCCTTAGGGGAAACAGGAGTCTCTCAGGTCACCGAGTTGTTAGCGCTACAGAAACCAGCCCTAAGAGGAATGGAATCCAGCACGCGAGAGGATTATCCCGAGTGACAAACTGTGTGAGGAAGTAACAGTCCTGTACCTTGGGTAACCACGACCGCAGACGATTGCTGGTCTTGTAGCGTTTGACAGCTTCCCATAATCTTCTCTGCCCTATGAAAACAGACACAAGTCAGGCAAACATGTGGTATATTAAAGATTCTCTCTGCAGACCCATCTGTAAACAGTTCACAATATTCACAGCACTGTCTACACTTAATATCCAAAGTGCTGAAATACACACACCAAGCTGACATATTAATCAGGACCAAACCAGAAATCAGAGATTCAAAAAAAAAAATCTTAAAGGTTTAGAACGTAAGAAATTTACAAACGATAAGAGGCCGTTTGGCCCATCAAGGTTATTTGGGGAGAACAACTAAAATCTCAGAGTTGTTAAAATATTATATAATGTAGCTCTGATTAAATGAACCCAGGGTTTTATCTTGCACTATGCTACATGGTGTGTAAAGAAGTGCTTTCTCAAACCCATTTTAAAATGTTCTCCCGCTAATTTCCACCTATAGCCACAAATTCTACCATTTAAACTAATATTGAAGTAGCCATCTGGCTGAATAGCAAGACATGTACACACACAGGCGCAGACTGACCAGGCTTCCCAATGCCAATCTGTTCGAGATCTGCTTCCTTGACATAGGCAAAGTGCTCTATCCTGGTGATGTTGAGGCCATCCCGCACACGCACATAATACTGCTCCAGCTGCACTTCAGCCAGGAGCTGGTAAAGCCATTGTGTGTCTTGGTCCATCCGCATGACACTGTTCTGTCCCGAGCTGTTCGGAGCCGAGGCCAAGAAGAGACGGAAGGGCAACCATTTAACCCAAGTGCAAGAAAAGAGATCACTGTCCCACAGCTTTGTTCACACGTTTCCCCAGAACACCTTCATTCTAGAGATTTGGTGTTTTCCACAGAATATATATATATAATCTCATTAGATGCTACTTCTATTGTTGAAGCAGAAATATTAGAGGTAGGAGCCTATAGGCAAACCCCCCCCCAAACTCAACATAATGACCCACAGGAAAGGCATAAACATTGTGTCATAGCAGGGTGTACTCGGTGTTTACTCTCTGGTCCGCTTTGCCTGCTCCCCAGGGATTAAATCATTGAGAGATCAATATGACACGAAGGCACGATGCACGTTTTTTTTTTATTATTCTTCAGAAACTTCTGTGACCTCATAGGTTTAACACAATGAGCATAAACAGCAAGTGACGCGGATAGCAGATTTGCACGCACATTGCTCCTTCGTACTTGTCTACCCTCGTATTAGTACGTAGATCCATTTCTAGTCGCTTTCTAGTCAACTTCTAGGCGCTTTATATTTTTAGGTTCAGTTCATTATTATTAGCAGCACTTGATGATTAGTAATAATTTAATAATTTGACTAGAACAATCCGAACCTGTAAAGAGACACCCAAACCCACACCTATGCAAAGCCGTAGCATGCTGTATTGGGAACAAAACATTAATTTTCGTAGCGAGCCTATTGCAATACCCGCATTAATATATTTATTAATTTCCGCTATTATAGTATCGCCTATCGACATCCGTCATCGGACAGTCAAAGGTGCCAGGTCATTTTAATGCACTTCACCCCTTATACAGTACAGCTAAAATCAAATGCAGATTAGCCTGTATACCTAAATAAAAATCAGCAAGGAAGCAAATCCAGAATATTCCGATGACTCAGACATGCCTAGAATATCCATGTAAAGTCTACAGTGTATAAAAGCTGATAACATCTTGCTGTGTTTAAATATAAACGTTGGTTAGCCAACTAGATCTCATGCTGTCACGAATTAGGCTGGAAGATCATTAACAATTACGGCCTAAACTTGCCCGTACGGGACGGTACGGCGTGTCCAGAACCTGTGTTTGGGTCAAAGACACTTTACAACATGCTATAATTACAAAGTTTTAAAAAGTGCAACTGATAGATTAATTGCGTTTTATATACTTTTAATACCATGATTTATCTTCCTTTACAATAATACATTTGACTGTGCTATAAAATATTTTTAATATCATCCATGATGTTACTACACTATCGACGCATCTCTATATAACGATATATTACAGCCTTATTATTGGGAATTGGGTATACGTTTTCGGGTCACAGTTCATATAAGTAGGCCTATTTTACAGACTGGAAGAACTCGAAACGCGACCTGATTGAAGATTAGGCGGCTGTTTTTAGAACACGTACTTGAAGAATATGCATCCGATTGCCGGACGTGGATAAAGCCCTTTAAGGAATAATTTAAAATTCCTTACTGGCAATTAATTAAATTAATCGTATAATAAATCGCGTGAAATGATACTGCCTTGATACATTTATTAATTGTTATACATGCCTCGTCATTTAATTGCTCGATTTTAGGTCTTTTACTTACTGGAAACACATTACAACGGTAATCCACCCGATAATCTTTAGTACCTTTTACTCTAGATCACTGCGCTCTTGCTCATATACCTACGGTTTCGATAACATGGGTCTCTAAGGCTTCTTACATAGCATCGACATAAATACTCATCATTAATGTCAAATACTTACCTTTAGTAAAAACGCCCGAAGCCCGCTTCCTTCGTACTCGCGTTTTAAACGACGAACTTTACACTTACTCCAGGTAACGATGGGTAATATATTCCTGGAAAACTAATAAAGGCATCTGCCCATATTTTATATATTCCAAACCTTACTTCAGTAAATGAACCACCTGTCTCCTCCCGTTTTTCTTGATCCCATTTTTTGTTCTACGGTATTGATCTACTTGTTTTGTGAATATGATTTATATTACTTTTGCCAGTTCTGTGTCGTCGTTTCCACCGATCGTTAAATTGTTTAACTTCTGGGACTACCAGTGAAGAATAATCTCCGCCTTTCTTTTCCTCCTCCCCCAGGACTTACCTGAACTCTTATCGGGACATTCAGGTGTGCAGCATACTGTGATCTTTCAAATAACTGAAATACTCTTACTTTTTCTGATAGCGACAATGGGTGTCTGGTGTATCACACATTTATATATATATATAAATGCACAATAAGATTTTATCTGTCAATCTGTTCTTACATTTTCTTCCACAGGTGAAAAACGCCTCTAGCCAATCGCTGTCTTTTTCTTTCCGTTTCGTCGGCGAGGTCGACAGAACGCATGGCCAATCCTCTTTCTTAAACCACAAAATGAAACTTAAATAAATAAATATACCCTGGGATTCCAGCTGGGCACTGCATAAGATGTCTGCTTAACAGTTGTAAATAAACTGATTACACACAGAGCATGATGTTAAGTATTTTGCTCTGCTTTCAATACGGACGGGGTTGTGTCTCGGTGATTAATAGAAAATAAGCGTCCCTGATTGGCTCCGATGTCCTACTAATGTACAGTCATACGTTGTACAACATGGGGAAACACTGCTTTTTGTAAATGATGCAACGTAAATGGGAAAACATGGGCGTGGATAGTTCATGCTTCACAACTATCTTAAAGGATTTACAATCATGCAGGTGTTTTTTTTTTTTTTACAAAACAGGCGAAACTTAATGCATTAGTGGTAGGAATTGGGAGATTCATGTTGTATTGATATTTGTTTGCCGATTCGATATGTACCGCGATTTGTAAAATTGTCCGTGGGAAAGTATTTAAGGCCTACATTTATGGCTGTAGGTACACGTCCTGTGCTGTTCGGTCACATCATCTGTTAGGAACGCACAATGAACCTTTCTTGACAGGGGCAAAATCTAAATCCACGTGTAGATGTGCCTCACGCAAGACATCGCGCTAATTGTGGACGTAAGTTGGTTATGGCCATTGTTGGAGAGTTTGAAGACCCTCCCACGTCACTTAAATTAATAATTTGGGAACATCTTTATTTCACAGTAACATACACCAACGAGAGAGAGAGAGTGAGGGTAGTTTATAAGACTAGAACTGTCTGTGATCTCTATTATACCGAACTCGGACATTTTGTGAGGAAACACATCTAACATGTAACATATTTGTAACAACATGTAACAAACCAGAGCAAGGCAAACTATAGGCAACTGTCTAGGCCCCGATCAGCACAGGAGATCCCAGACAAAATTATTCAAAAAAACATACCAAGTATACAGAGGGCTGGGCGGAATCTCAGAACGTGTCTGACAACTGTGAACAATGCGCAAATTCTCGGTAATCTGTCACAGGCAGCGGTAAAATTAACGGGTAAAAAGTTCTGCAGCTAGCGACCGGCAGTGACTAATCTACAGGATTACCATAATACCGCCCAAGCCTGGCCGCAAATTTTCCTTTTAAAGGGTGGTTCGGAGAAACCTCATTAATATTCATAATATAAGCGCTACGTGAGTCGTGATACTCGTGTACACTCGTAACAGCAGCCTCCATTATTTAATAGCCACACCTAGTATAAGTGGATAGCTAATTTGGCTAAGGTGTTACTCCATTTTACGTTTCAATTTAAGAACAAAACATGTATTTGCTGTAACATTACATAGCACTATTTAATGAAGTAATGCTATTCTACACAGTCTACTTAACAGCCAAAGTCTTAACAGCAAAAAACAGCTAGCATGTGTCAATGAAAGCCCGTTCACCGGCAAGTCAGATAGTGCTTCTCTTATGAATTGCCTGTCTGATAATCTCCATTCTTGTTTCTCCTAAAGGTGTCCAGTGGGGTTGAGGTCAGGGCTCTGTGCTGGTAAGTCAAATTCTTCTACAAAAGACTCACCCAACCATGTCTTTATGGACCTTGCTTTGAGCACTGGGGAGCACAGTCATGCTGGAACAGATGAGGGCCTTCCTCAAACGTTGGAAGCATAGAATTGTCCAAAATCTCAGTGTGCTGAAGCATTAAGAGTTCTCTTCACTGAAACTAAGGGACCCAGTCCAACCCCTGAAAAACAACCCAATGGTACTATCCCACCTCCACTAAACTTTACAGTTGGTGAAATGCAGTTAGGCAGGTAATGTTTTCCCGGCATCTGCCAAACCCAGACACATCCATCAGACTGACAGACAGAGAAGTGTGATTCATCACTCCACAGAACATGTTTTCTCTGCTCCAGAGTCCAGTAGCGGCATGCTTTACACCACTCCATCTGATGCACTTGGTGATGTGAGGCTTGTAGGCAGCTGCTCAGCCATGGAAGCTCATTCCACGAAGGTCGTGGCACACAGTTTCTGTGTTGGAGTTAATGCCAGAGGAAGTTTGGAACTTTTACACACTATGCCGAGTTTCTGTTATTGCTAAATGTTCCATTTTGCAAAGATACCACTTACAGTTGACTGTGGAATATATAGCAGAGAAGAAACTTCACAAAATGACTTATTGCAAACATGGCAGCCTTTGACAGCACCACACATAAATTCACTGAGCTCTTCATTATGACCCATTCTTTCACAAATGTTTGTAAACCTGACTGCATGGCCAGGTGCCTGATTTTATACACCTGCGGCAATGGGTCTGAATGAAACATCTGAATTCAATGATTAAGAGCTATGTCCCAAAACTTTTGTCCATATAGTGTATTTTGTCACTAAAAAAATCACCTTTTATTGAGAGCAATGTCATAGGCCGAGAAAAAAAAATAGTCTGATGATAGAAACAGTGGAGCAAAACACCCCTGCAACGCAGGTATATTTTGTTTTGTTTCCATTTTGCTAGGTGGTGTTGGCCCCTGCAAAGATAGGTCCAGTCCTGTTAATCACCAAACAGCCCCCTCAGGTCTCAGGAGCCCCCTTCATGGGAGATGTTGTATGTGAGATGTTGTGCCCTGTAGATGTGATGAAGTGTTTTAATAGAGGCCTTTCTAGAAGAGACAGTGCCATCTGTACAGAACTAAATGTCCCAAAGAGTGCCCTCTCCAGTGGAGAATGGGATGCAGTGCAACCAAGGACACTCCTAAGCGGCAAGGAAACATGAAGTGCCCAGATAAGTGTAGACAGAATGGGATGCGGTAGCTGATTACGAGAAAGACCTCAGTGTGTATGTTGATGCTTCCATGTCCCATTCTCGCCAGTGTGGGGAAGCAATAAAAAAGGCCAATAGGATGTTGGG
>JAODKF010000002.1:10126306-10136805 GCA_026779585.1 Mormyrus proboscirostris
GCAAAGGAGACTAAGGGGGGACATGATCCAGGTATATAAGATTCTAACAGGTCTGGATGCTGTTCAGCCAAATGGCCTGTTCAATATCAGTTTCAATATCACTAGAACTCGTGGCCATAAGTGGAAATTAGCAGGAGAACATTTTAAAACAAATTTGAGGAAACACTTCTTTACACAGCATGTAGTTAGAGTATGGAATAGTCTTCCTGCTAGTGTAGCGGAAGCTAAAACCCTTGGTACCTTGAAATCAAAGCTAGATAATATTTTAACAACTCTGAGATATTAGTTAAGTTCTCCCCAAACGAGATTGATGGGCCGAATGGCCTCCTCTCGTTTGTAAATTTATGTTCTTATGTGTGAGAATGGATGCCGCACCAGCGGAAAAAAAATGTAATGTAGTACCATACACTGTCAGAAAAATGGGCACAGTCCTGGTACAGTTTTGTTCCCCGATGGCACAAAAATGTCTGCAGATTAAATTAGACTAAAAGGTACACTTACCTACAGATAAGGTGCGACAAGCAGACTCTTGAGGGTACAACCCCAGTGACAAGTAACCAACAAAGGTACAAATTTTGAATCCTGACACTGTATTAAATGCCCTTATTGGGTAAATGAGGTGTCCTATGGGTGCCTTTCTGGTGGGGGAAAAAACTGAAGGGAAGGAAACGTGATATCTAGGTTGCCTCTGTAACTGCAAAACATTAGTTGAATAATTTTTTTTTTCAGGGATGAAGAGTCCTTCACCACACATAGCATACCATTTTACTAGTTGGGGGGCGGTGCGCAGATCAAGCTATAGGCATCCTTTTTATTTGAGTCCACTGTTGCATATGTGACCAGTATTTCTAGTAGAGATCACATGATTTAGTCCTTTATAACTGATGTTATGTGGTTATGTGATTTTCAAATCTATTTTTGTTGCGCAAATGAACGTCTCTTAGATTTTGTTATTCAGACACAATGAACACACATTGCCTTATGCTTGGTTTGCAGCTCTTCCTAATTGAGTTTGCAGTTTTAATAATAATAAAAAGAATCAAAACAAATTCTGTTTCCCTCCTTTTCCAAAATCGCACCTAATCGTGAACCCAAGGATGTAGCCGTAGTCGTGTCTTTAAAGTCATACCCAAGGGTGTTCTGCGTTAAGCAAATTCACATGTTCACGTGTTTATGAATATGAATAATCAACTGACTGCTGCAAGCCAAGACATCAAGTCCGGAAAGTTAAACTCAAAACTCTTATTCCCGCATTAGACCTTTTCAGTCCAACCAGTCGAACCACATTTTTTCCCTCATTCAAAAACATTGCGCAAACAGTGTGGCTCTCCCTTTGTTTCACACTTCCCGGTACGTTTTTTGTAAACAGATTATTAGTCATGTCTTGTCTGGCTGGTACAGCGATCACAGAGAGTGTTTTCGTTCAACGGTACTACAACGAGGAACTGCACAGCACATTACTCGTAAAAAAAAAAAAAAAACAAAACTCATATTGCAACAAACTGGAAAGATAATTAATCTGTTTATCACTGCAGGGAAATGTCCATCCCTTTTCTGTAACAGGGTTACGGGGTTCCGAAGCCTGTCCTGGAGGCTACATGTGGGAGACACGGAACAACCTAGGATGGGGCACAATGCCATCGCAGCGCACACTCACACGAGCACACTTATGGACGATTTGGTAACTTCCGTTAACCTCAGCGTGGTTTCAGAAGGTAATGGATGGATGGATGGATTATTTATTATTATATGGTAGCCTGTCGCGCTACATGAATACCAGCCCCATACCCACCAATGTCTCACCACGAGCTGATTGGGACAGGTGTTACTTTCTGACCTGTGCGGGTGTGAAATCTCTATTATATTCTGAAATACATTGAAAGCACTAATTCTTTCTGCAATATCCTTTTATTTGTTCTGCTGCCTTCCTTTTCCACTTACTTGTGACGTTGCAATATTATATTGTATTGCATCATCTAATTATTGTGAATAACAATACATTTTTGTGACGCATTCTATTTCTCCCAGTACCACGAGTTCAGGGTAATTATATTATTAAATTATATTACAGACATGGACTCCAGGGTAGGGATGGGTGAGGCCAGTGGTTTACTTTTTGATTCTATTTGAATCAGTACTATTGTTGGTATCACACATCCCGATCTTGATATTCAGTGCCAACTCCAGCCTAACAGTCAAACTTGCTGACGAGCGGATCATTCATTTAATTTCTCTAGCCACGAGTGTCTGGGCCCCCGAAAATCATCTTCTGTTTGGTAGTAGATCATGTCCTTCTCCCTATAATAATATCCATCCATCCATCCATCCATTTTCTGTACTTGCTTGTTCCATTCAGGGGCACGGGAGCCTGAGGCCTACAGGCACAATGCATGGAATAACCCAGGAAGGGGGGCCAGCCCACCGCCGGGCACACACACCACTCACCCCTTGGTGGAGGCTGAAGTTCTGGTCCCAAAGACTAAATATTTTAATGTTGAAATTGATTCTCATAATGAATCATTTGGGTCAGAAAAACTGATATCTCAATATTGATCTTCAAATCCTTCACTGTATGCATGGACAGATAGATACTTCATTGATCCCCGTGTGGAAATTCTGTTTTTGCCTCCCCCAACGTGAAGGTCAGCCACCCATAACAGCACCCAAGGAGCTGGGGGTTAAAGACCTTGCTCAAGGACCCACAGATGTGCTGAGGCCATGCTTGATCCGGCAACCCCTGATCACAGGCACAGAGTCACACACTGCCTCATGAGATATGTTTAAAATACCTTCACAGGTTAGTTGGGGCCATGAGAATTTCCCATAAAGCTTTATGTCCTATGACAGCAATAGAATCCAGTCCCTTTTGATCTTGACTAGATGAGAGGTTAGCAGATGGTTAGGTAACTAGGAAGTCATAAAGACACTAAATAAATGCACATTAGACGCTAACAACACAAAAGTATGCAACAATTTTCCAATGCTTTTATGACAACTAAGGACACAAAAAAAACATTGAAAACGTCACGAAATTTTAATTGGGAATTCCAAAATAATTTATGAGAAATTAATCTTCATTAATTGATTTCTCTCTCTCCATTCAAAACAGCGAATATATCGTGTAAAATATATATCATGCTTCTTTTGTATTATCTGCCTCACTTGTACGTCACTTAGGACAAAAGTTACTGTTAAATAAATAAACATGAATGTAAAATAGACACACCCGGTGGCTGACGTAACCAGCATAGATGACGTAAAGAAAAGCGACGGAAATGAGGCCCACGTTGTAAAAGAGCGACGCGGTTCATTGATTGGGGCAGAATTTTAAAGTATCGTTTCTTTTGTGTTTTTGTTTTTATTAGATAAAATATTTCGGTTATAAAAAAGGCAACTCAGAGAAGGAAAATCCTACCTGCTGCAGAAGGTGCACTTTAACGGTGAGCCCAAGGTTGTGTTTCGCACAGCGCGCACGGTGTCGGAGAATACTTGCGGGCTGCTGTTTGGATGTGTTTTAGCTAGCTACTAGAAAACGACATTGTTAATTAGCTAGCTTAAAGACACTATACAAGCCATTTGTAAATTATGAATATATAAATAAAGTCATGAAAATAACTAGCAGACGGTTCCAGCTTACATTTCTGTGCCTCTAGTTTAAATATACCGTTTACTTTACATTGAGCGTGCTAGCATGCATTCGTCGGATGTATATGTATGTACTAGCTGAATGCAGCTTATAAAATCCTTTATCGTAATTGGTTATGAATATGTTTCGAACATAATTATGAATATATTTCCATAGTTATTGAGAAGGTGAGATGCAAATGAAGCCGTACCTGTTCTGTATCTTAAGGCGAACCCGTTCATTTGTCATTGCAAGTAGTAACGGGCTTAAATTGATTAGATGATGTCAGTTAAATAGGTCAGTTAACTGATGAGGTACGGATGGAGTGAAACAATGTGTGAAATAACGTTTTACTAAGTTAAGCAGATTGTGCGCCTATTAGCATTTACTATACGACGCTTAGTTTGAATATAATATGTAGCATCTGTCAATCAGTCTGCAATTTAGAATGCAGATTACTTTGTAATTCCTGTTATCTTTCGTCAGTTAAACTTTTCCTTATTGCCCCGTCCATTTTTTTTTTTTTTTTTGCTTTTATACCGTCAGTTAAGCTGTACATTCATCTGCAGCTTTCACATTCGTTTTAAATACTATATATCTAATGTAAATATATAGTTTGAATACATAATATGAAGCCGTTTTTGTACTGCATTCTGTGTTGCTGTAATGCAGAGTTATCGTTGCTTACAGTTTTAATAGAACGGATACACTAATTATTTGTTTTTCTTTTTAATCGTAGCCGTAGGCAAATTTACACACATTTTTCCTTGTTTCCTTTTGGTGTTTTCTGCCCAGATAGGCGGCAAGCTGGCGCAGGTAGCAGGGTGCCGGTGGACAATGCGAGGTAGTGGTGGCAGCCTGGCACAGAATCACTGGCAAAGTGAGCTGGCCCTGGCTGGCAGCCAGGACGGCAGTGGGGGAGAGAATATCGGAAGGGAGCACCTCATGGACCCGACGTTGACCCGGCATCCTTCCAGTCCCATGCAGCTGAAACAAGGCCAGCGGGAAAGGGTATGGGAACCAGAATGCATTGAGCATGAGGATGCAGACGAGTTAGAGGATGAGGAGGAGGAGGAGGAGGAGGAGGAAGATGATGATGACGACGACGATGATGATGATGATGAAGAAGGGGAAGATGTAAACTTCACGGGTGGTTGCTGGGAAGAAGATGGAGATATGGAGTTTGGAGTTCAGCCGCCACAGCTACAGCACCAGCCCCAGCAGCAGGCCGATTACCAAGCCAGGGATTTGCCTGACAGCCCCATTCCGGTGCGGTCCAATGTCCTGAGACTCCGCAGGCTCCGGCTCCGGCGCTGGCGAAGGCTCCGCTCTCATGCGAGCCTGAGGTCCCGTTGGAAGACCTGGCGCCAGCAGGCCCTCTGGGGCGGCGCGTTTGGTTTCAGGCGGGTCAGGAGGTGG
Organism: Mormyrus proboscirostris; assembly: GCA_026779585.1. NCBI lineage: Eukaryota > Metazoa > Chordata > Actinopteri > Osteoglossiformes > Mormyridae > Mormyrus > Mormyrus proboscirostris. The sequence goes on from JAODKF010000002.1 coordinate 10,131,351, forward strand.
CGCCAGTATAGGAGCAGACGCAGCCCCCGGCTGGGTGGGCCGACACTAAACGGAGCCGAGGCAGGTGAGTAAACGTGGCGACGAAATTGGTTGAATGAATTTCCTGCCCACCCCATTGATTGGCTGAGTGGACGAGATGATGTCACCTTTCTAAAATTTCCAAGTAGGGTGGATGAAGATGGAAGGCCATGTAAATATACCAGAATGAAGGGCAAATTCATGGGCTTCTTTTTAATACCTTGTTTGGCAACTATATCTGTGGCTCTCTGGTCACCCTACGGCAGCCATGCATGTCCAACTTCTTTCGTATTGGCCTGTGATGCATAACGTATTATTGCTAAATCTTCACTCATCCCTGCCACAAAACAAACAAGGCACCAATGGCAGTTCTTTTGATTCGTTTTTGAGTTGTCTTTCGTCACGGGTGAAATACTGTAAGCATTGCGCTCGGGGTATAATTACACTGCACAGGAGCATTTGTACAGTTAGTTGGGCTTAAAAGTGGCACCCCAGTGTGGCGGTAAGTGATCTGTCTGTTGTCAGAATAATCTGCATGCATCTGTTGAATAAATGACGTGGGCTGCTGATGCAGGACGTTTCAGATTTCTGTTGTCATTTCCTGCCCAATCCAATTGCGATCGAAGAAAACCTCCAAGGCTGAACCAGACTTGTTTGTAGTCTTGTTTTTAAATGCATATGCCAGTGTGTGAATACGCATAACAAATTAAGCTATCATTGCTGCAGTGGGCTGCTTGTAACAAGACTTTCTCGCTACTTGGAATCAGTATCAGACTTTATGCGCCAGGGACCCAATGTGTCTGTTGGTGAATTGGTCATAATGGGAGAACTTAACATATAACAAACACCACATAGAACTTCTCCTAAAAATCACTATACAAGGTATATAGAATTCAGACAGTTTAATATCCATGATGTACGCAGTGTACCGCAGGGTACAGTAGTCATGCAGCTCACAAATCAAAATGAATGATTTCTTTTGTAGAAATTAAAATTTTCCCTTAAGATTATATATATGACGTCATTTTTATTTATATATATATATATATATATATTTCGAAAAATGTACCTCTGTCCTATTAGATTTGTTTAGCTTTTATTGAGGGAAATTCTTAGTGATCAAAATCTTGACTTAATTTGGCCCCAGCTACATTACCAGTAGACCTGTTTCATTTGGGAGTGAGCTGTACCAACATTGACCCGTGGCTGATTCACCTTGCCAGTGAAGGTGTCCTTTGAAGATATGACCATTCACCGATGCAGCCAATGTAATGACAGTCTGAAAGACCAGCCCAGCCCCCTGAGGACATTGAGTCCCTCATGCAAAGGCTTTGGAGACCAGAATCTGGGCAGACACATCCGATAGGGACTAAGTCACTGTTATCTTCCCCTTCAGACCCTCAGCCTGGCGAGGTGAATGGTTTCCCCGGCGACTTCCGCAGGGCAGATGGTGCCGGAGCGGGAGACGTGGGGAGAAGCGGGTCGCCCTCAGCCGGTGCCGAACCCCCCGGCCCACGTGACAGGCCCGCCCCCCAAAGCATGCAGAACGCCCTGACCGACGAACACGTCACCTGCGTTCAGGGTATGCGCAGCCGGTGCTTCCTTTGCCAACCACTGCTTCCTCTGTGCGTTCAGGCAGGTCTGGTAACTCTACGTTCCCAATGGACCGCTTCACCGATGATGTGTATATTCCCAACTCACTGTTCAAGTAGGGTGGAGAGCAAACCGTTTCCTGATCTCCTTCCCTTTCCGCAGGGATCCTGGATGAGTCTTTACAGCAGTACGGCAGCCTGATCCCCATCCACGTCGACGAGGTGGTGGAGAAGCTGGAGGACATCTTCAGCGAGAGCTTCTCCCAGCCCCACAGGTATGCTACTCACAGCAGGCTCACCCTCCTGGTCTTTATTTAACCGCCTTGCTGCCTATTCTGTTACGTAGGATTGAGGACGTGATTCCTTTCCTGTAAGCGCTTATGAATGTCGGTATCTATTCGGATGCCTACAACAGGAATGTGACGCGTTCAGTTCATGTGCTGATTTGTGTTCTCGTTCCTGAACTTACGAAAACTTGTAGATCATACTTTACATTCTTTTGAGAGTAACTTTACAGGTATCACTAGAAATATCCACACACATACAGAGTACAGACTTTCCCTGACTTACGTCGGGTTCCTTTACGACAAACAGGGAATAGGATAATGTTAGATGGATGTTAGGTGGACTTTTTGGTGTGAGAATGAGACTGGGAGATGCATGTGAACCTGGGATGGTCGCTGCCGTACAGGGCAGTACTTTCCCAGGAGAACCATTGTACAGCCCGTAGCGCTGCCGGACCTACAGCCACCTGAAATGTATTTCCAACGAATGCAAACCCAACGAGGGCATGAATGGACTGTCAGAGTTGCTGTGTCTCGCGCTGCTGCAGGAAGGCCGTGGTGCAGCATCTAATTCAGACCTACCAGCGTCTGTCTGGCAACGCCATGGTGCGAGGATTCCGCGTCAACTACAAGCGCCACGTTTTAACAATGGACGACCTCAGCACTCTGTACGGCCAGAACTGGCTTAATGACCAGGTGTGTTCTTCGCGCCCGGACGACTGAATTAAAATGCTTCGGCCTCAGACCGAGCGAATGGTTCTCGGACAGATTACAGAATGGGAACGCCAGTGCTCGAGATGACCTGCGTCAGTTTGCCATGTAATAAAAGAGCCTTGGTGGGTTGTGGTCATGTATGACGGCCCGTGTTTAACCTGCAGCCCTGGTTACCTCTCTTAAGGTCATGAACATGTATGGGGATTTGGTGATGGACTGCGTGCCAGATAAGGTGAGTATAAAGGCTCTGCAGCAGCACTTATACAAGGATATAAATTTACCTGTATAAATATTAAGCTGCTATAGTATAGTGTGCCTCTGTTTACAGTATAGAATATAATTCTCTGTTTACAGGGAGTGTTTTGTAAAGTTGATTTACAAAAGTGATTGGCATTGCTACATTTCAGAATGCCTCTAGATACTATCCTGGTCTTTGTGACTGTCGTGTTTCTCTTTATTAAGCCGGTGATTAATGCCCCGTTGCTGTGCCTTCAGTCATCTTCACAAAATTTTAAGATGGCAGATCACTCCCCATTGAGGGAGTACAAACCAGTCAAAAGTGTATGTGCATAAGTCATATAAAACAAGTTTCCTTTAAAACATGGACAGTATATGTACCAGTGCATGTCCAACATCCTACTAACTGCTTGTGTGGTGATGGCAGAGTCAAATTCTAGGCTGTCCTTTTACGTTAAATGCACTGGGTAACTGTTTCGTCGACGTGATGTGACGTATTTAATGTCCCTTGTGGAAACAATGCCCTGAATTTTCTCTGCTGTTATAACCGCTAGAGGTTACCTTCATGAATGGTGAATATACTGTACATTTATTTGCTAGCAAAGAATATTGAGTGTATTTTTAGTAAATGTTAAGTGAGCGACGAATGTAGAAAATCTCAGTAAATCTCAGTGTATGCAAAAGTTTTTGACTGATAGTGTATGGTGAAAATCTAACACACAGGCTAGGCCAAGGTGGACATAGTAGTACACAGCCAAACTTCCTAGGATTTTTTTTTTTCCCCCACTATGTCTCTTAGGGGACTAAAAGCAGTGTGGTGTGAATGTGGAAGACTGACCTCTGCTGGCTCACTGCCTGGCTTCTCTCACACAATCTGTCATGCTTGTGTTGTAATTTTACCTCGTATCAGTTTTCTCTGACGCTTTGTCATGAATCCTCAGCAGGAGATTGAGTTGGTCCCTGTACGCCACGGAGGTGGGACCTAGAGTCATTAAACCATTCATATATTTACTTCTCTGCCTTAATTTTGAGAGAGTCTGTTACCTGATGGAAAAGCTTGCTTTCATTGAACTGTTGTTCATACTAACTTACTCTCTGTTTCTTAGGTTCACTTTTTCAACAGCTTTTTTTATGACAAGCTGCGAACGAACGGCTACGATGGAGTCAAGCGGTGGACAAAAAACGTAATGTTCAGAACCCTAATCTGAGCCGTAGTTTCCCCCCCTGTCCTGGTTCCTGTGTATTTTCCCCTGTGACACCACCTGCATCCTTTAACTGAATGCATGCAGTCCAGCTCTGTCAGCGTTAATGTCGTCCCTCCTGGGTCTCCAGGTGGACATCTTCAAGAAGAACCTCCTGTTGATCCCCATCCACCTGGAGGTGCACTGGTCGCTGGTGTGCGTGGACGTCCCGCGTCGCGCCATCACCTATTTCGACTCGCAGCGTACCCTGAACCGCCGCTGCCCCAAGGTGAGTCTCTCTCTCGCCCCAGTGACATACCCGCTCCTCGCCATCGTGAATCCTTCCCTTTATTCACAATAATCCAGTTTCCTCGAGGGTCATTTTTCTCTCCACATTCTGCTTGTTTTCAGCACATTGCGAAGTACCTGCAAGCAGAAGCTGTCAAGAAAGAGCAGAGAGACTTCCTCACTGGGTGGAAAGGCTATTTTAAGATGGTATGGAAACCAGATTTACATTGTAATAGCTATACAGCCAAGCCATATTAGTGCATGACTTGGTGATGTGATCACTTTTGGGGTCAGATAATGCCAGAGGCCTACGTTTGATTTCGGGTGGGTAGAGTTAGGGTCTCAGTTCTGGCTTTGGCAGGGAGCTGCTATGGCTGGATTACTGTAGTAGTCTGAACATACCTTTTTTTTGGCTCGAGTGAAAATCATATAACGTAATGCGGTGTGTGTAACTGTTGTAAGTGTAGACAGTGTGTGATGACCTATACGCATGCGTGATTGAAAAGTTCGCTGGTTTGAATCCCACCCTTGGCAGAACAGTCACGTCTCCATTGGGCCCTTGAGCTCCCAAAATGGTCCTGGAGGTGGGGGGCGGCAATAAAGGGCTCACCCTGCGCTTGGACATCAAGCTTCACTGTCAACTGTGTATATGTGTGTCATAGAGGAGAGCATGAGGGGATAGAAAAGCATCCTGATGCCTCTGTGCTCTTCCTTGTGCAAATGGCAAATAGTTGCTTCATTTCCTTTCAGAACGTTGGCAGGCAGAACAACGACAGCGACTGCGGCGCCTTCGTCCTTCAGGTGGGTGCCATTTCAAAATGGCCGCCAGGAGTTACTCCTGATGGGCTCTGCTATCCATCTTGGGCTGGTTTCCCTGCCATTATGTTGAAATAAGCACGTTTGCTCTGTTAACTCCCCAGAACGCTGACCACGTACCCTATTTCTGCTGTTCTCTGTTGCAGTATTGCAAGTGCCTGGCCCTGGGGAAGCCGTTCAGCTTCGGCCAACAGGACATGCCCATGCTGAGGAGAATCATGTACAAAGAACTGTGTCACTGTAAGCTCTCACTGTGACATCTGGTAGAGGGCTGAGGACACAAAGGAGACCTGAGAGAAGCACCCGCCTCTCTCTCTTTCTTGAC
>JAODKF010000002.1:10145592-10160840 GCA_026779585.1 Mormyrus proboscirostris
GCTGTGGGAGGGGGGGGGATGGGTTAGAGGTTAGGAGTGGATGGGTGGTCAGTGCTCTTTTTATATATATATATGAAATTTAAATGTGATGAAATTAACCTTTTGAGACAGAAGCAATGTATTAAACATTTTTTTACATTGGATTCTGTATAGTATTTATTTTAAAGGTCTTAAATAAAACTTTGTTTTTACCGAAGTCACATTCCTTTATTTAACCAGTTTGCTGTATAATTTGGTCATCGAATTGGTCCAGATTCTGCATTTCACTTAATTTTTTTTTTTCTTGACTGGTTTTGTCTGCTGTGTATATTACGTACCTGTTCCATATGATATAGTTCATTGCCACGTTTTGGCAGATGGTAACACTGACTTCATACAAATCAGTCAACACAAAGCCAGATTTTCGTTTTAACTTCCCAGAATTGACAGGGAACATCAATCTTGACTTTACCCATCGGGTGCATAACTTAATCTGGAAACGTTGGGTAAATTAAACCATGGCGTTAATGACGATCACGTAAGGATCACAGCTTTTGCTGCATTTAAATTGCCAATTTAAGGATGTCGGTTATCTCCTTGCAATCTACGGGCTGTAGATTGTTCGTTTTGAGTTGCTTTTATGAGAATTACGTTACCCCTATTTCTGAAAAATTCAAAACGTTTCTTTTGAAAGTCTATTTGGGTTTAAGAGCACATTACTCCTATATTAGGGTCTGTATATGTTGATGTCGATTAAACTATGAGCAATAGCATGATACAATCGAGTTTTGTGGAAGTGTAATTCAACATCACGTCCGGCAGAGGTCACTATTTGCGCAAGGTGGGTGCGTTTCTCGCGCCGCAAAGTAAAGGGTTCCCTTAATTTCTTCTGCCGTGTCCGGTTATGCGCTAAGTGTTTCATGCTCTACAAGCACAAGTTTTGTAAATCCTAACTGCCTTGCTGACTCGGGTATCTGATTCCAAATTACCAGTCATAACTAGTTTTAAATTCAAAGTTCAGCAGTATATTCCTCTTTTGCTCACTCAGTCTGTCCTGGAGCAGAAATTATTTACAGATGACAACTTATATTAAATTTAAATTATTTAAATGTGTGTCTAAAAGCTAAGACTTTTCCTTGATTACATCCCAGTCCAAAGGTGTTTCCCTGACATTGTCACTGCACTAGAAACATTTTCCTTTCTCTTTTCCTCTAACCACCTCTAAGTCCACTCTCCCCTGTCCTCCTTGTCCCTCCGAATATGTGATGTTCTATCATTCCGGTTCAGTGTAGGTGGCCCTTCAACCACTTTCACTCTGGCCGTAACCCCCACCGCCACCTCCCATTCCCCCCTGCTGGTTGCCCGATTGTGGACGGGGGAGATTATGCGAGTGGGAGGCTCGTAAAAGGCCTGCCAAGGTCTTTCTGCCCTGTGACGGATGGCTGGGAGACTGAAGGGACCATTTACATGAGAAGAGAGGAGAAAAGGAGAATAGAGGACTATTCAATCAGTCTGTCACAGAGCACTGAAGTACTTTCTCCCCCTCTCCAAGATCCCCAATTTTTTCTTCAGCTCCCCTCTTTATACCTTTTTTTCCCTTCTGTTCAGCATTTTTCTCATCTTATTTCCTTTTTCTTTATTTTTTACTCCGATCTATCATTCCCGCTCCCTAGTTCATAATTTCATTTCGCTCCGTTTAAATTTTCACAGTGTTACCCCACTCAAAAGAGACTGCCATGCCGTTTAAATGCTCGAGGCATTATTGTCCTTTTCTCACGGCAAATCGCGCACCATAACACGCACATATAACAGTGACACGGGAGCATAGTTTATTACGTAACTCGGAGGGCTCCCATATTTTAGAGCACACCCATCTTTACGCATTACAGACGTCACAGACGTATTATTTTCGTCAGTGGAAAATATTATAGCGTTGCCTCAAGGAAGTAAAGACTTGTTAGGAAATAAAGCCAAGGAGTAGCGTTCCAACTGTGCAGTTTGCGGTCTGCGACTGATAAAACAACGCATACGTTTTATTTATTTAACCACATAGTCTAATATCAACAGCGAAGTAGTTATGATATGCTTATTTATCATTAAACCTCATTAAGTTATTACTTCGTCTTCGTATATGTTTCTTAAGCTCGTTTGCATGCTCACTCAGTGTTTAAGATCATTAAGATGAAGAACATTGCATGGTCAGCCGGTGTTTTTTCCGGAATATTCGCGGAGCAGCCCACGTAACATTTCGCTCTTGATTTCTGATGTGCAGGTGAAACACGGATTGTCGCCATTTAATATTTTATACATGCCTGCCCGTTAAGCTCTTGCTGGGACCGCCGCATTGTCATTGTTATAAAGGCTGTGAATTTGTCACTCATGCTAATGTTGGGTGGGAACAGAATGGTCAGGCTGCAGTGAGCCCGCGCACGATCCTCTTCTCCTACTGAAATCTACCTACCCATAATCGGCGTGGATGGCGGCGACGGACATCAGCGCAGCCATCGCCAATTAACACCTTGTCAGCATGGCAGATGTGACTATACACGCCCAAAGAAATAGCCAAGGTGTCGGAATAATTACACCTAATGACCCCGAAACTGACACACAATCGAAATAACTTGGGTGGGTGGGGGGGTGCTTTCCAAGTCATCTCTATATCCAGAAAAGAATAAATTATGGCACGGGCTTACATCTAATCCTACATTATAGCAGTCAGCACAAAGAAGGAGGACTTCAAAGACTAACGTGGTAGGGTCATGTTTTGAGGATCCAGAAAGGAAGCAAACACAATATGGATATCATTATGGCCGAATTACTTTATAAAATTGATTAGCGAACAGGGAAATCCAATAAGAAACGAACTTGCCCAATAGCACATCACGTAAGATATGAGAAACAGGAAAAAAGTAAAAGCTTCGATAAACAAACAAAAAAGGAAAACAGGACATGTCACGCTGCATGGTGGTTCTGTACAGCAAAATAAAAAAAGAATAAATCGGAATCTTAAGGACGGCAAGAGATGCCCCCAATCTGTGATTGGACCGATGCTCAGAAATAGCAAGGAAGTTTTGCCTGGAATAGAATTTAACTTGCACACTTTATTGGAATGAAATCCCTGTTGCAACTTGCTTTGCTTTTTACTTCAAGGGGTTAAACACAGAGAATTGCCACAGACAAAAGGAGGGTGAAAAGGATGGCGTGTTGTCCGTGTGTGTGGTGAAAGTAAGAGAGAGAGAGAGACAGACAGACAGACGCAGTGAGGGAGCCAGTGAGGGAGACAGTGAACGAGTGAGTGGGTGGGTGAGAGAGGCGAAAATTTCGAGCTGCATGGCTGTTTTTTGTTTAAAAGGTGGAAAAAAATAGACAAGGAAAGCTGAATAGAAAGAAGAGCGAGAAAGAGAGATGGAGGGGAGGGGGAGCCGGGAGAGATTCCAGAGCAGGTTGTCTTGGAAACAGAAACGGGAGAGTGGAGCCTCACAATCCCGGGTTTGATTGGCATCGGGGCGTAACTGTCAGTCATGCACAGAAACATACACAGACCCACACCTGCGCCTTTACGCACACTCCTGCATATTTACGACTGCGGACCGCGATCACGCATGGGGCTGGACAGGCCGTGGGCCTCTGTGCTGATATCACACCTGTAGAACTTCCAGGACTTTGGTAACATAGCTGAGCCACTGTAACACAAGAGCGGCAGGACAGCCCTACAGCGGCAAGCCAGTCCAGGACGATGCCTCGCTCAGCAAACGTATCTTCAAACCTAAAAACATTTAGAATTATTTCTAACAAAAATATTTTCTGTTTCTACTTCCCTCCTGTTTGTGAATTACTTTTCCCCTTTCATCTGACACCAGTTTTGGTAGTTCAGCTTATATGCATACTTTACCTTGTTAAAAGACGTTTCATTTTCATACGGGTCGTAAATAATGTAAGTATGTTACAGTTTAGCTTAATTTGTATTTGATGGATGCAAAAATGTCACCAGAGAGAAAACTTTTATTATCGAGAGATTCTTTCCCTAATGTTTGCATTGGCAAGTGTTGACTAAGTTTAAATTTTCCCTTTGGCAAACTTCTGTGTATTTAAAGGGGAACCTGAGAGTAATTCCCTCCCTCCTGCACAGTTCGGTTAATTGTGTTGCTCTGTTCTGAAACGCAATAAGAAGCAACTTCAAGTGTTTAAGCACCATTACAGATGTGAGGACAGCAATGACCTCTGGAACCAAAACACGCTTTCACACACACACACACACACGCACGCGCGCGCGCGCACAGATACACCACTGCTCCTATACACAACAACAAATACATTAACTTCGTGACTCATGCAGATTTAATTGCAACTTTCAACATGATGTGCGCAATTTTTTGGTACTACTGGTTTGGAGTTTATTTTGTAAAAAATAAACATTTACTGGATCACATTATACAAAAGAAAGTCTTGAATAAGTGCATAATAATTCTGTCTCTTGGTTCTCTCATTATGGAAGGGTTATTTTTACAATGCAGTTAGATTTTTCAATATCCTTGTTTAACATTTTAATAATATGCTGCAGATCTCTAGAGGTCGTTTAAATTCTGTGCACGGACTCTTTCCCATTGGGCGAAGACAGTGGCACGTCTGCATGTGACGATGCTGTACCGCAGGAAGCAGTCTGCTGTCCCTGGTCGCTGTTATCATTGTTTTACTGGAGCACCACTCTCACAATGAGAGCGCGAAGTGCCGGCCATAGAAACCGCCTGGCGTAACGACATATTAAGGAGGAGCAGATGATCGTCTCTCGCACCTGGGCTAATTACAGTAGCAGTGGCAGCGGGGCGCAAAAATACAAGTGGGATGGGAGTAAGGGGAGAAGGCCCCCCTGTTGCTTTGTAGAATATTTCATTCAGAGCTCCTTAACATCTCTGGTCTAAGAATTAGGTAGCTAAAGTAACCACTTATTTCAGATGAACCTGCGCAGGCCCATGAGCCCATTCTGTGCAGAAGCGTATGCCTGTGTCTTGTGACATAAAGTTTCACTCAAAACTTGTTCTTTGATGACTCTGATCGGCCTGACAACTTATTCACTACTGCCCGCCTTGGTTATTTAGGCAGGGTGAGTCGGAATAACTATTAAATGACGATTTTCAAGTTACAAGTTTATTTAAAGCAAATTTCAGAACCTAACGAAAATGTCCCATGATTATCATAACCGATCAAACGAGACCTGTAGCCTACACAGAAATAAGTGCTCTTCAATCCAAGAAGGAGAGGCTCGGTTTGTGTCTTAAAGTAGCCAGCAAAAAAATGGCAACTCTTCTAACAGCAGTTCTGGGTTTATTGAAACGTACTTGAAGTGTTCCTGTTTATTTCTCGAGTACATCAATACGCTTTGCAATGCAATGGCGGGTTTATATTTACGTTTAAAATACTTGTTGAGCATAAAAGAAGGGGGGATGAATTCCAAAGGAGTATGTGGTGTAGGGATTGTTAGTTTGCTTTTTTTACACGTAGATCCCTTTCCAGGGCGCTCGTCGCTTTCTGGATTCACCGCGCCCCTTTCTTCAGTGATGCAAATGAAGGAGCGCGAGGGAGCGGATTGGTTAAGCGCAGCGCACTATCATCACTAAAAACCCACATGAGAGCGAAAGGAAGAACTTTTTTTTGTCATCTTGCAGTTATCTTTACTTAATGTGAATCAATCCCATGCGAGCGGTTGACTGAACTAAGTACGAGGGGGGAATAAGTTTCATCTGAATGAGCGTCTTTTTAAAAACTTAAAGCAAACACTTAAGTTAGACTGTTGCCGCTAAGTTATATCACTTTTACGAAGACGTGATGACTGGTTGAAAACAGGTGAGATTTTGTGCCCGCGTATGGTCTTGATTGTGCTGTTGGAAGTAATTATTGTCTGCTAGTTTATTTGCGGAACTTTTTTTTGTAATTTCAAATCAAGACACGGGTGACAGAAGCAACTACCTGCGGCTCTAGGTTTGAGATTTACAACTCTGAAAACGTGTTTTAAAGCTCCTAGTCAGAACTGATAGATCAGCCTATAACTATGTATAGCATGATGGAACATGAACTGAAACCCTCGGCCCCACCACCCTCGCACCAACCCGGGCAAGGGATGTCTCCAGTAAACGGCGGGGTGGGTGGCAATCACCCAACAGCCAAATCGGTTTGCCCTCCCGGTAGCGACCCTATGGACAAAGTGAAGCGGCCTATGAATGCCTTCATGGTATGGTCACGGGGTCAGAGGCGGAAGATGGCCCAGGAGAACCCCAAAATGCACAATTCAGAGATTAGCAAGCGTCTGGGCGCAGAATGGAAGCTGCTGACTGATGCGGAGAAGAGGCCCTTCATAGACGAGGCGAAGCGGCTCCGAGCGGTGCACATGAAGGAGTACCCAGATTACAAGTACAAACCCCGGCGCAAGAGCAAGCCGCTCCTGAAGAAGGACAACCCTGTCAACAAGTACCCGCTATCTGCCGGCAACCTGTTGGCTGCGGCCGCCGCACAAGGACCTGGTGGGAGCCCCAGAATGGAGAGCTATGGCTGGGGACCCACTGGGGGGTATGCGACCATGCAGAGTGAACCACTCGGATACCCCCAGCAGCTCCATCGCTACGACTTGTCGGCCTTACAGTACCCCCCGTCAATGGCCCCTGCACAGACATACATGAACAGCGCCAACTCATACAGGTGTGTATCACTGGATTCTTTTGCTCCATTTTCTTAAAGATTTAACCTTTAATATAGCTACATTTCACTTACTTTTTTTACTCCACTACAAGATAAGATTAAATCTTGATATTAAAAACCCGATAGCCTCCTATATAGTATTGTTTATTGATATCGCTAAATTACTACGGGAAAAAAATGTACTCATAGGTATGTCATAAAATACAATCAATAAAAATGCCATCAGTCAAAAATGGAAAAAGTCCTGCATTAAACACAAATAAGTCGAAATACTCGAATTCTTGTTTGCCACGTATTCTGTAGTCTTTTTTTGTAAACATTAAAGCATTCCCTGCTTTATATCCACTGAATAACAATACCAAATAAATAAATAAGACGGTCGAATTAATATATACATTTTTGGATTTAATTAATTTCTTTTCTTGGGGGAAAATCCGTGCATTACCATGCAAATTCATTATTTTACGGTATTGTATGTAGTACATATTATGTGTGAATATTATGCCCTTTGTGTATGATGTGATCCAGTAAATTAACCATATTTTTATGTTATGTAGCTTATAATGCAACAAGGTTCTGTCTGCCTGCTCTCAGGCCTGTGTATTTCAGCTATCCAGCTGCGTTTTCCTCTTTTTCAAGTAATAATTTGTTCTGATGGAGGTTTAACTCCTTGTACAGACTATAACAGAAGTGACTTGGATGTTGTTGGAGTAAAAGGGTACTAATCCTGTGACTAATGTAGAAGCCACCTGTATATTTCTGTCTGAATACACTGCTAACGATTTAACTGGATGATCTCCTTAGAGTTTAAACTGTGTGGGTGATATAAACAATGAATGACTTCCCAAAAATACGTTGTAACAAATTAATCCGGAGTGTTCAGCATCTTCTGTTACTTTTTACTGCTTAAAAACAAAGTTGGCGGGGTTCTGTAAATGGGCTAAAAATGGTGGCCTGGGTCATCTTCTGTTTTGGGGCCCAGTAGTGTTGCTTTCCATTCTGGCAGCAGCGGCGGAGAGTGTGGCTGTGTGGTAGGTTCAGCCCCCCCATCAGCGGCCTGAGGACACCCTCACTAGAGATCTTTGCTTATGAAGACCATGTTTGTGGCTCCTGAAAACATGTTCAGTCCTGTGCGGCGGATGAATTTGAAGTGTATCTCGAGTATCTTGTTTGAGTTGCACTCAATTTATTTCTGTGTGTGTGTGTGTGTGTATGTGTGGGGGGGGGGGTGTCAGAGTTGATTAGTCATGTATTTACGCTGCATGAATGATCTTCCTCCCACCCCCGTTCTTAGCATGCGCAGTGTGCATCTCCCCGGCATTCGCTGTTCATACACACTGAACTGTCCCAGCAGAAGATCGATAAATATCTGCCATCCCAGCTGCCCTCTCTCGGCTCTCTGAACCTCCACATCGGCCGTCGTAAGAGCTGCCCATGTACTTGTTGCTATAGATCACCCTCCGTGTCACGTAATGTAGCTCATATCCTGGGTCAGATGGAAATGTCAACTATATGTTCCTCTTGACCGACACAAACGATATCATCACTGATCAGTGATTGATTGAGAATAGCAATATCGTGTGATTGCACGCGTGGGTCGTCTGGACTGGTTCAGTTTTTGTGTAGTCTCCGTCCGCGCCCAATGGCTGTGTAGGTCTTGGGAGTAATCCTAAGTATAAAGCCTTGTTAGCCATTAAAACTTCTTAATTTTTTATTTGTTGGGTCCAGTGTGTTGTCTGGCATGTGCCTGTAGTTTCAGCTTAATTGTGTAACAGTGGCTGTCATTTAGAAAAATAGCCAGATCCCCTGTATGAGGACTTTTTGGTGCGCGGTTAAAGGCAGAGGCTGATATCTTAGTTGTCGGCCACGCTGATTCCCCACTTTATAACTGGCTTAATATTAACTGGTCGTTCCTGTCTTCAGCCTTCACCTTGCACACATACACATATGCATATATATGTATGTCATGTGCCACTTTACAATAAGGCTACCCATATAAAGAGTTTATGAATGGTTTATAATCTGGTTATTAATTAGGTTGTAACACTTTGTAAATGAATAGAGAGTATTTCAAACAAGTTATAACAGAGTTTTCTTTTCAGAGTTATTACCGTTTACAAGTGACAAAAGGGAGCCTTATTGTAAAGTGGTACCGTATATAGTTTGTGTGTGTATGTATGCATCATATATGCATATATATATGACACTGAAGTAGATTGAAAAACACACCACCAGAAGCAGTGGAATGACAAAACATTTATGCACTAAGCAAATTTCTACAGAGTCATGATATAATGTATGTATGTATACTGTGTGTGTGTATACTGTGTGTGTGTGTGTCTGGGGATATATATTTATCTTGTAGCTTTGATGTTTTGCGAGTTGTTACTTGACTCTCCAGTCTGCCAGGAGAGCTCCTTCGTTAATGTGAGCCTTTCCTCGCTCTGCAGCCCCATGTCCTACAGCAGTGGCGCCCAGCAGCCCAGCCCGGTCATGTCCATGGTGAAGCCGGAGGCCGTGTCGGTGTCACACTCCCCCACCGGAGCGCCCAATCACCACCGCGGGGCCCTGCAAGGGGACCTCCGTGACATGATCAGCATGTATATTCCGGGAGGCGACGCGGGGGACTCTGCTGCGCAGAGGGGGTACTCCACCGTACAGCAGCACTACCTCGGAGGCACGGTGCCACTCACCCACATCTGACACGCCTCGGCACTGGGGACTGGCCCTGGCTATGCACACACTGTGCCACAGTGTTGGCTGCACCTTGAGTTCCTGCTGCCTGTGTTTTTGGGGGCCCTTTTGTCCATTTCATTTTTTTTATTGCATATGTAGATTTAAAGGGGCAGCCGTTTGCTGTACTTGAGTGTATTTTTGCTGTTCTATTAGTAGACTACTGATATTTTCCTCTTACTTAATTTTGTGGATTTTTTGGGGGGGGGGGGGGGGGGGGGGGNNNCACATACACACACACACTTTGAAGGTGTACATAGCTTTCTGTGTCGAGATATATTTTTTATCAGTTTCTGTACTAAAATTGTGACTAAAATGATTGATTGCCTTGGTGCTGTGCTACTGGTGAGGACGCAGAACCTGTGGGATGCGGCTCCACATTGTTTAGTACACAGAAACGCCACTGGTCTTCCAACAGTGAACTGCTGTCCTTACTGGAACCCCACCCTGAGGCAGGAGAAGCCCCTGTCAGCTGTGCAGGATGACTTCTTATGGAGTGGTGAAGGCCAGCCAATCGGGATCCTTCCCTAGACTGACATAGCGATCATGTGATTTGGCTGGATCTGATTAAGAGCGGACAGACTAGGAGAGACTGCATGGTCCACTGGAAAGTCTGAACTGAGATTGTACAGAACATTATTTTTGTCTTGACTGTAGTGAAAACAAAGAGTACGGTGAATTTAATTGGGCCTTTTGGCCCGTGCTGTTTTATCAATTGGGGGAAAAAATACACCAATTCCGAAGGATTCCATTAGGAATTTTCTACTGGACAACCTTTATTGTAGATTTCACTGGATCCAGCTGAGATATACATAAAGGTATTAGAACACAATATTGTTTGCTGTTACCACAGGAAGAGACAATAAAATGTATTTTAATATACAGTGAACTTTTGCATCATGCTGTCTTGCTGCTGCAGTCGGAGTTTTATTTTAAGTTTTGCATATTGGCATTTTCTTAAGGTACAAACAGCCAGTTAATGTTAGTTGCTTTGGTAAAGTCCACTAATAACTTTTCACTGGAAAATGCAGTATGTTTTCTAAAGTTGTGGGCTCTACCAAAACAACAACATTTAGTTAGATGGAGATACTGTGTCAGAACTATTTTTTATTTTATTATTTTTATTTTTTTTTATTTTTTTTTTTTTTTTTATTATTTTTTAAAAAAAACCCTTTCCTTAACTAGTTCAGAGGTGCTGCTAATGATTTTGAAGTAGTTGGGGAGTATCAGAAATTTAGTGGAGATTGGAATGGTACCTGTATTCTTTCATGGATTGAGTGGATTTTTGGAGACTTAATGGCCTGCTAATCTGCTAATTGATTAACTCGATGTCCTAAATTCCAGGGGCGCTGCACTCCATTCCAACATAAACACTTGCTTGCCTTTTCCTTTCTGCTACTTATTTAAAAAAAAAAAACGAAAAACACATCAAAAGGGGGTCTAAGTACTATAATTTATATTAAAATAATGAAACAGGTGAATGTTTACATTGCAATCCAAGTGTGCAACTGCATATATTTTTTTTTTGTATTGTAAACTTTTTTAAAAAGCATGTTTCCCGATTTAGTTTGTTAATAATCCTGTGCTTGTAAATAGTTTGTGAGACTGATGTCTTGCAGTTCTGAAGTGTATAGCTTTTTTCCCTTTTCTCTTTTATGCCCTTATACTAAGGGCAATTTTGTTTTAAAGAAACCATTTAAAGACTGTGACAATTGATGACAAAAAAGTAATAATAAAAATGTAAAATATTTCTAACCATCTCTACATTTCTTTGTGTATTTTGGAAGTCTGTGAATGAAATGTCCCAATAGCAAACTGTTGATACATTTAGTTATAATTATGCGATTAATAATTTAATCCTTTGAGGTTAAATTATCAAAAATCCCCCTTTCGACTTTTAACCGTAATTAACAATAAATCTGGAACCGGGGGTAAAAAGTTGCAAGGAATCATTCCGTGAAGTGGCCATTGTCCAAGACGAACAGAATTTAAATAAACGTGTACATTACCAAATGTATTTATAGCCTACAATCAACTATAATCAGATATGTTATGAATAACGAATTTAGTATTTAATATAACTTCTGGTTTGTTTAATTTTACTAAATAATACTTAGCACAACTGCATTTATTTACGTTTGGTTAAATAGATTTCAGTAGTCATAAGCAGCTTATTTGAGTAGCTTTTCCGTGAATTAGTATTTAGCCTATAGTTCTAACAAGAGATGTATATGCAAGCTGGCCTAACGCTTCATTTAAAAGTTGTTGTGGCACCTGGGTGGTTCTAGCTGTCTGTCCCATTCACAAACCAGATGTTCAAGCAAAAAAAATAACCAACTCGTTTTCAGAGCGAAGGTGAAAACCAGTTGGTCTGTGTTTCGGGTTCAACTAACGCCCGCTGAAGCAATGACTGTCAGGCATCCTAAAAAGTTCACAAAAATGTTGGAGAGAACAGGGGTGTCCGGGCGGGGAGAAAGGTTTAGGGGGCAATCATTACTTTCTTCTCTCCCTCTCTTTTAAATTCACTTTTTCTATCCCCCCATCGCCCCCATGCTGCCCCCTCCCTACTTCTCAGAGAAAGCGGGTGGCTGGGCCAGCCGTAATTGGCCGTTTCGGAGCCTCATTGTCCGCCGCTTTTGAGCTCGCAGGTGCATATAGTAAAGCCGCTGAGTGCTCAGCGCCTCCCCCGTCGCGCTTTGTTCCCTTTCTCTTGGTATCCCGCCGGGCAGAAAATTAGCGTTGGATTCGGGGGGCTTCGCCTCCCTTCTTTCTCCAGTCCTGGCTTAACCCTTTCACTGCTCCGCGCCTTTCTCATGGAAATTGGGGAGCCAGCACCGGCTAATCGGAGGCCAAGGGGAGGGGATGGGAGCAGGGGAGAGGATGGGAGTCCTGAGGGGATTGGGGGGTTATAAACACACACTCCCATCCGCGCGTCCAGCACCATCCCCCTTGACGACATAAAGTCCGTTTCCCCTGGGAACCCCCGCTGTAATGCGGGCAATGAATACGTTTCTATAACTCCCGTGTAGCCCCACTTCCAGCCGATTTCTGTTCAAGTCAGCGCAACGCAGCGCCTGTCCGATAAATGGCTATCTAAGTAGCTGTTTAATAATCTGTGACATAAAAGATCTAACATCGACGTTGATATTCATATTGGGTATTCTGTTTCTCAGTAGCAGCCTGCATCTACATAGATGGTATGGTGTTTCTTATAGGGAAGTGCAGTGTTTTGGGCAACTCTAACAGAAAATAAACTACGATCTAGACGTCCGGAGACAGGCCTACAATTAGGCTATAAAATCCTACATTGACATCAGTGGTGGTTTCTCGTGGCGCAGTACATATTAGCAGTATCTTCTGGAAGCAAAACTTGACAGCAAAGAATATGACGCCTATTTTGCATACACTACAATGATCCCCACAAAAATTAAAATCTTAGAAACTTTATCTAGCAACAATATTCCCATAGTGTTCTCCACTTCGAATGGTATTTATATTTTTACTGGAGTACATAGAACCTCATAGCAACGCGGGGAGGCTTTGACAAGTGGTTACTATGGTTTCCGTAAGCTGGGGTAAACAAGGGCGCACGGTCGTGACTTGGCTGCGTGGGATAGAGAGGTTTGCCCTCCTTTTAAAAAGACCGACAGTAGATTGGGGTAACACAAGCACCGTAGAAACACTTTTTAAAAGATTTGCTTCACATGCAAGTATTGATTTTATATCGACTTTTGTGCATTCGGCACAAACAGCAGCCTATTGCAATCCATTCGATCCTAAATGCGGAATGTTTTATTATTAATAGTTTTAAAGAACAAAAGAGAAATAACACACTGGTATTTCCTGTTGCGTATGTAAAATCCACATTGCTAACCCGCAACCCCGGTTACTATGGTGACACGTGCGTGACACGGGCCTACCTGAATACCTGACGAACCACTCCCCGCACTGTAAAAGAGCCAGATCCGCAACAACCTATTGCGTACAGCACAGAGATTAAAAATTATCCCATTGCATCATGCGAGGTGCACAAACGGTACTACAGATTATTTCAGACAAATATCAGTTTTCCTAAGCTAACTTTGAGAAAGTTGTACAATATTTTGGATAGCAGACAGATTTATGCAAATATTGCTATGAATATTATCGGAACAAAGTTGTGTTTTATTTAACTGTATTATGGGAAATCTAACCGTTTCAACTTAACAATTATTTAAACATAAAGCTAAAAAAATATGCAATATTTAAGCGCTTAATTGGATAGGTGGGCCAGGAAATACATTAACCGATGAATAGTCAGCTGTGTCACTTTAAATGTGACGTTTCAGACGCATGGATATGTAAACTTTCCTTTGATTAGCTATATAAAACTCATATCTTCTTCCTCCAATTCTTTCTGACACAGATCTAGTGCAGTTAAAATCAAAGTAGCGCTATGCGTGCCTATGCGGTGGATGCTTTGCTCAGAGGTGGTCGGGCGAGTGGGTGGCTGTTTTTAGCGGAACGCCGCCACGGTTGACGGCAATGCCACTGAACGCTGGATCCGCCACGCATTTCACACGCAGCCCGGTGGCAGCTGCGCGCGCCGAGTCACGCAAGAACTGGGCAGTGCGCCGTTCCGCGCGACAGGACGCGGGGGTAGATGTCTCTGATAAACGCAGAATGTCTGACATTTACAAATAATATTTGCGCCCTTTTAGCTGCCTTGTCAGAATTGTATTGGATTGTAGCTAGCTACTTTTTTTTTTTTTTAAAGTGATAGGGATAGGTTAGGGAAGGTTTGTTTGGAGTTTTTCAGGACGTTAACAAGTCACTATAATAACCACTTTAGGTGGAATACATGTTCGTCAGAGACGAACCACGTCTGAAAATCAGGCAGTTTTTTTTAATTGAATCATAGATTTTTATTTTAAAAGTTCGATATATATATATATATATATATATATATCGTTTTAAAATGTACAATGTTTACATTAAAATAAACATAATTTTCGGCTGGCGTAAATCTAAGAATACCAACGCCCGCCGTAAAATCGCTCTTGAAGCTACAAAACACGGCCACACCAACACTTTCGTAACACTTTTAAGCAAAGGACAGCGATGTACGTAATGTCTGAGACTAACATCTTAACCCTCGCATTGGACTGCCCGTACTGTTCCGTTAGACCGGTTTTGCCTGTCGTTTACCTGCGCGACCGGCTTTTGGGATGAACCAGGCTAATAACCGGTCAGCTGTACTCAGATGTAAATGTGGCAGTTACTCGTCTGTTTTCCGCCGCCATCCTTATGTCCCCGTAGCATCCGCCAATGACAATAATGTTGCGTCGGAGGGAAGCAGCTCAGCAGTCAAACTTTGAAAAGAACGAGCACGTGATTATTGTAAAAAGTGTGGCAAAAATCCTGCGTTTGCAATTTTTGCCTATGTCTGATCAAGCTTCTCCAAATCACTAAAACAGGCCTCGAGTCTGATATTCTCTGAATGATTTTCCTCAGTGTTTTTGTGAAGCATCAATGTTATCCCATCTAAATTAAAATGACATGGTTATTTTTTCCAGGGGTCAGCACCATGGAAACTTATGATGAATTGTTAAAAACAGGCTTATCCATGTACGGACAGGTTGACATACTGTAGTTTTGTTACTACACCAGTGCTGACAGTGATTCAATAATTGGAAATTCGTGAAATATTCAATCGTTTAATACAGGTCATGAGTAGTATGGTTAACTGCTGGTCTAGGTAATATTTCACATTATCTAAACCAATTCGTTGTGTTAAGAACATAAGAAATATACAAACGAGAGGAGGCCATTCGGCCCATCAAGCTCGCTTGGGGAGAACTTAACTA
>JAODKF010000002.1:10160940-10185300 GCA_026779585.1 Mormyrus proboscirostris
TAGTTTACTGTATATATTGGTGTCTATATCATTTATGTAAATTAGGAACAATATTGGTCCTAAAATCGAACCCTGTGGTACCCCACTATGAACGCAGGCCCACTGTGACATTGTGCCTCTTATAACTACTTTTAACTTGGCCACAGGCAACTTCCTCTACACCTCAGGTAATGTTGGTGAAAATACATAGATAAGTGTAGCTGTAGTGGTACGATGGCTCAATGGGCAGTGCTACACCTTAAACCTCAAGTCTCACTTCTCTCTCCTTTCCATGTTTGAGTTCTTTTTCTTGTGATTTTCCGCTGCGCTGTTCCCCTGCCCTTTAAGTGTTTCAGTTTCCTCCTGTAGAACACCGTGGTCAAACGTGGTGTCTGCAAGTTGCCTAGTAGTACACGTGGGTGCCCTGTACACATGGATTAAACAGCACCCCAAATGTGGTGTACGCCTGGCATGTGCCTGGAGCTGCCTGCGATAAAGATCCAGGCCCCCCATGTTCTCGCGATGAATCGGTGGTGGACGATAGCCAGAAGGGTGACTGGGGAGGTACCACTCTTTACACTACTTATACATACAGAATGCTAAAGAGTGGCAAAGTTCCTTCCTGTTTTTCTGTGAACTCTGCTTACGTGAGAAATTAATTTCAGGGCCCAGATAACTCAGTTGGCAGACCATCGGATTTTTAAGGTCAAGGGTTCAAGTGCTTGGTGCTATGCCCATCAACAGAAGGTTGTCAGTTCAGATCCCACGGTCGGCCCAATGATTTCACCATAGGGCCCACGAGCAAGGCCCTCACCCCCAAAAGCTGACTGGTTGACCCTGCTTTCTCAATTGTATGTTGCTTTGGATAAAAGTGTCTGCTAAATGAATAATTGTGATTTGCATGGTATATAGAACAGGCTGACATACAGAATGTCCTGGGATTATTGCAACTTTCAGAGTGAACAGAAGACTCGGCGCCAGAAATTACTACCAGCTGTAGCCTGTCTGACGGAAAAGACAAGTTAGGCCAGAGTAATGTAGCTAATCGCACAGCTGTTTGCTAAGCACTGAGTGACAGAGTGACAGGTTACACTAATGAGCGAGGCACACCCTGGACGAGACTGGTCCCGCAGAGAAAGACAAGGGGATCAAAAGGAGAAGCAAGTCAGGTGAAAAACAGTTTTATAGAAACACACCCCGACAACTGGAACGTATAAAAGTCAGATTGAGTGCTTGACTGAGAAAAAGACAGGAGGCAAAGAGAAGACTGCAGTAGGGTTAGGCTGAAAGCATCCATCTTCTATCCTCTAATCCCGGTCAGGTAGCCCACCTCAGACGCAGGGCACAGGCTGGATTTCACCCTGCGCAGGATGCCAATCCATCACGGTGCGCACACCCCCACACACACATAATATGGACCGTTCGTCTTTGGAGTCTTTGAAGAATGCCGTGTGCCACAAGGAAGACATGCAATCTCCACACGCACAGTGGGGGTGGACCCTGAACCCGTAACAACCTCCCGTGGTGCAATAAGCTAAATAACTGAAATTGGTGTCTTGGTCATTGTTAGGAAAACACACACGTTTGAGTGGCCTGTGAAACTCTTTGAGGCCTAAATTAAAAATAGAAAACAGAACGGTGTTGTTGTCCAGAGACCTGACCTGGGACTTGGAAAGAGCCAGTGACGGCATATAAAAGGACTGCTGCAATCAGGAGGCGATCCAATCATCAGACATCAGTACAGAGGTGTGGACCGATGACAAGATAGTAAATGTAGTCCTCATCAGACCAGCAGATAGATAAGCACTGGGCCACACATTAAACAGAACTAAAGTATGTCTCAGACTCTGCAAGCTAATCTCAGTGGCCTAAATCAAAACTAAACTTCAATCACAGACCTCACAGGGTGATGTTCTGAAGTGTGAGGCCAGGACAAACTTTTCCGTCAGCCTCTCATCCACATAATCTACTTTCTGCATCTTCAACATGTTTCTTTTTTTAAAACTGCTATTATTCATCCCTTTGCTGTTTCCTTGTTTACTTTCTTACATCAATGTTTTGGCATAGGGCCGCATTCCTTGCTGCATCCTACATCTTACTCTTTACTTGGAGAAAAAAAAAACATTGCAGAGAGTCAGGAGAAACGGAGAGGCGGAATGTTGGGGGAACAAGAGGAGAGGTGAGAAAGAGGCAGAAGGAGAAAGACCTTTCTCTTTTGCCTCTGGGAACAGCCTTGTTTTTAAACTTTGGCAATGTAGTTACCATGGAGAAATGCTTGTGGGTGGTGTGGGTGGAGGGTAATTATGGGTGTGTAGCACTTTGTCTTGTAAAAAAAAAAGAGGAAGGGGAAGGTCTGAGATATTTCACCTGGAGGGGACAGACAGTTACAAATAAACACACAGAACAGACGAAAGAGAAAAACATTTAGGGGAGAAAGTGTGAACCAAACATGGGCTGAAATGTTCAAAAGAGACAAACGTTTAGAAATAGTGTATCTGACTTAAAGAGGATGACTCGTCGCTGACGACCATAAGAACTACTAACCTGAGGCCACTTGGCAGTTCACTCAAGATCATTCATGCAGGGACAGGATGTAATTAAGATGGTAGTAAACAGGATCTTTGCTTCTATCTAGTGGCACAACTGTGAATCGCATCAGTTTCTGCACTTCCATCAGGAAGGAAGCCCATTTCCCTTCACTTCTCCTCATTTCCTTCTCATTGGTCCCCCTTGCATTCAGCAAGCCAATGACTCCACAAATCCAGGAAACAAAGACACCTTTAATTCCACTGGTACCAAAAAGAGGAAATGTCTACAAGCATGTCACCTGATTCAGGCTGACCCACTACAACAAACCTTAAAAAAACTACTCCTGTATGTCTGACATACTATACAGCAGTTCAAAAATACTTGACCAAAGCATAAACTTTATTTCCAATATCATTCTGCATTTCATCTTTTTCCTTTGTCTTTACAAATTTTCCCAAGTAGATAGATTGGTTCTCTACACTTGTGCATGATGTTGCTGGAATGCCCTCTCACACTATTAATAATGGACCCTTATGCAAAATAATAATAAAAAAATCACGAAATAACAGCACCTTCATTTATCACAAACAAGCATACAGGTGCATTTTGCTACGCATATTGACATTCTGAAAATAAGCTTCCTTCAAGAGTTTTTGGGAAAAAAAAAAACGTAGAACAAGAATCTTAAAAAGTCTATGTGCCTGTAGCTCATGGAAGTTTTACTTACACAAAAATGTTCTGAGGGCAGAAGGAACAATGATTGGTTCAGAGAGATAACCAATCAAACTATAGAGGAGGTGGGTCCAACCAAGCAGATGTCTTGGTCGTGCTTCCTCTAGTTTCTTGGGCCCATCTCCTCTACAATTTGATTGGTTATCTATCTAAACCAATCATTGATCCTTCTGCCCTCAGAACATTCTTGTGAAAGAATAACTCCCACAAACATGCTCTTCTAGAAATGAATCCCATACTGTCTTGAATACACCATGAGGGTTCAGTCTTACTGTTGTGAAAGATTTTATCAAGATACACTGATGAGACTGTAGTAGATTCCACTTGGTAGTTGGGGAACGGGAGAGAATGGGAGAGACTCCAGCGCCGGAGCTAGTGCACAGAAAGGGCTCAAGTACAGGAGATCCTGTGGCAGAATTTACCAAGGCGGGTGCCTGACTGAATGATCAATCGAGGCCCTCAACTGTTGAGTGTACTGCTGAAGTCCATGGTTACAGTTTTGGTCCTGAGTTGTTGGGATTTGCGAAGTGTTTGTGTGTGTGTGTGTGTGTTGGTGCTTGCATCTTCCACCTCCCTCTATTCTTTCTTCTTCTTAACAGCAGGCGTTCGGTTCCAGTAGTAGACCACCTGGCCGGCGATGAGGCCATTGCAGCAGGAGGAGATGACGAAAGTCAACGCCATCAGGGAATCTCCCGTTTCCTTCGGTGAGAAAAATGAGTGGCAGATAGATGGGATTAACAAAGTTAAAAACAAGGTTAAAGGGAAAAGAAAACATGTGTACAAACATAATTCCCATCTCAGGGCCTTTTGCCAGTATGCACACCAGGTCTCCCTACCTGCAGGGAGGTGAAGATGCGGGCAAGGGAGCCAGCAAACAGGAGGAAGACGGAGATGGCCGACAGCTGACCTGTATGACCGTTACGATAGTTTGTTCCTGCCTGGATGAGCTGGAGTGATAAAGAGAACCCAAGTAAAGAACAGATTGAGGGGTAGTTTACAATCTGTGCGTGGTCCCTGAGATTTGAACCCATGACCGTTGTGTTGTTAGGGTAATACTACTTATTGAGCTACAGGAGCTGAGAACATAAACCATAAACTGATTTTATGCAATGATTTAAAAAAATATATATATGAGATACAGTTTGTCCTCAGAGAAAACGAGCTGGTTATTATCGGTAACAGGTGCCAACTATCCATGAAAGTAAGAAAAATCTTCTTTCTTATACATTTCTCACAAATATGACCAAAGGGGGAAAAAAAACGTGAACCAATTAACTGAAAGCAAGCGGTAGATGTCTACATTCAATTTGCCATCCCTGAACAAGACACGAAGACCAGAGGGATGTGTATCGAAGAGGATTTAACAGAAGTCATTCATTCCTAAGCATCATCACAGCAGACTGGTCTCATGTGCCATGAGCCGGACAGTACTAGAACCTTCTTTGAGCTGAACTGGACATTGCTGCCAAGTACCACTAGGGCCGTGCGATTTACATACCCTGCCCACGATGATAGCAGGCATGTTGGAGGCCTGCATCACTGTGAGCACAGACAGCGGCGTGAAAGGTGACAGCAGCAGCAACGCCAAGGAGAAGTATGTGGCCAGGAACCCCATGCCTGCGTTAAAGGAGCCAGAGCAGGGGGCTTTCAGAAGGGCTCAGCCCTGCATTCATGCGCACGCGGCCCCCCCATATGCTGCCAGCGACAGGCGGTACCTCCAGCTGTGTTTGCTCTGTAGTGCTGGATGAGGAAGCCGATGGTCACTGTTTGCAGCATGAGGAAGAGGGCCTCACCCCAGGCACTGCAAAACAGACCAAGGCAAGGCAAGTTTGTTTATACAGCACAAATCAGACGCAAGGCAATTCAAAGTGCTTTACAAAGGCGGAAGGATACATTTAAATAAAAGACAGTATTAGTAGACCTCTGGTCTCCAGGAAGCTTGTTCCAGAGAAGGGGAGCGTAACGACTGAATGCTGCTTGACCTTGCTTGGTCTTGATTCTGGAAACACTGAGTAAACCTTTCCCAGATTACCTCAGGGGTCTGGATGCTTCCTAATGTTCAAGTAAATCAGAAATACATTTGGGCCCGAGACATTTAGTGCTTTGTACACAAGTAATAATATTTGTAAATCAATCCTATAATCCACAGGAAGCCAGTGCAGTGAGTTAAGGACCGTTGTGATATGCTCTACTCTCTTGGTGTTAGTGAGGAGTCTGGAGGCAGCATTCTGGATGAAATACAGACATCTGATTGGTTTTTTGTCGAGACCTGTGAAGACACTGTTAGAACAGCCTGGCCTGTTAGAATCTTTTCTGTAGGTTGTTTACATAGAAATCCTTTAATTCTTGCTGTTTTTAAGATGGTGGTAGGCTGATTTTGTAATTGTCTTTATGTGGATGTTGAATATTAAGGTCCAAGTCCAAAACTACACCAAGATTCCTGATATGATTTGATATGATGTCTTGGTGTCATGGATTCAAGGTGAGCAATGAATTTCAATCTTTCTTTTTTTGGGGTCAAAAACAGTTGTTTCAGTTTTTTCTATGTTCAGTTGTAGAAAATTCTGGCACATCCATGCTTTGTTCAATGTACTAGTAAATCTAAGGGACTATAGTCACGTGGTGACACTATAATGCAGTTGTGTGTCATCTGCATAACTATGGTAAGAAATGCTATAGTTTTGCATAATCTGAGCAAGGGGGATCATGTAGATGTTGAATAGAAGAGGCCCAAGAATGGATCTCCACATGTGACTTTTGTTTACTCAGACTTATAATTACCTATTAACACAAAGTAGTGTTGTAAATATGATTTTCTAGTTTGTCTAACAGTTTGTCATGGTCAACCGTGCTGAAAGCAGCACTGAGATTCGGTAATACCAAACTAACATTTTTCATTCACCACTGCTTAGATGAATGCCATTTAAGACTTTAACAAGTGCAGTCTCAGTGCTGTAGTGTGGTCAAAATCCAGACTGAAAAAGCATTGAAGTAATTGTTTTGCACCAAAAAACTAGGTTGCTGAATGACAACATTTTCAATGATCTTTCCTAAAAAAAAGTATAGGCCTAATAGTTACTTATTACTGAGGCATCCAGATTGGGTTTTTTTTTAAAAGAGGTTTGATAACTGCAGTCTTCAGGGCCCTTGGAAAAGGCCTGACTGAAGAAAACTATTTACTATTTGTACCACATCTGATGCTATATAGTTAAAATCATCAAGGCAGCAGGTTGTAGGCCTAAGGTGTTTACCAATTTCTGTTAAGGTTGGACGGTCTAGGAGTTCAAAATGTGCCAAATTAACTAAAGTAGTCTTAGACAGAGGCACATGTTACATCAACATTTTGCCCGAGATGGAATTACAGACCAGCACAGAAACATGGGCTTGACCTCAAGGGAGAAAGGATGCAACCGGGACACTGGGTGGAGCGTCAGTTTCCCGTGCAATGGGACCTGGCTACAGGAGGCTGATGCGAGTTTCCTGTAGAGGGACGCTACTGCCACACAGTGTTCAAGAGTAACTCCAAGTGGCTAAATGCAGTGCAGAGATATTTACTGTACACCTGAAATAAACAATGTTGATGTTTGGTATTAATCCATGGCTATTAGTGTTGCTCTGCAACTCAACTAAAAGTATATAGCTTGACATTCTGACATGAAATTTTGGTTACTTATTTTTGGGGTGGTTATCTCATGAAGGGAGCCAAGTAATACGTCAATGTTTTGTATATAAGCAGTACTCCTATATATGTAACTAATTAAAAAAATTGCCTTGTTACTCCAAGCCTTTCACTATTTATAATAACCAAAAGTAGCAAAACAAAAAGAACTGCTCACAAAACGAAATTTGATTATGCAAAATCTGACCACACAAAAAACGTTCCTGTTAGCTACAGTTGAGCAATGTAACTATATAACTGTAATTCTAAGAAAGTTTCGGCTCATGAGAAAACACACACAATTATGATTGGACTCTTGGTATGGAAAAAGCACTATATCTTAAAAGGGAGTAAAAAAAATAGAACATTTCTGTGCTCTGGTAGATATGTGCAATTTACTGGTACATGCTAAATGACATCAAAGTCAAAAATGGTGATGCAGTTTTTTTTTTGGGAATTTGTTAAAATGGAATGTAATGATCCCACCGCTGTGTAACATGCTGCTGGCGGGAGGTACCTGAAGGGGAATTTGTGTGCGATGCAGTAGGCCATGGTGCCAGTGATGGCGAACAGCTCCAGCAGGACGGCATTGAAGCTCAGCCCTTCCGCACTCTTCGCCCCGATCAACTTGCAGACCTGCGGCAGCTTCACTGAGAAGGTTCAGGAAAGGGAGGATGACGGGGACAAAGAGACAGGGCTGGAGCAAGGAGCAATATCAACCGGCCGCTGTCACATTCAAAAGCAATCAGGGACAGGCCAGGATTGGCTGGCAAAGTGCCACATAACAAATATTGACACATGGCTGCAGTGAAAGTGACGTTTAGCACTGAGCAAAAACACTAGCAGAAGTGTTAGGGGCTAAATAGGAAAACATTTCCTCACCCATTACAGATCCAAGTATAATTCCGAAGCCAAGAGCTTTGCTCAACACAATCTTCAGGCACTGCACTGTGAAGGTCCCAAGAGAAAACGTCACTCTCATTTTTCAGAGTACAATACAGTGGTTTGTTTTATTTCATCGGAGTGCGGGATACTGCAAAATTTCCCACTGATAGCATGTGCCAAATCGATTTTAATCTGGCATTTTATGAGATGGATTGAGATGGATATAATATATTTGATATCTCCTGAAGGTAAACTGCTATAATGTATAAAGGTAATACGTGCAAAGTCATTAAAATCAGCAAAAGACCCTGATTTTTTTGTCAGAACAACAGAGCAAACTAATATGAAATGAATGCAATAAATAAAATAAAAAAGTTAAGTGGACAATGATAGACGCAATATACGTCTTCGGTAATTAAAAATCATACTGACAGCACAATAGACCATAATAAAACAGGGTAACTGTCCAGGAAGCAGAGATGTTAGTGATGCAATACCAGCTACAGCAGTGAAGGTAGTAAAGCAAAATCATACAAATGACTGTAACTGCATCAGCAGTAATTCCCTTCAGAATGATCTAACTTTTCCCGGATAACACTTAAGTTCAACAAGGCATTTATTTTATAGAGTGCCTATTGACTATTAATCAATAGCAGGACGAAAAGTTATCAGCTGTTTATTTTGGACCATAATTTTAAGGCTATTATATAAACGAGTCCCTTACCATGGAGAAAATTAAAGTTGAGAAAAAACTCGTCATAACAAGTCTCGGGCATGAAATACATAAGCAGAAATTCTTTCATTAATGCCATTGGAGAGGTCGCCATTGTGGAGGTATGACCGTCTTTTTGCTGCGCAGCGGCGAACCTCTTACTTCCGCGTATGACGGCGCGACAGCGAAACCACGTACTTCCGGAAACCTACTTCCGGAAACGATTTATTACTGTTAGCTTACTGTCAGAACACGTATGTTATATATACTAGAAACCAGTGTTTGAAGTGGCCCGGTACTCACCAGGATGCAGTACCAGCACCTCTTTGTTTTTCTCTTCAGAATATATCTCAATATCTGCTGAATATCTGGTACTGAATAACAAGAGGAGTACCGGCATTTAGTGCAGAAAAACAAAACGAGTACCAGCACTAGTTTTCACCCCTTTATGCGTTTCTAGAAACCTGTTAATAGAACACACATTTTACAAGCATAAACACTTAAAACATGCGATTATGACAAAGTTGCACATAATCTGGAAGGCCCGGTCGGTTCTAGGGAGGGAGCTGGACACTTGACATTGTGGATGCTGCCCACACTTCGTTAGATTATGGACAATATCGTTCACCCACTTCACAGTATTGTGGCTGGGCAGAAGTGCACATTTAGCCTCTGATTGTCCAACATTTCAACTGAGGTTGAGAACGTGAATTCGAATTGCAAATACATCTACAATTAAATTTCACGGAGAATAAGTAAAAGCGATTAGAAAACAAAAACGTTCTAAGCAACATTTGTTCCTTCTGACGATCCGTATAAGTATGGAAGTCTCACGATATGAGTTGTATTCATTTAAAATATAAGATGGACTATAAACATTAAAGTTTACAATAAAATCAGGGGAAGAATATGGGCAACGGTGATTAAAAGTAATAAAATAAACTCAGCGATAAACTGGGAATTGCATGCTAACAGCGAAGAACTAACTGACTAGTTCACCTAGCCCTGTAGTGTTTTAACACATCTGAACCATAATGAGCACAACACGTGCAGTCTGTATTGAGCCACTGGAAGTCGGATCGGACATCGCAGGCGAACCGTACAGCATCTCGGTGTTAAAGGAGGGATACAACCTAGCTCAGCAGGACGGCTCAACGCGTGCAGACGGCACAATCTCTCTATTGCAAGGACCCAAGATAGTCCTAGTGGACACCGGGGGTCCGTGGGACCGCGATTTCCTTCTTGATCAGTTAAAGAAGAAGGGTCTTAGCCCTGGCGACATTAATATAGTGGTGGGAACCCACGGACACTCCGATCATATTGGAAATTTGGGTCTCTTCCCGGAAGCTACACTAGTGGTTGGTTGCGATATCAGCCAGGGTGACCGATATCTCCCAAACCAGCTGGCAGAAGGTCGGCCTTATCCCATTGATGACCATGTGAGTTTGGCACATTATATTAAACGATGTTGTGGAGCACTTTCTGTACTTTGCAATGTCCATTCATATATCTTCATTATATATTGTTATAAGTTAAACATTCGAATTATAAATCCATGTTTCTAATCTTATGCGTTCGTTCCTCAGGTGTCTATACTACCCACGCCAGGGCACACAGGCCGGGATGTCAGCGTACTGGTGACCGGGACCTCCGTGGGCGTCGTCCTGGTGGCGGGGGACCTGTTTGAGAATAGCGCCGATGAGGACATCTGGCGGGAGCTGAGCGAGAACCCTGCAGTGCAGGAAGTGAACCGACAGGGGGCGCTGCGCACCGCCGATGTCATTATTCCGGGGCACGGGCCCCCGTTCAGGGTTCGCAAAGACACCCAATAAAAGGCATTTCAATGATGAGTCGTGTGTAGTCTTATTTCTTTCTGTTAGTCAGTTGATCTTCACTTTACACCTTATATTCAAATGAGGCAGTTCCAGCTGCAAGTTTTAACAGTTCACCGTTAGATGTTAATTAGCCTAGGCAGGGGTCTCGAATTTTTGCATACGTTCGTTTTACTGTGTTCTCTCTATGACTTTTCACAATTTGTCTACCACTGTAGTGGAATAGTATCAAAGACATAGGAGATGTAATATTAATCTTTGCATCATTTTTTCCTGTCAGACTACTTGCCTTAGTAAGTCTGCCCTGTTCATACAATTCTTTATAATTGGTCATATTGAGAACCAAGGCAGAACTTATGGATGGGCTAACCTAGGTTGTATCCAATGGCCCCATTTTTTTTTCTGGGTATGACAGCCTCTGCTGCTGCCATCCAACGGACACTCCCCCCCCCTTTTTTTATGAGCCTGGGGGCCGTGGCATCCCTTGTTTCTTCAGGCAGGGCTCCAACAATGTCTTTGTCCATGGGCCACCACCATCCTGCATCCGGCTTCGTTCAGATGAGTGAGTGCTGCTGAAGACAGTCATAATTCACTCTGATCCAGATAAGAGACAATGAAGAGGCGGATGACCGCCATATAGTGACAGGTGTAACCATGTGTGCGCATGTTTTTTTTTTGCATGCTATCAGTGGAGAAGGTACCACAAGGTACTGAGTCATAAAACAGGGTGTTGCGATTGCATGGTGGGGTTGTAAAAGCTGATTAGTCTTTTAGTCACTGTTTTATCTGCTCACTCTCTCTCGTTTACCTTATTTTCAGTCATGAGATGTTAACTTTAGTTCTCCAAAAGTGCCCAAACCCTGAAGATCCAGCCCATTGTCAGGCTCAGCTCTTCTTATGATCTGATCTTTCTTTGTGTTGTTGTGTGGTCCCCATGCTGATTCCATAATGATCATCTTTTGTTTCGTGTCTTCACTGTTGCTTTTCCAAACTCCTCTCCTCTTCTGTTCCATGAATAAAATCCTTCCCCCGATCCGTGTGTCTTTTGGCCCATGTCTTCTTCCTGCTTTTAAGGTGGCAGGTGATGAGTTAGTGTCGTGCTTCACTCTAACGGAGGCTGAAAACTAACCAGATTGTACGGTAAATCAGAAAGGAGTTACGGAGCTGCAGCCTGGACAGGGCGCTAGAAGGCCACAGGTAATCAGCTTGGCCATAGTCTCTTGTGGATGGGGGTCCATTTTCCCCTTGGTTGTATGGATTTTTGCCAAGTACTCTGGTTTCCTGCAGTTTAGTTGCGACAGTGCCATAGTGTGTATTTACCCTGTGAGGGACGGTCATTCATTTCCAGGGTGTGTCACGTCTTGGGATTCCCGGGAAACTCTAGGCTCGCTGTGACACTGCTTTGCTTCAGCAGTTATGGAAAAAGGGTGGAGGGATTACATAGTTGTCTGGATGATTGTCAGAGGTTGCTGTTGAGATGGGGTGAGACAAAGGGAAACCTCATTGGATGGTGACTCATCTCATGACCTTCTAATTGGTCATATTAGGCTTAAGGATAATATTAAATAATAAATAATATTAAAATGTCATACGTACTGGTTTTTTAAATGACTGTGTTGCAGTCATATTTCAACTGAAATTTATTGGCAAATTATAAATGGCAGACTTTAGAATTTAAGTATGATTTTACTTATTTAAGTATATTAAAGGACGTACAACTGAGGATCTGAGAGCAATTGGGGTTATTGGCTTTGCTTAAGAGCAGAATAGTGAAAATGTTTTTAAAATTTGATTCATACAATGTAGTACAGTACAATGTCGCAGTGATGACCACAGGATTTGAACCGCCAACCTTCTGTTTGTTTTTTTTGTGGGCAGTGGTGTCTTAATGGTTAGGGAAGCACACTTGTAATTGTAAGATTGCTGGTTTGACTCCTTGACCAGCAAAGTAGCAATGAGATACCCTGAGCAAGGTACCGCCCCCAAGCACTGTTCCCCGGGCGCTGAATTAGCTGCCCCCTGCTATGTCACATATGGGTTAAATGCAGAGGACACATTTCGTTGTTGTGCACTGTGGGCTGTGGTGTGTCAACAATGACCACTGATCACCTAAAAAAGGAAAGTTGCAAATCCATAAACATAAAAGCATCAATAAAAGAGATTGGGAAAGGGCTTGCTGACTGTATCGTGCTCTGTGATTGGCTGCTGACTGTATTGTGCTCTGTGATTGGTTGGCTAGAGCTCAGCAGCTTGTTCTCTTCATGATTAATCATTGCCCCGCCATTAAGATGTCGCTCTTATCCCTTAAATCAGGGGATGTCCAGAGTTCATTGCAGATTGCGAGTACGCAAATGGCATGAAAGCATATTTCTGAGGCTTATTTCCTGATCTCAGAATCTGTCCTGAAATAACCCAGATGAGATAAAAAAAAAAAGTCTGTGTGCATCTATATTGATTGTTCAGGTATGAAATTTCAAGGCCACCGAAGAGTTGGCCTGACTGTCGGAAAAAATTAGCACGTCAACTGTAATATAATTTTAAGCACCAACCCACATTTAATCACCATAAATGTCACCTTCACCGGTTGTTGAACCATTACTAACAGTACTTTATGCAATAATTCTTCTTTGACCGCTTCACCAAAACCTAATTTCATACTGGCTAGAGTTTGAATGCCAGTTTTTTAACGCATGCCTTTAACTTAACAATGTACAAGTAACTTAACTAATATGTGTAAGGAAGCAAAGAACCCAGCCTACTTTCTCTGTCCAAGCACTGAACACATAGGCCGTGTCCTTAAGTATGTTAGTTTAGTTATAATAAACAGATGAAGACTATTTGTGTTGCCGTCCTGTAGATATCATGTCCCCTCTCCATATGAGGTTTTTCTTTTCTTTTTTTTTTTGCAACTGTTGATAAGACATTTTTCCAGTTATGGGATGGTCATCTAGTTCCTCCCACAACCGCCCACTCTTCACGTGTAGAATTATGGTTATATAAACAGACTCATCGCTGTTCTCCCTCATTAAAGTGAAGAGAGGAGAGGAGAAGGGACGGGATCAGAGCGGAAAGCCATCCCACTGCACGTCAAAGCCTACAGGACCATAGGTTCACCGAACAGTTTTAACCACACGGAAAAAATCGTCGAAGTAACTTCGGACAAGGAAACAGGACCATGTGTACGGGAAAGTGTGCCAAGTGCATCGGGGTGATGCTGTACCCCTTAGCGCTCATCTCCATCGTCTGCAACATCATATTGTTCTTCCCGGATTGGAACACCAAGTACGCCCAGGAAGAGCGGGAAGGCTTGGGTCCCCGCATCACAGAGGAAGTGAAGTACATGGCGGGCGTTATCGGAGGGGGCGTCATGGTGAGTTTAGACCAGCACTTCCCACCCGGGGACCCCAGACAGTCCATATTTTGGGACCTGGGAGGGAGTAGAAATATGGACTGTCGGGGGGGGGGGGCAAGGAGCGGGTTGGAAAACACTGATTTAGGAAACGCTTTTATCCAAAACGACATACGATTCAAGAAGTTGGATCAGCCAGTCCCTGGAAAAAATGGGGGTTGGGGCCTTGCCGTAAGGCCCAGTGGTGAAATCTTTATGCCGACCCTGGGATTTGAACAAACAACCTAATTGTTACTGGAGCCACACACCACTGTAACTGTTCATTGCTAAGCACGTGGAGTCATGCTTTTTATTGATTGTATGACTTTCTTATATCTTGGTTAGTATAATTATTATATTTTGTTTAAATCTGAGTGCCGATGGGCTTCCTTATATTCTGTGTTGTATTGAAAACCTCTGTAATGTGATGCAAGGTAACATTCATATCAATAGTGTAAAAATAACCATATGACTTGCAGTAAATATCTATATAAGCGCACGTAAATATATCGCCTGAGACAAGGCAGAGATGAAGTAACATAAATCATCCTTCGCACTGGCCCCGGCCTCGCTGTAGGTGCTGATCCCAGCCATCCACATCCACCTGACGGGAAAGCAGGGCTGTTGTGCGAATCGCTGTGGGGTGAGTTGGTGACCCGTCGCCCAGGGGATCGTTCGCACAGATGCCGTCGCCACGCCGACACTGACAGTCCATTGTTCCTCCCTCTGTGTCTCCACAGATGTTTCTGTCCATCGGCTTTGCGGCTGTGGGGCTGCTGGGCGGCCTCTACTGCTTCAGTGTGTCCATCGTTGGTCTTGTCAATGGGCCCATGTGCAATTACAGGATTCCTGGCACCGCCAAATTTCAGTGGGGGACGCCATTTGTCAACAGGTAATAATCAACTTGACATATGAATCCATCCATCCTCCAAGCATGTATTCTGGTCTGGTTCAGTGGGGTGGGTGGGGGTGGACATGGGGAGGTATAGTATGAGAGATACAAGAAGAAAACAGTGTCTTCCACAAAGGACGAAAATGAAATACTGGATCTTCGGATGATATAGTAATGTATTACAATAAATAATAGTAAAATCTTAGGGTGTCATTTTATTTGAGAGGACACAAATAATGTAGCATTATTGTATTTATTAATTATGTATTAATTAATCACAAACAAAGTCTTAGTAACATACTGGTCGCATGTTCGTTAATCATTAATGAATCCTAACATATTTTGCATCAAGCAATTAGTATATTTTTTACTATATCTGTAAATTCCATAAACTATTACGAACTACTGCAGGACCAAGTAATGAATAACACAAGTCAAATACTGATCTCATGTTCGTTCATCGTGAATTAATTGCGATGCATCTTTTATCTGAAGTAGCGACTATGTTCATCGTTTGTACTCAACTGAGTTATTACTAAGTATCTGTGCCCCTTCAAGTGTCACCAATCATAGAAATGCAGGGTCCATGAACTGGTTTGCTTAAATTCTGGCGTTTGAAGTATGGCGGGTCAGTGGGCACCACTGTGCCCTCAACAGTTTGGGGTTCTTAGTTTGATTCCTGTCACTAGCAGTGAGCAGATGATGCTTTTATCTCTGGGAATTTTGATTTTCTCCTGCAGTCCAAATCTATACTGTCAAGTATAGAAACTGGTGTGTTCAACTTGCCCATAGTACATGACCGTGAAAGCCTTGTGAGGCACTGTCACCCCATCCTTGGTGTCTTTGCAGGGAAGAGTTTGAAATTGCAACTGTATTGTACTGTAGATGTAATTAAATAAGTCAATTAATGTGGTATGTGAACAACCCATCACATCCACGCCTATGGATGATCTGGCAACTATGGTTAACTTCAGCATGTTTCTGCACTGTGTGGTGGAAACCAGAGTAGCCCACAATGACATGCGGAGAACATGTGAACTCCACACACATGGAGCCATGGGCATGGACTTGAACCCAGGTCCCAGAAGCGTGAGGCAACAGTGCTAATCATTGCACCACCATGCCACCCACTCACTGGAATTAAACATCTTTCATGATCGTTGTTCAGGGAGAGTGGAATATTTTCTGATGTGGTGCATAGTGTAAAAAGATTTAGAACCACTGGTAAAATGATACTTTAGAATATTACAGTGTGATAAAATACATCATTTCACCACGCCGGTAGTGTGTAGTTCAGTGGGTTTGGGCTCTGTGTCTAGAAGGTTGTGAGTTTGAATCCTGTAGCCCCAGCAGAGTAATTATTTCACCACTGGGCTATTGAGCAAGACTCAGAAAGCTGAGACACTGTACAGCTGCAGGACGTCAGCTGAATTCTGAGCTCAGACCCCAAACCTGCTATGTGAACACTGCCCAATTGCCTGAATGCCTATGAATGAAGTGCTCCTTTTCTATTCATGTGTCCTCCCACAGCACTGAGAGTTATCTGACTGATCGGGAAATGTGGAACATTTGTCTGGAACCCAACGACGTGGTACAATTCAACGTGGGCCTGTTCTCCACCATGCTCATAGCTGGGGGTCTGGAAATTGTCCTGTGCACCTTCCAGATGGTCAACGGTCTGTTTGGGTGCCTCTGTGGGACGTGCAATAAGAATCAGGTGAGACCAGCGGCCCTGCTGCCATAGTGACCAAACACACCGAGCACCGTTTAGATACATATTATACTCAAAATGTATATGATAATAGTGTTATTCTGTAATCTCTGTACAGTTTCTAAATGCTCTTACATGTTAAAATGTGTATTTCCTGATTATAATACAACGAAAACAATCATTTGAAAAAAAGATGCAGGAACATCCGAATAAAGTGATACAGAACAGATAACTCGCGTAACATTTCGCTCTTCAACAATATCGAATGAAAAAGGTTTTTAGGTTTATTTTCACTTATCGCAATTTTCCAAAAAATATCATTAGATATCCGATATATTGGCTGATTTCGCTGCATAACTCAATGAACTCTAAACCGTGCGCTTGCTTCCTGTCTCAACAGTCATATTAATCAGAGCAGAGGTAATAGAAGACAGAAGAATGCGCCTCGAGTACGATGGACTGACTGCGCCCTCTTGTGTCCACGGAGGGCTACAGTTCTTAATAGACCACTAATGAAAGCAGCTTTACGAGACCATTTTTAATTATCATTCCCAGTAAACACATACTACCTTGTCTAAGGATCTGTATTATTCCTAATTACTACCTGTGAAGGATTTTACAAGTAATGTTTATAAAATGCAAAAATGTCAATCACTTTGTTTTTATATGAAATGTTTATAGACCTGTACACTTTTTCATTGTTTTTTTGCACTGTCAATGAATGGTCTAACCATGACAGTGATAAATATTAAATAAGGTGTTAAACTACTACGCATTATTATACCTAAGAGAGGGTGAAACCATGTAACAAAATATCAGTAATTCTATGACTGGAATTATTTTGCTACATTGTTTTAGCTCGAGCTGAATCTTGTGTCATGGAAATTTGACTCAGGTTTTCAAACCTGACCGTTTCTCCTTTGAAACAGATGAAGGTTTGCATCTTTTATGAACCTTGAAATCTTATAGTATATATAGGACAAAATATTTTGCTTGGGACACGACGTCTAGAGTGAGTGAGTTAGTTTATGTAAAATTGTAAAATATTACTCTACCAAATAAAATTCTTCTTTTAAAAATAATAAACTATTTATGGTAATATTAAAGCTTCCATCAGTGATACTGTTATAATCCGTGCAGGCGAGCGAGCGGGGAAGCAGGCGAGGATAGCCGTGAATACGGGCAAAACGGGGTTTATTCCAAGCAGACAGCAAACACGGCAGACAACATCAACTAACATTGAAAACAAGTGCAAACAATCGGGAAGTAACACGAGGTAACGAGGTGGGCGTGGCACACAAGAGGATTGAACGAGCAGGTCATGACAGATACATGTTCTGTCACATCTGCAGACACCTGAATCTTAGCATGTAACATGTAAAGCAATCATCATAATGCATTATAGATACCTTCATAATGCATTATAATGCATCCATAAATTATTAAACATGGCTGCAAATATTTATAAAAAGGCATAACACATTACAGCCATGTGTGTTATGCTTTATAAATTTATAAATATATATAATCTATAATACACTATAGATACTTTGATAATGCAGTACAAACCATCCTTGATACTTATCTCAAACATTATAATGCATTATGAAGGTATCTATAGTGCATTATAGATGAGAACTCGTTTGCAACCTGTCTGAGCACTTCTTACAAATCTCATGCCAGAGTTACTGTTTCTCACTGCTACACCTTCACAATTAATTTAAATGGTTACAGAAAATGGACTCAAATGCAGAAAATGCAGATGACTCAAATAACTTCTTTTGTACTCTCCTGTGGTAAAATTTATGAATAAATACTCAGGGTGTGGGGATATTTTTTATATATGTCATTCCATGACTGTGAGATTCTAGGGGTCCATGGTTTCTAAACATGAATTGTCACAGTAAAACTATTCATTCTCTCATACAGTTGACATGGAACCAAAACAGTAAGACACAAGCAACTGGGAAACTGGTTACCAAATACCTTGAGACAACTACAATATCCAAATTAGCTGTAATACAGTGTATGGCAATTTTCAAATAACTTTTTATCACTGGTTGACCATCAGCCATCTGTAAACAGACATGGTCATTGGTCAAATGACCTAGAACAGAAAATATCAGGCAGGGCTTTTGAAGGTCGGGGGGGGGGGGGGGAGGAGGTTAAAAAACGACAATAGGTGTAACATTTATATAGATACTAAACAGGCATGGATTGGCCATTGGGAATACTAGGAGTACTGGGAAAAATCAGACAGCAAAACAAACTAGACATTTTAGTGCAAAATAAGCACAGAGTACTGTCCTGCTCAAGGCCAGGCAATGCAGTAGGTGACATAGGCGGTTGCCTAGGGCGGCAGCTTGCCAGTCAATTTCACTTAGCCTTAGGCAGGGGGTGCCGGGGTGATGCCTGCCTAGGGAGCCACACTGGCATGGACAGGGACTGGTCTCACTCCTTGTCTCTGAGATTGTGGTAGACAAATAAATAACTGTGTATAGTTCAGATAAATAACTAGTAAATGTGTGTTAATTTGCAATCTATTTCTCTCAGGTCTATAACATTATTTTTTTGGTGCTTTATATCAATGTGTCCTATTTTGAGTATTGTTTTGCCCAGTCAGAACCCACCCCCCAGGATTCCCGGCCTCAACAAGCCTCCCAGTACGGCCCTAATACCAACCCTATGCTAAGCTATAATAAGATCATAGACCTTGTATTGTTATATATTTTGGGTGGTTCAGTGGATGGTGTTGTGACTTCCCTGGGTGTGTGTGTGTGTGTGTGTGTGTGGGTGTGTGTGTGTGCGTGTGCAGTTTGCGATGGTGCTAGTTTCATCTCACAGCCCAAAGCCATGCCCTAATTGTGCAGAGGTGTGGCAGGGAGAAAGAGACGCCCTGGTAGGAGATTTGCAAGAAATGCTCAGACAGGTTGCAAACAAGAGCAGAGTTGTTTTTTGGTGTACTCGCATTAGGTGAGCCATACGGTCTGCTTCCCGAGCAGGGTACACAGAACTGTGCCTGCGCCCGCTTGAGGAGGTGGGCACAGTTCAGTAGGACTTGGGCACGGTACGCATCCAGTGTGATCAATACCCATGCCCGAGCACGGAATGCAGACACGATGTCAACAATGCGACTGGTACATGCATGCACCCATGTACACTATACATGAACCAGACCTGGAAGGAACGGATCGGAGGGGCTGTATAGATCGGGTAGCAACAAATATTTCACAAACATTAGTGGGGCCATATTTTGCATTTACAGAACGTGCAACAATATATTTTTTATGTGACTTTAAACATTTACATTTTATTTATTTAGCCAATGCTTATATTCAAAGCAACGTATATTTTTGGAAAGCTGGGTCAGACAGTCCCTGGAACAGTCAAGAGTTTGAGGTCTTGCTCAGGAGCCCAATAGCCTTGGGATTTAAACCCAAGATCTTCCAATCACAGGCACAGCATGCTTATCTGCTGAGCCCCACACAACCCCTATGGAACCCTTTATTGACAAACTTCTAAGTAGGGTTCTCAAATGGTAAAGCAGGGTCTAAGGGCGGCTAAGCTGGGGCCTGTTTCATGTAGTAGGATTTCTTGCTTAGTGGGATAGCATTGGATTTAAGGTACACTAGTTTAAATGGACTTTATCTTTGTTCACTTACATTTAGCCCAGACCACCTTAAATCCCACAAGATATCCAGCTCAGCAAGAATTCGTACCTTGTCATACAAGCCCATATGCTCAGCCGATCATACAAAAGACATTTTTCCATTATTTTATGTCCATTCTGATTAGAGATAATCAAAAAATTATCAATCTCCAATATGGCTGGGAAATATAAACAGTTTATTGTCTTATCGTCATATAAAACTTAAGTGATAGGAAACCAATTTTGCATAACTCAGTGAGCCAGCAGAGGATTTAAAGAAAGTCATCTTTTAAAATCTGGTGGCGAACGGTCATGAGATAGCGGTCTGGCCTACAGATTTTCCTACAGATAAACACGGAATTTTTTTTGTCACTTGAAAGGTTGTAGTATATCTCAGATATGATGACTGACTTACTACAAATGGGCTTTATCTAGTGTCAAACCCTACAACAAAAATATATTTGTCTGATTCATTTATTAAAATTAGATTTAATGAAATTTGACGTTTTTTTTCTGTGTTCTGAATCTGTCTGAGAGCAATTCTGAGGAAATTTTAAACAAAAATGGAGATTTGAAATAAAGAAATAATGAGCTGAATTTTATCATAATATTTATCAATACCGTCTGATATATAAAATATTGTGATAGTATCAGTTAAATGGTCTCGTTAAACAAAAAATAAAACCTTGTACAAATTATGTTGTCGTCTATAATTGTTAGATTATATATCCAATAAATATAAGGGTCAATGTGTGACTTAGAAGCTTGCTGCTTCAAAGTCAGCAAAATGATTAAAGGCACATTCAGCAACGTTCTTAAAGTCCAATTGTTCTAGTGCCTTTTTGACCCTGTTTTCAGGTGTATGACGCTTTGGTTAAAAGCATCTGGCACAATAAAGCGGGCATTGCATCCTGCTGCCTGCCATAAACCGTCAATAACCCCAGTTTACCACTAGGTGGTAGCAGTAGCGTGCTCCACCGCTCCTCACTTAAAGTATACGAGTTAAAGCTGACCCAAGTAGAACTTTGTACCAGGCCCGTCTCTGAAGAGGGGAGGGGGCCAGGGCGAGACAGCTTATTCGGGAACCCAGGTACAGTCAACATAAACCAAGTAATAGCTACTCCTTGGTCATTGTAATACAGATGCAATTATAATGAAAAATAACTCAGCAATCGCTGACAGACACTCTGCCATTAGACCTTTCATGTTTAGCTGATGTGAAACCACAGGGTGGCCAGGCAGGTGACATTAGCCTGTGACCACATGTCAAAGGCAGTATTTAGATTAAGCATATTTTCAGTGTATATTTAATAGTGGCATAGTGGTACACAAGGGTACCAGAGCTGGGGAAGTTACTCACAAAAATAATCCATTACAGACAGAGGTGGAAAGTTCAGGTCTAGAATGGACAAATCCAGACCAAGGTTTTGCTTCAATCAACCAGTTGAGTACTCTGTGACTCTTTATACTCAACTATTTGGTTGAAATTAAGCAGACTTTGGTCTGGATTTATGCTTCCTGGACCAGAACTTTCCTCCTCTGTCTGTAATAGATTATTGTTGACTTCTTCAGCACTGCTTAGCATGTTGAATGTGCTTCCAGCAGCATATCCAAGTTCGATGTAACAGAGCTGCTAGCCAGTCTTCTGGGCTTATCAACCACTATCAGTGCTGGTATATTTTACTGAGAAAATGTTCCCAAACCACCAATTATGACTGGCCTTAACCAGCATTAGCGATAACCAACTCAAAGCCACAATTAGCATCATGTTTTCTATGTGGTACATACTTGTGAATTTAGGTTCCGCCCATATCAATAACGACATTAATTCATTTAATTTTGCATACTGAACTGAAAATGATATAGGCCTGCCGAATATAGACCTGAAGGAACAATACATATACAGCCCTATTAGCAAAAAATACGTATTCAGATGAGATGTGGCTGCATAAAATCAATGGAAAAAAATAAACATTATATTATCATTATTTAGGCAAGTTGCCCTATTTGTTCTATTGAGCGGGACTCCTAGTGGACGGTACAATCATTGTAGCTGCTTTGTACATAACGGCCTTACATTAACACAATTTTATTGTGTTGTAAGGTGCTGCCTATTGCGGACAAATTATCCCTTTTGTGTGAACAGAGATCACCAACATCAGGATATGGGCAAAGCAAATGATGTAACCCGTACTGGTTTACACATAAGTCCAGTAAACATGTAGCAATACTTCATAACAAATAAGGTTCGTCAGGGTCATACCAGAAACACGACGCACGTTCATTTTTTAAAAATACGACCAAGGGAACTTCCCATATAGTCAATAAGAAGTCTGTATTTCACACTTTAAATATTCGCTTTCAGGGAATGTTACGACCTGACCCGGTCTTTCAAAACAACGTCTACATGTGAATTATAAAAGGCTATCATGAAAAACCGATACATTTTTGAAATTAAACTCGTAGCTGGATTGTGTAAGTATATAAACTATGAAAAAGAAATCCATCGCGACATACGCGTGTGTTGTTCTTAGGAGGTAGACTTTCCTGAACAATGATGCTGTTTTTTTCCACAGATTGTATCAGTAATTGATTATAGTCTAAACACCGATGCTTTATTGTTGATCATATTATCATTTAATTTTGAGACGTAGCCATTGCATCATTTGTGTTTCCTTTATAGTTCGTACAGAGCAGCAACCGGACATCGCTATTGTAAACGTATAGGCTACGTAGGCTATAGGAACAATTTTGAATTAATTAAGTTCTTTATAAAAACTACAGTCGCTGGTCAGTGTACATGGATTTACTCCGAAGTGTATCTGTAGAAACAAAAAGCGCGATTTATTCAACAAAAAGATCATAGTTTTATTGGTTGTTTCGGAACTTATTCCCAAATAAACGTCCAAATTACCAAAACGCATGGAAATTGACAGCCGAGATTTAATACGGTTTCCGCTTTAAGCGTAAATGTTTATGTTTATTATGGTTTGCCTAGAGACAGAAGCATTAAAAGTTAAGCAATAGACCTTGCAGGCGCCCAGCGTGAGACTGGAAAAGGGGGAACGGGGAAGCGCTCTCGCGGGAAATGCCGCCATACACCTGTTAGGCGTTTATTTAGACAAACTTTATTACATATGAAACGTCTCAACTGAGAAGAGGTATCGAAAACGCTTATTACGGTAATTCGAGGATATTACTAGACACATATATACGGCTATATGGATAACAGCTAGTGTGTGGGTAAAATTAAGGAATAACACAGAGCTGAAGATAATCCATAAGAAAAACTACGTACCGTCAGAAAAAACACTGTATAACACTAACTTGTTATTAATGTTATTATTATTATCTGATTTATACAATACAAAATCAATAGTTTGGGTAGCTCAACTTGTTTCTTACAAATGTCTCGGCGAGCAAACAAATTTATGTAAATATAATTTAAATTGTCAGTTACCAATGGAAAAACAAATCGCATATTAGGAGATATCCACCCAGACATCCATCTTCAAAAAGTTTATCCAGCGCAGGGTCGTGGGTAATAAGGAAACAATCTTTTTTTTTTCTTATAGTAAAATCCTGCAGATAGGGTTGTTTTGTCTGGCTGGGACATTCGGTCTATTCAATGTAATATATACTAACTCTATTGTTTCCCTCAAACAGTTTTTGAAATTGGATATCAATGGACGCCTTAACCGAAGCCGCCGCAGTTAATGCAGCCACGCCTGGCATGACGGCATGGGGGAATGAGGCCTGGCTTAACCTCACCGAAGCGAACGGCACTAATCTGACGGAGAGCTGCGAGGCGCACAGTGCGGATTTCCAGTACTTGATGCTGCCGATCGTCTACAGTATCGTTTTCGTGCTCTCTATGATCGGCAATCTTACCGCTCTGGCACATTTCCTACACTCACAGTCCGCCACGCAGCCATCGCACGTTTTTTTGGTGAACCTGTGTGCCATCGACCTCCTTTTCACCCTCACGCTGCCCTTAAATGTGCTTTACCATGTGGGTCACAACCACTGGCCCTTCGGGGAGGAGGCGTGCAAAGTGAACGGGGCGCTCTTCTTCGGGAACCTGTACGGCAGCTCCCTGTTCCTGATGCTCATCTCGCTGGACCGCTACCTTGCCGTCGTGCACCCGC
The DNA here is from genome assembly GCA_026779585.1 of Mormyrus proboscirostris. Lineage (NCBI taxonomy): Eukaryota > Metazoa > Chordata > Actinopteri > Osteoglossiformes > Mormyridae > Mormyrus > Mormyrus proboscirostris. The sequence continues at coordinate 10,185,056 of JAODKF010000002.1, forward strand.
TGCGCGCACTCCGGCTACGTCACCCTAAATACCGGATCCTGATATCTTGCTCGGTAAGGCTGTGCCGTTTCACTGCACTATGTTTGGGTAGACAGGTGAACACAAAGAATTTGGGGCATTGCTACGATGTGAGTTTACTGCCGGATAATGCAAAACTGCTATGGCTACCAGAGGTGGAAAGAGTAATAAAATATGCTACTCAAGTAAAAGTACTGTTACTTCAATGAAATTTTACTTAAATACAA
>JAODKF010000002.1:10194561-10208641 GCA_026779585.1 Mormyrus proboscirostris
CCCCCCCCCCCCCCCCCCCCCCACACACAATACTTTCACTGTATAATTCCACTGAAGTAGACACACCTTAATAAATATATAAAGAAACAAATAAGAAATCCGCATTCTGTTATATTGGTCTCACCCTTTAAATGCAGAATGGTCACATAGCAACCATTTAGTGTTGGAACCGTGATATGATGTGTGCAGATAATCCAAAAATGGCGGGCATAAACACCTCTAAAAATCCCTACACCTTTATGTCTGGGATGATTGTGACATCATTTCCTTTTCGTTATTTTCCATCAACCCACAATTGAAAAAAATCAAACGGCTTGTCCTGGCACCTAATTGACATTAAACGCTCCAATATGGCCTCAAATAGCCCACAATTTTTTGTTTCTCTTTGACAGAAAGCCGTTGTTAAATATGGAAGACGTGGGTGTTTTTTTCCACCTCAGCTAGAAGTTTTCTAACGAATCTGAAATGTTCTAAACCAATGGGAAGCCATGAAAAACCAAACTGCCAGCACTAGTAATGAAACCTGCTTTTAAAGCCATCGAAGTTTCTGTGGTTCGTCCATTTTCTCAGTAAGAATTAGCTATGCTGCATTTGGAGCTTTATTGCACTTGCTGGTCCACCCTTGTAGCTACCTCTCTCTTTGGCCTCGTTCAGGAATGGTACGTTGTGAGAACTTAAACTCGGGCTCCCAGCCGGTGGGAAAAGCTTTGCTAGTGAGACAGATGTGACTATACAGTTTGCAGTTTGATTGTCCCTCATCTTGCTCTGGAAATTGCACAAACAGACCTGTCACATTTACGTGGTTGTTGTTCATACTGGCCATTAGATTTAAATCACTGTCCATAACACCAAATTCCATCCGGGTTTGAAGTCTCAGCTACACTGAAATTATCCGAAGTATATAATATGGTCTAGTTTGCCTTTTAATATGGCCAGTCCCTGCCCGGCCCCCTGCACGTCCTGGGAGTGGCTTCAAGCACACTGTGCGCGTCCGTGCGCGCCCCCTGCACACTGCACCCCTGTGCTGGATCAGCACTTACGGAAGATTGATGGATGGATAGCCTGCATTCTTTTCAGTATAATATCTTTGTCTTTCTGGGGAAGAGACAGGCTACAGCAGGCCTGTATATTTTTTCTCCTACTCACTCCTTCTCTGGCATAAGCTTAAAGGGAGGAGTCAATGTCTGATCAGAATCAGTGACGTTTAGCTGCTTATCCAGGACGTTTGTCTCTGACGCCACTTAACCGTAGCCTCGGCTCAGTGATTTACTGGAGCAGATCTGGTAAGTGGCTCCACATATTGACAACTTATCTTCACACGATTCATGACATGAGCCTCCTACAGACTTTCAGTGCTATGTAACACAAGCATTAAGCATTAATTTATAACATACATATCTGGTTTGGGTTTTCCTGACCAGCTGTCTGCAATCAACCCAACCTTAAACACGAACTGAACGTCACCCAAATGCCTGAGTGAAACTGAACAGAAACACAGCCTCTTAAAATGATTTCTAAAAGCAAAATGATGTTTACTTCTGACCTCTATGATATTAGCCATTATGCCAATTGGCATTGGACCCCTGGAGCACTGTTTCCCAATCCGGCCTTCGGGATACCCAGACAGTCCAGATTTTTTCAAAAATTACGACTGTATGACAGGGAGCTGGAAGGGAGCAAAAACATGGACTGTCTGTGGGTCCCAGAGGACTGGACTGGGAAACACTGGCCTAGAGGTTTAATTTGTCTTATTTCCTCTCTCTACTTGTCCTACTGAATGTATAGTTTGTGTAACATTGTATAACGCATTTGTACATCCATTATGCTGTTTTCACTTTTGTTTTGCCCAGTCTTTGTTAAGCACGTACAGCCAGCTGTGGTGTCTAGGCCAGTTTCATTGATTCGCTTTAATAAAGTTGTATTTCCTCCTGCCTTTGTATCTCAGGTCCCCCAGAGAGTTTCTGAAGCGTCTAGAGACACCATGGTAAATAACTCAGCTATGGAAAACTGCACCATTAAACAGGAGAACCACGTGTTTGTGGCTGTATATTCTTTGGTCTTCCTCAGCAGCCTGGTCCTAAACTTCACTGCCCTGCTGATCTTCTTCCGCTCAGCCAAGTCTCGTTCCCACACCACTGTCTACATGACCAACCTGGCTCTGGCTGACCTGTTGCTGGTCTTAACTCTGCCCATGCGGATCTATTATCACCTGGGATATAAGCTGGAAAATTTCCATCTGTGTGAAATTGTCGGTCTGGTCCTCCTGGTCAACATGTATGGCAGCATCTTCCTGCTGACATGCATGAGCTTTGACCGCTGCATGGCTGTCTGCTTCCCCATGTCGTCCCGTGTCAAGGAGGGCCGGAAGAAGGCCCCTTTAGTGTGTCTTGGAGTCTGGGTGCTAACCATCGGGGCTAGCCTGCCCGTATACCTTTCCAAAAAGATAAACAACCAGTTTAACAACAACAACAACAGGAGCTCAGTCTGTTTTGGGAGTCCTCCGATTTACGCCACGCAGCCTGGGGCCGTGGCCGCTACCCTGACCGTCGGCTTCACGATTCCCCTCACCACCATGCTGGTCTGCTCCTGGTTCATGATCCGCGCCATTGATCGCAGCACTGTGGCCCAGATGAAAATGATCAACAGTCAGAAAATCCAGCGCATGGTCACTGCCAACTTGACGATCTTCCTGGTTTGCTTCCTGCCTTACCATCTCTCCCTGGGCTTGCTCTCCAAAAACTCCAACCCCACCTTGTGCACTGCCTTCCATTATAGCTTCTTAGTGGCCTGTCTCAATGCTAGTCTGGACCCGATCGCCTACTACTTCACCACAGAGACCTTCCAAGATAAAGTGGACATGGAAAATGTCTGGAGGATGTTGCCTAAACATAATCACAGCTCCGACAAAAATCAACAGTCTGAGGTTCCTCTTAATACCTAAACCCCACTGGTAAAGCCCAAACCTGTCAGTTATGGCTGGGAGACATGCTGAATATATTTGATGCATCACGGCTTATTCTATGTAAGCTGTACTAAATGACTGATTTTTTAAATATTTAATTGTATATGAGACATATCGCAGCATCACTCTTTACCGAATTTTATTGGCTTTCAAAACATCTTTAGCAAACGCTTTTGAAATTAAAGCACTGTACAGATTAAATTACGGAACTGTGTATAATTCAAACGCTATAATTCAGTACTGTACATAAAATATAGCTTATTGTGTATTTGCTGCTGTGCCTGTCCCCCATTCCAATCTGACGACTATCCTGAGCCAATGCCTGCGACGCATAGAAATGAGACGTGTGTTTCTGAATCTGGGAGGAAACCAGGGAGCCCCTACGACAGGGTTGCCCAATCCTGATCCCGGAGATCTATTATCGAAGTCATGATGGTTCTCAGACTGAGGGCCTGATTATCTGTATCAGGTGTGTTAAATTACGGCTGCAGCTAAGCTCTGCGGGGCGGCAGCTCTCCAGGAGCAGGGTTGGGCAACCCTGCCGTATAAGGTGACAAATGATGACGGTGGGAAAACATCTTTTGAAATAGTTTTGCATTACTAATAATAACTGTACTGTGTCCATTTAACCTACAAGAGATAGAATGAATACTGATAAGTATAAGCCTTAACGATACAGACATGTCCATTTTGAGCGTTCTTTAAGCATTAAACTGTGGGGGATAATGCACACCATGTAACTCACATAGATGTGTTTTTATGATTGCTACTTGTCCCGGTTCCCGCAAAATTAATACTCTTTCCCAGGACACCAGTTGTCCTGTTTTTTTGTGAAAATGTCCATTCCATTTAGAATTTCATAGTTCTAAATAAAACCACTCTTGGTTTCCTTCTACCCATATTCTTTTCACTTCCTGGTTAAGCTTATACATGCAATCCTGTGTCCTTAAAAATGGGTAAAACACAGCGACGACTGGCCTTGTCTATACTTTTGCTTGATTGGTAGCAGAAATATGAAGTTTGCCTTATTACCTAACAACTGCACAATAGGATAAAGCGGGTTGGAAAATGAATGAATGAATGAATGAAAAGCTTTCAGTGACCATGTTTGGATTTTAAAACATTCATTGAAGCACAGCAGGGACTTCTGTAGGCAGCAAAAAGGATGAGAAATACACATAGACAAGAGGTGAGAAATGTGAGTGTTAGGTTGTCCATATTCATTAAGATAAAAGGTTGTTTAATTTATTATGATATATGTAATACTGTCTTCATTGCTAAGGGGAGTATACCTTTGAACATATTAGGGTTAGGTTATATAATAAATTATAATTACACATTCCTGGTATTATTTTATGAATCAAAGGGTTAAATCAAGCATTTATGAAGCGCTTTAAAAGAAATTTCAGAACATCAAGATATACGGTATCATGTATTGCGTTATAGCCTAAATACATCGAGATATTACTAATAGGCCATATTTTATAGGCCGGAAGGCAGGTAATTTACATCATCTACTGCTGTATAATGATATTCTAGCCCTCGAAAATAAGACAACCCCAGTTTTTTAGATGCATTTTTTGGGAAAAAACTGCTATATTCACTCCAATACGTATACGCATATCTTAAAACTGCGGTTCACGTGTGTGTATTCATCTACTGGGGGCATACCAAACGGTTTGAAAATACACCGTGTACTGTTACAACCCTAATATTTATAATAACATTGTAGTTTTTCCTTCCCCGCCAAATCAGAAGTCAGAAGCCACTCGTGTAGATACAAATTCAGTCTTTATTGCAACAATGAGGTTACAACCAAGGCCGGACACTAGCAAGTGTGTCCAATACTGTTTTACACCAATTTTTATACATGTTCTTATCATTCAACAATATCTCATCACTTAAGCGTCATCGTTCCTTCAGCCATTCACCATTGTTGTTTTCTCCCTTGATCCACACCCCTAGGTGATAAGTTTATCAGTCATTTCTTTTACTGTTTGGTCCCTCAGCCGAACATAATGGTGGCGTGACCATCTGCACTTGGTCTTTTAAAAACGCTCAGCCGTGTACTTCTGGTGAACTCGGGCGAATCCCTTCCTTTGGCAGTAAACCTTGGCAGCGTCAGCCTGTTACACATTGACTAACTAGAGGGTCGATAATATATTTGTCCTTTAACATAGTGATGAGGTATAACACTAATAAAGGTGGATATTCATAAATTCAGGACTAACATAAAGTAGCTAACAGAAACTCTTAAGACTAACATAATGTGCAAATACATGCTCAATTGATTACATTGTGTTGACTACATTATAATGATTACATTGTAATGATTACTTCATGGGTATTTGGCATGCTTTTTAATAATATCATAATGATTATATTCAACATTGTATAGTGCTAAATAATATTCCATAATAACAGTATCCTGTATGTTAGTCTGCCATCTGAATGTAGTGTATATTGTTTCTATATGAACTGTAGAGAAGGCACAATGAAAGCATTATTCTTACTGATTACATATCTTAAAAATTACCTCTAGTGCATGTAAATTCCTGACCAAGACACTGTGAAGTTTTGCAATTTTAACCAATTCTTTGACAAAAACAGGCCATTGTTTAATTTAGACATTGTCAATATGTGACACAGGCTGCAGTAACTTGTATGTGGATAATTTTGTGTTTCTTAATAAATATGTTTTGCTTAAATAAATGCATAATAAAAAGGGAGGTTAAGCAGCAGTCGTACAGGAAACAAAGTTACCGTCGTGTGCAGAAGAAGCAAGTCCAGAGGATACAGACGCCGCCGTGCTAAAGACGTGTTGAAACTTGGCAGATGTGGTTTTAGACAATCACAACGTACAGCTGATAGCAAACACCATACAGTGCAAAATCCACGAACCATGGAAAATACAGAACAGAGACCCATCCGTTTATCCATTCATCTTCTAACCACGTATTCTTGTCAGCGTTGTGGAGATTAAATAAACATGATTAATACAGATAGTAAATTTAAAAGGTTGCCATTAATTAGCAAAAACACAACTAGCTTAGTGTATGTAAACAGCAGGAAGATTTTATGATTTACAGACCTGGGGTACATATATACAATAACTGTACTCAGTACATAATAATACCAAGACGACATTTGAGCTAAAGGTATACGGAACAATTATATATAATTCTTTAATTATCTTTATAACAGCTTTATAATAGCTTTGATAAATACTATCATTTTTAATGGTCCAGAGATGTCACCTGGGTGCTGTTCATTTTCATGTAATGCACAGGTAGATACGGCAGCATAATAACAGTTTTATATTAATGTGCACCAACTTCATTCAACATTCCAAATGTGACTTTTTACTCATGAAAAAGCAGTTATTGTTATCAGACAAATTATCTTTGCTTTTCAAAACAGAGGAACCTCTCTGGTCATGCTTTCTATGGTAACCTATTTTCCATGTGACTTTCTTGAAACATAATTATATACCTCGGGTCATATGTGGCATTAAATTTTATATAAATATAAAATTATAATACCACAATACCAAATAACCATAACTTATTTCATGCCTCGTCCCTGAACACTACAAACAGTCCCTAAACAAACTTTTTATATGTTTCATATCATTTTCCCTTCTCATGGACTGGTCCTTTGGAGAGCTGGAAGTTGCTTTTGTCACATTCAGCATAAGAAAATTTAGGTAATTATAAGGGAAATTCCGTTCGACAATGATACCATTATATTGATTGTTGTTACATGCTGGTTGCCAGGTGAAATATTTCCATGTTTAGCAAAGCAGCCACCTTATAAAAAATGCTAACATTGGTGTTTGTACCTCTGTAAAATTTTAGTAATCAAAATCTATTATCGTTCTTAATCCATAAAACAAGATAACTGGGCAGACATTACGAAAACTACCACCTCATAATGCCCTATCCCTACCTTGCAATTTAGGGACAAAAATTTGGGGTAATACTGGTAAAAAAGGTCAATATGAGCAGCCTTTTAATGTTTTTATTTCATTGATATTCTAAGTAATAGCAAAACACTTTGGATAATTCTATGCTTGCAGTTTCATAGGTTTGGGGCCCTTTTCTGATCCAGCATGACTGCACCCCAGTGCTCAAAGCAAAGTCCATAAAGACATGGTTGGGTGAGTTTGGTGTGGAAGAACTTGACTGGTCCACATAGAACCGTGATCTCAACCCCATCAAGCACCTTTGGAATGAACTAGAACTGAGATTGTGAGCCAGGCCTTCACGTCCAACATTAGTGCTTGACCTTACAGATGCTCTTCTGGATGAAAGGGCAAAAATTCCAAGAGACACATTCTAAAATCTTGCAGAATGCCTTCCCAGAAAAGTGGCATCTGTTATAGCTGCAAATGGGGGACCAACTCCATATTGTTGCCTATGGATTTAGAATGTGACGTCATAAAAGTTCCTGTAGGTGTAATGGCCTGATGTCCCAATACTTTTGTAGATAAGGTGCATGTACACAAGGGTTAATATTATGTCAAATATCTACATGCATTGCAGTATTATTTTTTGTTTAAATCCAAGTCTAAACGTATGGTGAGGCCACCTTTCACAGTTTTGTGTAACGTCAAGGAGGTCCTGAGTTGTGGAGACGCAAATTTTAAGAACGTGGCAGGGGCATATATGCGCATACACTGTACACCACACCACACGTCAGCAGACGAAAAAGCAGCTGCTGCATTCAGATACATCTGCAAGTCAGAGGAAGGCGATGCACCAGTGAACCACGCAGGCGGCATTCGGCTTGGGCCTTGGCTGAGGACCACATATGCAAATGAGCTGCATCCCAGCTAACATCTGAGCAACCTAAACACCCGTATATAGAAAAAGTTGGGAGGTTTTGCTTTACCCTCCTTCTACAGGACTTGAGACACAACTCTGAGACTCACTAAGCACCTGATAAAATATAGATTATGCCCTACATAATACATTTCTGTATCAGCAAGCTCATCCACCTGGTCTATATAGGCTTCAGATATAGATAGATCTTATGTCCACATCTTTCCAGCGAAAGACTGAATTGTCATACCATCCGTGTAAAAGCAAAAGAAAAGTGCAATGCAAGGTAGATGGAACATAATGCTGTATGTACATAGTGCCTGGATGTATGTAGACAGTGAAAATCCAGAATCAGAATAAGTACAGTGACAGGTGAGTGACAATTAATTGATGAATGGTGAAGTGCCCAGTGTCGGTAGGGCAGAGTGTGTTTTAGAACGGGTCGCTGCCAATGCAAGGGGATTGAATCACTGCTACCACTGTGCCTTGCTCATCGCATTCTTTAGCATTCAAAGAGGCATATTATCTATATTTGTTTTAAGAAACCCACACAGTAATGAAGCACACAGCTTCCAGGTGCATTACAGTGTGTCTCAGCAGCCGGACCCTTGATTGAAATAACCGTTTTATTCCCGTATCGGCTCAGAAGCCAGAAGCTCAGCTCGCTGCAGAAAGTGCACGTCTTGTGGCTTTTCAGGTGTGTTTCAGAATTGCCTTTGTAGAAGGACACTCTGCTCTGTGGCTTGTATGTTCCAAAACACTTTTGAAGGCTGGCAAATAAGAAAAAAAAAAAAACTATCGTCCTGCATCGCAAAGGAAGCAAGAATGTGACACCTCTCCATCTTGCTGAACTGCCTGTGCAGCCAAGGGGTGGGTAGACGTATCCACAAAATACAACTGATGAGTCTGTCAATATCACGCAGGATGATATCTGGGAGACATCCCAGACACAAAATTATCATTGGCCAAAAAATCAAAAATTGGTCAGTTGCTAAACAATTGCTGTCAACTTCCCAAACGTGCAAAGTTATTTTTTTAATCTTATATTTCCCCGAAGTAACCACAAACGGACATGCTGAAATATACTTAAACTTTGTCTATGACAAGTATGAACTTTAAGTCATGGATTCCTTATAGAAAAATAAATTTTAAAAATCAAAAAAAATAAAAAAATATCTGTAAAATCTCGAAACTGAAATGTCTAATTTAAGGTGTTGACTGTAGAGTTGTTTGTGTAACTTTTCATGCAAATTTTGTGTCACTCAATGAGTGCAATTTTTATTAGTGACTCTCCTCCACCACCTTCCAATCTGGACTGGGACCCTAACTGGATCACTGATCCCTCCACATGACCTTCAAAGGGGTAAAGGTCAAGAAGTGTGCATGGAGGCGGTACCACAGAAGCAATGGTTCCAGCTGAAAGCTGACTGGCCCCCGAAGTGCCACTTCCCTGTCATTCATCCAATTAAAACATGCCATTGGCTAATGATAATATTGGCCACTCTGTATGAATTATGGCTCCCCACCTTAAAACGGGGCCCGGACAAGGAAGTGGGATCTTTATTGTAGAAAACAAGGTAATAGTTTCGCGCAGGGACAAGATGAACAGCACATAGCAGGGATACACAAAAAAAGTGCTACTGCAGTGATCGACTGGAGAGGAAACACGCCCTGGTGAGACAAACACAGGAAACATGCCTGGTCCTGTGCATTGTGATGCAGTGACTTTATAAAAAGTTATTTGCATCAAAATAAAGAGAGAAAACGTGGCAACATATCTACTCAATAAAAAAGGGACAGGATTAATCAGCACAGCGAACCTCAGTCTCCTACCCGAAGCTTCACAAAGAACTCAAGCAGAGTCATTTTCTCTGTTCCTCCTTGCTAGTGAGCACAAGAACAGTACGGTCGAGCTGCAGAATCCCCTTTGAACACGGCCTTCAAAACGACGTTTCATCAGATGAGGTTTCATGTAAGAGAATCGAGCTGAGTGTGTTCATTTCAAAAGGTCACGCAAATAGATTTAGATGTAGGCCAAAGTTCTACACACTTACCGTGGGAACCAAGGCCACAGTGTAGAGAAACAGTGTCGCTGGCAAGCTCACGAAATGTAGTTGATGTCATTAAATTTAAGATTACGTCACATTTCGCTGATCACAGGGGGGAATTTGCACAGTTCTGTCAGTTTTTTAGTGGTTGAATAATAAGACTCTTGTTCCATCAGCATTTTGTTTGCAACTTGAAACATTTCCATTTTTCTCACCCTAAATTACTAAAATAAAAAATGTAATGTTTCATAATAATACATTGGCTATCACACTCTTCAGTACTGGTTAAGGTGCACATTTAGTCATATATAAATATTTAAGTTATATATATATATACACACACACACAGACAATTATGTATATTTAAATATAGGTTAAATTTATATGTATACATTTATACACATTCCGTTATATATACATATACATATTTATTTAGTCCTTGTCTTATACAAAAACGTCTTATGTTACGCAGCTCGTATCTTACACAATCTACTGCAAGAAAAAAACGAATACCACTGTACAGGAAAAACCAAACCTACCGTCACTACATCACTATCTGGTTTTCATCTGATTCCCAAGTGACAGCAGTTATTTCGCTTCATATAGGGCTTATGAAGTTAAATGCTAGCATTTAAAATTAATAACGTTAGTAACTGAGCATGAATGTTTTTCATTTATTTGCAACTGCAATGTTTTGCTTTCTTTTTACTTTACATTAACCACATTAGGACAACAATGTTACAACATGGAGTAGATGCGTATTGCATATAATAATCGCTGAAGACTAAAAGGGGTTTATGAATACGCACGTGGACGGGTGATTGTACACTAGCGCCGCCTATTACGTAATTGCATGGTATTAATATTAGTTACTCAAAGTTAATGGGTTAATGTGTTAATCGAGAATTGCGTCCGTAATAGAACCTCGCATGTGAAAGGGATTCAGGTGACAAAGAATGTATTTTAAAAAACAAATACCGCGCGTACCGCGAGGGCATTTCCCTTCCTAAACTCAGCCGCTCTCGCAGCAAAGCATTTGCAATTCAATAGGGGGTTTAAAACCCAAATTACTGACCTCATCTTTAACGTGCGCTGCTGCGTGGCCTCCGCAACGTACAGGCGAAGCCAGAAAATGCGTGATCTTAGGATAATAAATGTACACATTATAAATGCCCAGGAAAGACTATAAAGCACCAGAAAGACTTTGAAATAAAACCCGACAAGTATTTTGATACAGCATTAAAGCGATAACGTTAGGAGTATAAGATACAAATATTTCTGGTAAAAAAAAAAATCAGATGATTGTGGTCTTTATTGTGGTTATTTTAAACCCTTACTTAACACGTAGTGTTGGCAAGTTTGAAAAAGAATAACGGCAAAGTTTAAACGTACCTTGGTGTGTTTCCACGTTGCACTACCCCCCCCCCTCCCTCCCGACAGTCATTTTGGGGGCAAAACACTAATTCGGATTTAAGCGCCTAAAATAGCCATTAAAGCTTTAGCACCCTGCCTATTATTCCGGCCACTGAGGGTCATTACAGCCGGACAAGGGGAAAAAAGAGATCTCTGTGCGCTCCATTGGAGTGTGTCCGTCCCAGGGATAAAGAAAGGCACAATAGAAAACTTGGAGGTGGGGTTGGTGAGGAGGAAGGGGGGTGGGAAAGGCTGAGATAATATGAGGGAGATCCCCCACTGCGTTTTAAAGTTGAAAAGACTTAGGGACTATTTACTATTGTTGTGTGAATTTTCCACTTCAACTTTCTTTATTCATCTTCGGGGGCGGAGCCTGCAAGGACGGGGGATTTACTGCGTGGTTTCTTTATGCACAGTCTTATTAAATTATTTGATTATATTACTTAATTTGTTTCAGTTTTCCCTCCAGTAAATCTGAGGCGAGATGTAAATTGCAGGTACACTTACAAGCATACATAGGCCCTATGTAAGAATTACCTTTTAAACTTTAAATTGATTTGAGCCCTTTCCAATAAGTTCCTTTATTTAGGGAAGCTGATTTCACGTTAGAATATGGCTTTGTATCGCAGTTGTATCTGGATTTCCTGCATCGTAACTTAGATTAGTTATAGAAGCAAAATTAACGTTTGAAAAAAGCCTATGATTTTCGGAAAATGAGTTCAACGGGATGTGGTAAACAAAATGCACCAGACCTTATTTAACTTAAATAATTACAGCACACTGTTTATTTTAAAATTCTCTGTGATTATATAGGCCTATTTCTAAAATATTTAGAATTGCAATAACGTCAGTACTAAGTAGATGGTAACCAATAAACAGAATTAAGTCATGTGAAACGTCTATACTTAGTTTCCTACCCATGGAAGTTAAGCTTAATGTTTTGATCCAATATGTTTCACTCAAAATGTAAGTCGCTGAACGTGCAATCCACGTCACGCAACTTAAATGTTAATATGATATTCCCGCAGATCGCGGCCGGTGCGCAGCATCCATCCCTTCACCCATTCATCCAACAACCTGACATCCCTGACAGACTGGATGTGCCGACCGCCTTTGCTGGCAAACACGTCCCCCTCGGAACTGTGGGAAAGTGTGGGGGAGTAGGCACCCACACATTGTAATGTAAATTTGGAGGAGTGGACGAGGCGTATAAAAAGTGGGCAACTTTCATTTTAGTGTAATCCTAGTTTGTGTAAAACTCTTTAAACGCAAACCCAGAGGTAGGAGTTTATTAAAGACAATTAATCACCTTTGCGTGCGCTTTTTAATAATTCACCCAAGTTGGAGAATGACGGCCTCCAGTATCAGTAATGTTTCCGAAAGAAATTTCAACGCGAAAGAAGAGCGGAAGGTAGGAAGATGCGGCAGCAATAGCCAATAGTTAAAATGGTTTCCAGAATGTTATTTGAAACTAAATTAGCGAGCAAACTCCACTGTACGCCTAAATTACGCCTAAAGTAATTTAAAAAGAACCAAACTGCTTACGATGGTATTTTTCGGTCCTGGTTTTCGCAAGTCGCCGAACACGACTGACTTTGGTGCGGCTATGAATTAGATAGGCATGAGTGAGCTGTTTGATTGATTGGTCGAATTAATTAATCCAGCAGTCCATTTTCATTGTAGTGCATGAAATGTTTCAGGAAGTTGGTATACTAAATACGAAACTTTGTCAGTTTAACGAATGTACCCGCTGAACTGAAAGTTGCGTATCTAGATGTTTTTTTTAATGACTTTTTTCCGACGTCCTACATGTGGGCCTACGTATTTTAGGCTACGTCCTGTAACGCCGATTTGAAGTTGTACCTTCGATTCACAGGTGCATAGTGTAGTAATTTAAGTCCTTTAAAGAAATCGATAATATCTTAACCCAATTGTTTCAAGCTTAGTGCTCCGCCAATTGCACATGAGAAAAATACATTTGTATGTTTTTGCATGCCATGATATTCAGGCCTAACAGTGCAAATATTTGAATTTTTTTAAAATTATGGGACGACTATAGACCATGAAATAGACAGTGAAAACATAAAATATTAATAGTATTTTTAAAATGTATTTGTTTTAGCTACGGAAACCCTTAATCGAAAAGAGGAGACGGGAGCGTATCAACTGCAGCTTGGAGCAGCTGAAAGGCATCATGGTCGATGCTTATAACCTCGATGTGAGTCAACGCTTTTGCTGGGGCTGCTGAACATGGAAGCAGCTGCTCCAGAGGAAGCGACAAGCTGGCTGGTTTGCATGCAGTGCAGAAGCAGCGTCCTGTGTTATAAAGTCTGGGGTGTCTCTGTATCTGTCTATGCATATAAAACCACATACATGATAGCAACTGAGAATGCACTTTGACATGGCTTTTTGGTCAAACTTTTTCAGATGAACTACCATAGATAGTTTGAAAAAGCTCGTATTCTCTATATGCAGTGAACATGGGAACCATATTAACACAGGGTGGAGTGTAGACTAGGTCTTACATAGTCTTTGGTGCACATCGGTATACTAAGATGAAATAAGTACATTTAAACTCACAGTTTTATCGAAAATTGCTTGCAGTTCCATTCTATGCAGGATCTCACTCAAGGATAAGACAAGGCAGGCTGTCTCGTATCAGACAGTGTAGCTTTTAAAATGAACGTTTTGAAATAGTGAAGAAATGTCATTCCCTCCCCTGTCTCTCAGCAATCCAAGCTGGAGAAGGCAGATGTTTTGGAGATCACAGTGCAGCACATGGAAGCCCTACAGAGAACTCATGGCACCGGTAACAACCCCATCACATCGCCCCC
>JAODKF010000002.1:10223963-10238396 GCA_026779585.1 Mormyrus proboscirostris
GTGCTATTCACAGGCATATCACATGAGCAATATGCTAATGTACTATTTACTGGTATATCACATGAGCAATACGCTAATGTGCTATTCACAGGTATATCACATGAGCAATATGCTAACGTGCTATTCACAGGTATATGACACGGGCAGTACTCTAAAGTGCTATTCACTGCCAGAATGAGCTACTTAAAATTAACATAATCTGCATGAAGTTTACATATTTGGAGGGGCAGTCCTTGACCTTGATTATCACGCTTTTATTTCCACTCCTGTATTTCCATCTGGCTTTATTCCACTTAGATTTTCAGTACAGCATTATATTAATCGTTATAATGCTCTTGTTAAAACTTTATTAGGTAGGGTGCTATACAAAAACAAACATTTGAAAAACATGATTAAGTGTCAGTTCTCAAGAATGAAATATAAAAATTTTAGGTTTCTTGCTTATTCAAGGTCCAATCACATAATTCACAGGATCCGACACTGAGAGATGCAATAATCATATTTTATGTCCAATCTGGACTAAATAAATGTTTCAGTCAGTGATTTTAATGCAAGTCTTGGTTTTATGTGTTTTCTTTCCTAATTTGGGCAAATGCCAAAACATTGTCAATAGGGCATAAAATGAGGCAAACAAAGAGCACAGCGATCCAAAAACTGGCCATTTTATGGTCCTGGCCAGAGGATGTTTTTCTCCAGTCTTTTAAACACTGTTTTTCCAGCCAGGGTTGAAGTTCAAAGCTCCCTGTAGCTTTGAAGGGAAGCAGGTTTGGAGGAAACACCTTTTCTTAAGGCCTCGCCGACCTGTATGTCAAGGCACTTGATGAGCTGTCAGTCGGGGGAGGGGGAAGTTTGTTACAACCCATCATGTCCATCAAATGCAAAGGTGGGAGGGTTTGGTTTCAGTTCTGCATCAAAACAAGCATGGGCCCTCCCAGCAGGGTCTAAAATAACAAAAGGGAAGAGCCCTTCAAAGTCGTCTCAAAGTGAAATACATCAGGGACTCGGCCTTTTTTCTCTCTGGACTGGATCCCGAGAAGGGAAATAAAAAAACGCGCACTGATGTGACACTTAATTTACACCGCGGTTAGAGAGTGCCCATCGGGTCAAACAATAAAGACAGAGTGTGCAGAATATCCAAGGCTAATGTCAGACTAGCGCTCTGCTAGCTTGGGAAAAAGGCACATATAAGATTGATTTTTTTTTTGTCTTCAAGTAGCAGTATTGGTACAAATAAAGCAGGTCCTATAGCGAAACTTTGCCGATTCCTCCTTGGCTTCTTTATCTAGCCATTTCTTATGGCTCAATCGTCCCATTTCCCACTGTTCAATAATTCCCTAGATTAAAGCCACACTAATGCTGGCCTCTCTAGCCTGGACTTAAATCTGCGGCTGTTTCCTGGCAAATGTGTCCCTGCCTTATCTCTATCTACTCAGAAGACAGAACAATGAAAGCCGCCTGGTCAGAGGCTGGAGTTAAACAGTGATGCGGTAAGGATGCCGCATGGCCATTAGCGCTTTTTGGAGCAGGGTGGGGGCCACATACTTCCCGTTCAGTGCAGTGACTCCCACGGTGCTCCTGGGGGTGGACATGCTGGCCACGTAGTTCCACTGCCTTGCCTGAGGGTCCCACCTCTCCACCGTGTTTAGGTAGCTCCAACCATCGTGGCCCCCAACGGCGTACATCGGGCCCTCCAGCACGGCGATCCCTGTGCAGGGCACACAGGACAGTGCTCACTCACGTTGGGGTCAGATTTTCACAAGTTAGGGCTGCAGGGATTAAGACGGGTAAAGTAAACGCAGATTTCGACGGATATCAGCTCTAAGCGGCAGTCGGACGCTGCAGCTGGTCTCCCCTCCACTCAGCACATTGTGCTTAAACGTTGGGCAAATATCACAAGCCAGCAATCCTGGGATCACTTTCCTCTGTCCCCTTAAAAAAATAATCCAGGTGTCTCGGGCGTCACAGTAGCACGGCGACTCGTTGGCATTCAGCTGGGCGACCCTTCACAGATGCAACATCTTGAGCATGAATATTTGAAGGCCGTAAACAATCGACTGCGAGAGAGCCTATCCCCAAGCCCCAAACCTGATTACACAGATCCTCCGAGTCATGCAAGAACAACCATTAAAGATTCATGCTGCTCCCGCCCGCTGGCTGCCTCCACCCCGTGAGTCTCTCCCTTCCCGGCCAAGATGTAAATCTGCATCGGGAGACGTTTCTCACTCGTTTGACACTGACTCCTGACACTGACTCTCGCGAAGCTTGAAGAGTTTAAAATGCCTGAAATTACAACCGAAAATGCCAGATTATAACAGAGAACCTGTAGATTTAAGGCTGTGTGACTTTCATTTACGCAAAATGTTCTGTTGGCGGAAGGAAAAATGATTGGTTCAGAGAGATAACCAATCAAATTGTAGAGGAGGCGAATCAATCAATGAGATATCTCGGTCTTGCCCTCAGAACATTTTTGTGTAACACTCCCAAGAGCTAGATGCCTAAAATAATGTGTGTCTAAATCTCCTTATCCATTTTGTGTAACTGCTTATCCTACTCAGGGTTGTAGGGGATCCAGAGCCTGTCCTGGAGGTTACGGGCACAAGGCAGGGAACAACCCAGGATGGGGTGCTAACCCATCACGGGACATACTCACACACCATTCACACCTATGGGCAATCTGGTACTGTAACTTCAATTAACCTCAGTCTGTTCTTGGCTTCTGGGGGAGGAGGTGGGGGTAGGAACTAGAGTACCCAGAAGAAACACCACGACGCCACAGGGAGAACATGCAAACTCCACGCGCATGGAGCCACGGCGGAGACGCGACCGTTGCTCTCAGAGGTGTGAGAGGCAGTGCTAACCACTACACCACCACACCACCCCCACATCACAACCTGAGAATGACTCAGAGCCGCGTTGCTACTGAGAAATCTTTCCTTATGTTTACCCTCATTATTATTTGGGGTTAGGGTTACAATTGCTGGGTCAAGCGTAACCCACGCTGCAGCCTAAGGTTCACCGTAAACGGTGATGGGGGGTGGAATTCACCTGCTTTATGGTTGTTTGTTGAGTTGCTGAGGTGGTGTGGTGTGGCATATGATTTCATAGTTTGTGGCTGGATGTTTCTCACTGAAAGATAATTGTGTAGTTGCACTGCAGCCCTACAACAGAAGGGGCTATGATCACAGGACCAAGAGCTGGGTGCGCTTTGGAGGGTGATATTTACTTAGGTGCAACCGCTCACTCTGTTCAAGGGCCGCAGAGGTCGCTCACTTCCCTGTTGTTATTACAATCATGCTTCTGCAAACAGGAAACGTGTGCAGCGCGGCGCCATTGTCGATGCTGGGGTCAGGCCGAGACACAGTGTGTGTTTTTCAGGCATTTTGAAACGCAGCTAAACTGCTATCGCCATCCGCTCCGCAAGTCATTGTTAAAGAGCTGTATAATGCTCAGAGCCAAGTCAAGGCTGGCTTCACAGTCACAGGGGTTCTCAGCGCTACAGATCTTGAGTAAACAGAGAATGAGTTCGTCCATTCACATTTTTAACGTTTCTCCAGCAGAAAAAAAAATGTGCAGCATCAGCTGTAATTGTCTTTATTCACTTATAAACATTCAACAATAATTAGCCGCAGCCTTTTCCAGTTACGGTCGCTGCAGCTCAGTGTGAACACTGGTGATCAGTCCACCTAATTAATTAGGCTCGGCTGAGATATTAACGGACTGCATCCCACACTGTACATCATGAGACTTAAGATGTTACTTTAGGGCAGGGGTGGGCAATCTAATCCGCAAAGGGCCGTTGTGTATGTGGGTTTTCGCTGCAGCTCCCTAATTAGAGGACTGATTGGCTGAAGTGTCCTCACACCTGGATTTGAACAGCTGACCTAAAGGTTACCCCAAAAACCTGCATATACACTGGCCCTTTGTGGATAAGATTGCCCACCCCTGCTTGATGAGTTTGTATTTAAATCCATATTAATCAGTTGTTGATGCAAAAATGTATGTTCATGTTTCCTTTAATTTAATCATTGCTGAAACAAAATACAATATGACATGCAATATATACAAGGCATTTTATTGAAATGATTCAGCCCTTTAAATGTTGTTCAGCTAACAATGGTGGCAAGATCATCGATATCCTGAAACATCAAAAATGCCTGGATCTGAAACGTTGGAATAAATAGGTAACCTCAGGTGATTTTTTTCCCCCTATTTAAATATTTCATTCAAAAGATTATTGAATTCAGTTAATGTCAGGAATCAATTCAATCAATCAAGCTTAATCAAGATTAATGAACAGCTCTGCTGGACCAGAAAAGATGGTGTGATGAGAACCAAGCTGGAAAACATAATCGCCCAATGCCTTTTACAGGCAAAATTGTTCACGGTCACTCTGTAGCTCACCATTTCCCAGTCCGGTCCTCGGGGATCTATAGACAATCCACATTTTCGCTCCCTCCCAACTTCATGGGAGGGAGCAAAAATGCAGACTGTCCGACAGGGAGCTTGGAGAGAACAGAAACGTGGACCGGCTGGGGGTCGCTGAGGACCGGGTTGGGAAACGTTGCTGTTGCTGATTACCATATTTGCTCTAGTACATTATTTATGAAAAAACTCACCCAATCCATGTCTGTGAGTGGACATGGGAGGCATGGTCGCCCACACTTTGCTTATGGGGTTGTAGCATTCCACCATGTTGGAGGTCTTCAGGCCGTCCCTCCCCCCCACCACGTAGAGCTTGTTGTCAATCACAGCCACACCGAACTGCAGTCGCCGTCCATTCATGACGCCGACCTGGATCCACGTGTTGGTCCTCAGGTCGTATTTCTCAATCGTAGTGGAACCTAGACATGGACACACGACTGGAAATCAGCTTTTTGTAATTAAGCCTAGTTTACATACGTCAAACTATTACTTTCGTCACAATTCAGGTGTGCTGACAGGGATTTGGACCCACAGCCATTTCATTGTTAGCACAACACTACAGCAGTCATTTGCACCATTCACATGTGTGAGAGAACCAACTTAAAATGAAAACTGGGCATTGATTATATTTTCCAGGGGAGAAACAGTTTAAAAGTCACTGGTAGCAGCCTTGTCCTTGGTAAATGGTTCGGAGCCACTTGTTATAATTTCAGCACGTCCCAACTGCGCCGCTAATGCCTTATGTTTCATTAATGGCGCGTGCTGCCACGTGAGTTTTATATGGTGCGCCGCGTGGAATTACTTAAGGGGAGAAGACGTCTCGGCCGCCGCGTGATTAGCGCATCCGGAGCACATTTAGAAGGGACTTGGCTTGCAGCTCTAATCGTTCAATTATATTTTTCTTCTGCATCCTTCTTTGACAAACAGCAAAGGCTGCTGCAGCAGGAATAGCTAATCGAGCGAGGACAAAGGGACGTAATCGCTCGTGCGTTCGGGGGACAGCGTCGGCTGTATGTTTCACATAGTGAGGAAAGAGCGCCTTCTGACGTGTCACGTTTGCAATGCACTGTGGTGTGATGCAGCTTTTTCTCCCAGGGGGAGGGCAAAAAACGCAGCAGGAGCTCATTTTCTACCGCTGCATTCCTCCTAGATTAAAAACAGGTTCCCCATAAAACATAAAGATGAGGCACGTTGCATTAACTATTGATTGCAATAGTATATAAAAAAAATAAAATAATACATTTTTGCAAGACATTTTATTGCCATTCCTTAGGACATGTTTAAATGGGATAAATATGTTTCTTCCTCTGACCTTCATAAATCATACACTAAAATATCAAATTCTTATAATAAGATTCAGTGATCTCATTTTCCAATTACCATTTAATTCTGGCAATATTGCAATAATGGAAGAAATACTCTGCAGAGTCAATAGCAAAATATCCAGTGTTTCTTTTAAGAAACATCTGACATGACATTGAGGCACAGAGATTTTCTTTTACGGACATGCATAAGAGATGGCAGTACGAAAAACCTTTCAGGTTAATTAATTTAAAGACCTCAGTCTGCTTAATCACCTGCTTTCGAGAGAGCAGGAAGAAGCCTCACGCAAACTCAACACCAACAGAATAAGGACGGATGAGAATTGGGGCACCATCCAGACTGTTAAATTCCTTACACTTAGTCAAGTGAGTACAAACAAATACAGAGTGAAACACTTGTTTTTTTTAAAAAAAACTGCCCTATATTCTCCCTCAATAAATGTCACTGTCATCGCAGAATGACCGCACATTCCGACGGGACTTCAAGAACATCCTACTTGCAGTTTTGGACTCCCACAAAGCCAGACAAAGAGGACGCTGGAGCACACCCCAAAAAACAGCGCGTGACTTCCTTCCAAACAAACGCTTCCTCATTTTGGCGTGACGGTCAGTACATCACGTTGGAATTTTAAATAGAATACACAGGCAGGATATTGGGCCTATTGTTCAAAGCAGTTAAATGTTTTAACAGTTAAAAGCAGTTTCAGAGCTTACCACATTCAAGATTTTTACTGCTATACTGACAATTAGGAACAATAAAGTGTAGAGCTCTCCATCTACGGGATCTAGTCCCTGTTATACATCAGTAATAATGAACACTCCATCATTTGTCTTTCAACTTCTTGCATTGCTACTTTGCTTGTTTATGCGTAGATTGGCTACACTGATTTATCACGAGGACCAGATGTAATTCACGAGTGAGCTTTGACCTTTGGTTGCGTCCATGCCCCCAACGGCGTAGAGGGCCCCCACTGTGGACTTGCGAGGCTTCGTCCGCGGGCTTTGCAGCATCGGCCGGCGCTCTGGAAGAAGGTGGTACTTCATGGCCTCCATCAGAAGCTTCTGGCACTCCAAGTCATCTGAGAACATCTTGTTGTTTTCCAGGTCAGCAAGAAGCTGAAATGGAACAAAATCACACTAGATTACACCATTGAAGTTCTGTTGATGGAATGACACAGTAAAAAGATAGACAGTATAAAATGCTGACTTGTTACATTCAGGAATAGCAACATGGCACAAAAATTCAAGGTCCTTGGAATACTTAAACTAGATCTTTTGAAATATATAGAAAATTCAGAAGTAAGTTTCATGCTCAGTCAATCAATGTAGGATAGACATATTTTTACACCTAAGAAAAATAATCTCGTCAGGGTTTTTTTCAGATGTGCTATGAACACACTGTGGAGGATATTAGACATACAGCAGTAAGGAAGAAGCAACCTCTTCCATCACTTATCAAACCTTCAAATCCTTGTTTACTTCTCAGATTTCAACACAGGACAGCCCAAACGCTTCGTGCAGCGAAAAACCACAATTCACCCACAATCGGAATTCCATAAAATCGATGTTTTTTTCTCCAGCTGTTAGATCTTTATCTGTTGATAGAAAATTCATTTTTTCTTTGTCGGCTTTGCAGAGTCTAAATGTATTCCACAGTTGGACACGAACACCTTGCGAATGCGATAAGACTCAGGTACGGCTCAGGTAGCTACTTTTGGCTGCAGTACACCATGAGAAATCTTCCCTCCCGGGCAAATTGTGATTGATATTTCCCGTTTCCTACACAGAAATCCCTCTACTCTGCTTCACCAGAATTGGGCCAGAGAGTACAATCTATATCCGCAGCATTGCAAAGCTGATATAGCTGCTTCTTCAGTTTTTTTATGTAGCTACTTACGTAGCTTTCAGATTTATTTGTTTAAATTTAAGCGTCGTAAAATGTCATAAGTTAGACGGTAGCTCCATTTCCACATCAAATTTGAAAATAAATTCCTTTGATGGAGTTTAGGCCCTCACGTTCAAAGCTATGTTAACTTTTCAAAATCAAGCATTGGGGAAGGAACTCATGAAGCATTTAAAGTACCTTAATCAAAGCTGCATACAATTTTACTAGTTGAAGCAGCTCAATTGTACCTTGCTCAAGGGTGCTACAGATGGGCCACTCCTTGGGTTGAAAGTGGTAATATTAACAACCACTGCTTGAATGCGAGACTGATACATTAAACCATTAATAAGCTCAACTAATAGAAGTGGTGCCATCTGTGTTTACAGATTACATGTTATTCATGGGAAGTCAGGGTTCTGTACCTTGTTTCATAACCACACCGGCCTGAAATAAAATGAGGGTCACATGATTTTAGATTTTCTTCGAATTTAATAATGACCCATTCGTTGTGTTCAATGCACCTGGGGCGGCAGGAGGGGCAAGCGGATGTAGGACAGGAGCAGACCCAGGTCCTGCTGTCGCTGCTGGACGTCGTTCCGCACCCACATCATCAGCGCCTGGAAAATGGTCTCCTCGTCCGGCACGTTGATGTCGTCGCTGGCCAGGAGCTTCACGATTTCCACGGTGGGCAGCAGCAGGAACTCCTGGTTCTGGATGACCTCGAGGAAATGCTCCTGCGGGGGTGTGTGTGTGTATGGGGGGGGGGAGGGGTAGGATGTAATCACTCAGTGCACAATATTTCCTGTTTTAAAAAATAAAGATAATAAAGATAATAAAAGATAATACACATTATTGGTTTAGAGAACTGCTTTATAAAGAAGCACATGGCTGAGGTACAGCCTGGATGGGATGCCCGTCCTTTGCATGGTACACACACACACACACACACACACACACACACACACAGGTTTGTAATTGTATCTTTGTGGGGACCTGAAAGAAATAGTCCCCACAACATCAAAATAACAGGTTTTCATTATATCGTAGGGAACATTTAGTCCCCACAATGTAATATAAAAATAATCCACACACACACACACACACACACACAGAGTCATATGCTACAAGCTATTTAGAAAGACTAATTTAGCATACCTATTTTACATTCTTTGAACAAGTTAACGTCATTATTTGGTCAGTGTTTTAGAATCATATTTCATCGCTGGCCTGCAGCACAAGCTCCAAGCACAGGCCCACACTGCTCTGCACTGTCGCCTTGCATCGGTAATGTCCAGGTACAGAAAAAAAAACAAGGAAAGTGAGCGAGATCCGCTTGCCCGTCCCCTTTACGCAATTTCATTCTCTCATTTATTACATGAAGTGAGGCTTAGCGATCTATACAAGCCATTTGACACTAACGCTGATACAGAGTATCTCTCAGATGAGATGTATGAGCCGTACTATTGATTGCTGCAATCCCCTGAATTACGTTGCCTCTCTGCAATCAGTCATGTGCGCAGCCCTTCAGGTCTTATCTGGGGTCACTTGCAATGGGCCGACTTTATCGATGTGAAGGGATTTCAATTTTAACATGTCCAACAACAACCCCCTGGGTTGTAAGTGCAGGCTGATTTGCAAAATTAGCCTTCATTTAAATGCTACCGGCAGTTCATATGAAATGCAGCGAGCTCAGTATGGGTTTTGAAAAAGTGCGCCCCGTCACGTTAGCCTTTCGTAATATTTATTAGCCTTTTTGTAAATTGAACACCTTCGGTCGCAATCTGGATGGGCAAAAATATGTCAAGCTTCAAAGCATGACTTACGTATTTTACAGCCTGTTTCAAACAACCTCCTTCCAGGAAACTACGTACTGACTAAAAATAGAAAAAAAAAACTGATGTGTTGTGTTATTTCCATGGAGACTGGTGCGCCTTGCTGTCTGGGCTACTGAGGTTATTAAAGACTGACAGTTTATGCACAAGAAAGAGCTGTTTGCGTAATCTGTGTTCTGTGAATTCCATAGAATGTAACAGGATGTAGTGATCAGAATAAGTGAAGATAAAAAAGCAAGCTTTTCAGAAATAGCACCACTAATCTGCACCTAGAAGATAGTAGGACAGGAAGTTCTGCGGTTTGCATGTTCATTATTGGAGGAATTGAACAGGAAGTTGGCCTATTTCTGTCCCTTGATTGGATTAACCTTTCCACAGTAGAGGGCTCTGTGTAAACAGTCAGCACAGATGTTCTTTGAGAGATAACACCCCATCTCAGTTGTTTCCACCCCTGGGTTGGGTGCTTCATTCCTTGGATATGTGCCCTGGATCTTGACAGACGTCCCTGCATCCCTCATCTGCTCTTGCGTTTGTCCTCTACACTCCTGTAACCTTCTGGCAGCATGCTGGAGACAAAGCATTCTGGTGGAAGCGTTTCGCTGCCCTTGTTTCTGCGTTCCTCGCTGTGCTCGAGACAGCGCTCTGAATACCAGCTACATTTAGATTTCGTTCACTCGACGTGGTTCCTATTTCATCATATATCTCTGTTCAGTATTGATTAAATAAAGAGCGTAATTAGCTCCATATCACAAAGTGAGGGCAACATATTGTTAGGTTATAAAAGAGTTTAATAATTTTCATTCACATTATGTAAGACCCAAGGCAAAACTCCCACCATGTAATGCAAATTTCACAAGGTCAAGTGCAAACATTTTGGTAACACTTTACTTAAAGCAGTCATATAAATTTATTATACTTAACTTCATAATGCAATAAGAAGCATTCATAAAGTATGTAAACATGGCTATAATATTTATAAAAAGGCATAACAGATTATAAATATGTTTATTATATTATGAATGCTGTATGAAGCTCTCATCTAAAATATACTATAAATGCCTTCATAGTGCATTATAATGGTTGGTATAAGAATTAAAGGTGCTTTGTACAGCATTATGAAGGTATCTATAATGCATTTAGATGAGAGCTTCATGAAGCATTCATAATGCATAATAAGCATGGCTATAATGTGTTATGCCTTTTTATAAATAGTTATAGCTGTGTTTATAATACTTCAATGCATTATGAAGGAATGTGTAATGCAGTATGATTACCGTTTTAAGTAAAGTGTTATCGACATGGGTGGTGATTTCAGAATACTCTAGGTTATGGCTCATTAAATATAACTCTAATGAAGCTAGTATTAATTAAAATAAAAAAAATGGGCCTTTCTTTGTTAGGGCTGAGAACTGGGCTTACCATAGTATAGCTATGAGCTGCATTCAGGAGGTCCGTGCATCCCTGCGCATCGGCGAAGGAGCGGATCCCAAGGCAGTTGGAAGGATGGAGCTGCTTCATGAGAAAGTTGCAGCACACCTCAATGACCTGGGAGAGCTGAAGCAGGCAGGCCGCAGCCAGGAGGCTCTCGATGGTCTCCTCTTTGAGCTCCAGGACGCCTGTGTGGTTGACGTGACATCGTGAGCCCATCATCATCAGCCTGAGGCACGGTGGCAGCCGTGTCACCTGATACCACATAAAATGGAACATCTAACAGAAGATGTGCACTGATGCCCAGATCAGAAGAGGCATCGCAGTGAGTCAAAGATATCAGCACAGCTGTATAGCTTTTCCGGAACAATATTACATTTGTATGGCCAACTCGAGCAAGAAAACACCTTAAAAAAGAGGCAACCAGATAAAAAGTAGCCTTAGTAACACCAAGGAACAACAATGGCACATCTGCCATCGACTGGAGGCAATCTTTTTATATTAGGGGCTCTACTGCAGCGTAAGATGAAACAACAACTGATGTCAGTTTCACTGAGTACAGCCGTAATATGTGTTTCATTAAACATAGATGAGTTTGTGCTTGTCTGTGTGCCAAATCGATTGTGTCATCCGAAGAAAAAAACAGAAACCCAAAATATTTCCAGATTGTATTTTCCTGTTCACTGGAAAAAACAGACTGTTTGTTCTGGATGGAAATATTCCTAGATTCAGCCCTAATGGCAAACAGGGCAAGAAAGGGAAAAGGAGGGAGGGTGGAGTGTGTGTGTGTGCAAGGGAGAGGGAGGGAGAGAAGGAGAGCGAGAGAGAGAGAGAGAGAGAGAGAGAGAGAGAGAGAGAGAGGAGAGACAAGAATGATTTCTAATGTCACTGAGCAAATATCCACCAGGGTCGATTAGATGTAAATCAATCTGAGAGCTGCACAGGTTCTGCCACTAAGGCCCATCGATCATCTCCGTCAACACACGTGCAAACCCCCCCCCCCCCATCCTCTCCAATCCACAGCACTGCGGTTCACCCAAATTACAGCTAATTATTTTCAATTTCAAAAGTCGTCCTCGCCAAACTCGACATACTTCTTCGGCAACCATATACAGTTCATATCAGAGCAATTTGATACAGATGCATCTCATTATCTCCAGATTTTACAGAGAGATGAGTCTACTTTGCCAAAATGCTGTTTATCAAACTGCTAATTTCATATATAGTTTCTGATATTCAATGTATTAAACACTTGCGCAAATAAGCACTTGTCTCTGTAGACACTTAATACAAGTAATAATTCTCTATTGCGAAACAAGCACTTTGCTGATTCAAATCCAGGTGACAGTTAGACACAGTAATTTGGCTGGCATTTGGACATCACCTGGAGGATTCCTTACAGTGCATTACACCAAGGATGTGCACAAAATGGAATGTTTTACACAAATGTAAACACCAGAATACTACAAACGCTTCTTTGAAAACATGGACATGAGACAATGGGGATTGTGCTTGGCAGAGATAGAGACCAATGATATATTAACTTGTATTAATCTATGTATACGGTCCCAAAGCTTTGCTCTCAGTTTCCAGCATGAACTGGAATAGGAGGGTGTTTTGGTGATGTCATTGGGTGTAACAGCTTTCAGAAAAGGCGAGTCCTTTATCCACAGTGTTTGATTACACTGGACATTAAAAAATAAACGCAGTATGACTTTTGGTTGAAGTCTCAAAGGAAACATTTGAACCCCGTCATGTGGTAGGAATCAAATTACGATTCTTGTTTGCCTTCTTCGAAGACATTGGCTCAGAGTAACATCAACCCGTCAAAGAATATGTTGGCATATTATACAGTTATATAAATTATAATTATATTTATACAATACTTAATTTTAAAAAATGAATGACATATATACACACATATGCTGTAAATATATTCAGATGTCAACTATAGGTTTTCAGCACTCATGTTTTTCAAAGGTTTATAGTATTCCAGTTGCCTTATACTTTAATCAACTGCAGTCTGTATTCAGACGTGCCAGGCCTATGAGACAGCCTGACAAGACAAATCTGACTCCCAGGGGTGTGCAGTTTCCAATTCCACTTGCCTGGGCTGACGCCTTGTGTCTTCCCAAAGAATATTTACAGCTGGACCAATGAAGATTTATTAGGGAACAAAGCAATCTATTTTCTCAATTTATCTTAAGATGTAGCATATATTCACCCAAACAAGCAGTCATATTGCTTTAGGATTTTTAAAGAACCAGATCATTAAATGCAGTATTTCTTTCTACATATAAACATACTGATTAATTCTTTCATAGCGGAATGCAGTTTTTGTTCAGTAGTGAGTTTACATTTACTTACTTAACAGATGGTTGTATCCATATTGATATGCAAGGATCGAGGCAGGGTCAGACTCTGGAGTACTTGGGAGGATGTTAAGGGCCTTGCTCAAGGGCCCAAAAGTTAAGCCATTCTGCCAACCACAGAATTTGAACTGATGACCTTCTGATTATGGGTATAGAGCACAAACTGACTGAGCCACACGTAAGCTCAACTACTTTTCAGGAAACTAGTGTTTCTTGAATAGGGTTAGGGTTAGGTTATAATAGCTGCAAATACCGCTGTGGTTTTTCTGCACCAGTTTCTCTGCTGAGCAGGATGGACAGGGGCTGGAGACCACGCACCTGTGTAGGCGTAGTGGACCAAAGACCGCAGAGCTTCAGGATCCACACCCTCCATCTTTATCTCCTCCTGCTTGGCCTCCCGCACGTCATTAGTGAACATGGCGGCGAAGTAGTCCGACACGGCGCTGAGGACGAGCCTGGGACCGGGTCAGAGGGCACTGGCCATTATGAAAGCCGGGCCCAGCACACCAGCATCTGTGCGTGGGCCTCTTTAGCATTTCTGCTAATGCACAGTGAGTCCTCAAACATCCAATTATGAATTATGGTTTGTACTGCACATAGTCATTTCACATAGGATTGAGCAAGTATTGAGTTATCGGTTAAAACACTTTATTTTTTATTTGCTATGCATTTTCTCAGAAATGCCTCGCTGTATATTTGTGAATGATAAATATCGACTTTGATCAAGGACCCTGCTGAACACTGTAACGTAAGGGGCCCCGTTAAACTGCAGCCACGCTGTGATTATATGGAACTGGATAATGTTTTTGGGGCAGTTCGAGTGGCTTGATCAGTGACTGTGACTGATGTCTGATTTACAGGTTCAGATATATTACGGTGGGAATTCTGTCCTCACTGGTATCTGAGCAGAGACAGCGAGCGTCCAGTTCTGGTGCTGTGCTCACCTGTGGGCGGGGATCTTGTGGTCGCCAGCGATGAGCAGCACGTCACACAGCTGCTTGTGCTGGAGGTAGTTCTCCATCTTGCGGAAGGTCTGCTCAGCGTGATTCATTGCCTGGAAATATTCATCTGAACAGTGGGAGCTCATCTTGGTGTAGCTGCTTAAAGACAACCTAGGGAGATAACAGGAAGATGGAGCTAGTTATCTGCTGCCTCTGGGCGTGTACATGGGG
>JAODKF010000002.1:10247000-10262854 GCA_026779585.1 Mormyrus proboscirostris
CCCCCCCCCCCCCCCCATTGCCTTGCATAAAACGACTGAGTTAACTTTAATTGATTTACCAGTGGTGTTTCAGTGCAACTTTTTGAAATTGCTGAATTGCTGAGAAGGTGCAACCGAGTAGATGCTCTACTAACAATCTGTCATCTGCTGAGCCAATATTTGAGAGTCAGGCAAACCAAACTTTCACTCTTGGACATTTGCTGTCAGTCACCTCATTTTCTAAACCCGGGTCCAATGGGAAAAATGGATTTCATCTGTCAATTTTATGGAGATTAATGAGATTTTGGTGCTACTGTTGCACAGTGTTCTGTCTTTTTAATATTCCTGCTGATAGAAAATGAAAAATAGAACATACTCCAAAACAGACTTCCAGGAAGAAAGTAAATGTGATATGAATACAGAGAAAATCACATAACAATCAGCTCTGCATTATATTGAATTCTACCACAGTGAATCACAGTAAATTATTTTGACAAAACTGCACAGGGACTTCCTGATGTCTTCCAGTACATGGCAGTCAATTTCCAAGACCTAACTCGATTTTGAAAGCAGCATTGATCACAGAATATGAAACTTCTTCCAATTTTAATAATCTCTTACCTAGTCACAGTAACCTACAGTTCATCACATCCAAAGCGCGTGACGTAATGCAGGCCCCGCACAGAATACCCATCTATTTCAGGCCGCTCACACATACTGTACAGGCGCAGATATACATTCATACAGCAGCTGGGAGGCGCCAAATCACATGAGCAGCTTTGGGCTGTAGGTGGAAACCGGGAATTCCTGGTTCAAACTCACGTAAACATAGGAAGGGCAACCGAACCTCGACATACACATATACCCGGCAGGGGTAAGATACCCATTTGGCTACCCACCGAACCACTGAGCCACCTTCAAGATGAAGATGAGGTTTTTGAGCAAAACTAATGAATGAAATTAAGATTACAGTTTTTATGAAATGGGATACTCAGCAGGCAGCAGGCAGAGAGGCAGTGTGCCTGCACAGCGGTATGTCTATTAAAGCAAAAAAAAACAAAAAAAAGAAAACTATGATCCATTTTTCGCTTTAATTATTTCTTCAGATTCGATTAACTTGAAGAATAACAGGAGCGCAGATGCTTAGTTCCAGCTTGTGATGTTCTGTGTATGCGCGTACAGCCCTTTCTGAAGGTCTGGAACTGGTCGGCGCTACAGACAAATTGATAAGAGGCATGGTAAATCTGCTGATGCTATCGAGAATTACGCTAACAACCAGAACTAAGAGAAACGCGACTGAAATGGAAACAAAAGAGATGGATATGATGGAACGCATCAGGACTAAACAAACAGCCGCTGCGAACATGTCAAGTGCTCCTGTCAGGAACGGATCAAAAGACAAACAAAACCGATCAATATATGGCAGAGTGCGGCAAGTTATTGATCATTTTAAAAAGTGTTCTAAAAAAGAAAAACGATCAAGGTTATTTGTCCGCTAATATCATTAACATAGAGTTGCTTCCCTTGAACGATTTTACCACACGGTGTGATTTCGGAAACCATGTTTACTCATGGTTAATTTCAGTTTATCTGATTTCCTGAGAAGGCATCTGAAGCTGTGGAGCTCGCAGGCCAAAGAAGTGAAAGCAGGAGCATTTGAAGGTGAAACAGAGGGGAGGGAGATGGATTACTGTGGTACCAGCCCCCTGGGGCGAATCGCTGGCTAACAGTCCTCTTTAGACGGAGGATCCGTCCATGTTTTCTGTCCACGGCAAAGTCCCACGTATCAATGAGCGAAGCGTTTGCTTCTTATCTCCATCCTGCTGGCTCTGGGATTTGTGCTCTGAGCCGTTATTGGCTCCACCGATCAAAGGGATGGTTTGTAACACAGATAATTATTTTCATATCCTCAGTGCTGAGAAAGTTTTCCCCCTAAAGGCATTATTTATTTTTCAATTGTAATAAATGTGTTTCTCTATACTGTTGCTGTTCAATATATTTCCCAATGAATAATGGATGAAAAGCTTTTAGTAGAGATTCTGTTCCTTTTGCTTTCCTATCTCAGTTTGTCCCACAATTTTTGTGTCTACCTCATGCTCTTATTTTTGAATGACTGAGAGATCTCTTATCCTGATTGTTGGTATATAATGATTATTTTTGAATACTAATACATTGGCAGCTCATTGATTTCACAGCATTAAATGCCTTTCAGAAAGGAACTCATTGCCTTTAAGAGAATCAAACTACCACTTGCATTTCATAATAACCACAGACCTGTTTCCCGAGGAATTTGTCACACAATGTTTACGCAAACTACAGCAGTAATACGACTGCTTTCCTAGGACTCAAACCAACAACTTATCAAGTACAAATATAAGCTATATTTTTGAAGGCCCCTTAAGAAAGGCTTTTAAACCTAAAACATGCTCCAGGGGCACCAGAAAAATGGCCGACCTTACAGTCTGTCCCCAAGTTCTGCTCTTACCCATACAGTATATAAGTGTGTGTGTCTAATACGGGAACAAGATGGCTCAAGGCTAACCTATCTGCCAGACTAATATGGTAACTGCTGTCACATATGGTCATATAGGCCTAATTATGAAGAGTCTGCTTTAAACTCCAACAAAATTCAACATTCCACATTTTACTAAAATTATTTTACTAATCACCTCAGAATGACTAACATAGATTTGCACGAATAATTAAATCATTTGACCCCACAAATACTAACGAATCACATATTAAGTCTATGATGATTTAAATAACGCACTGTGCATCAGTCAGAGCTAATCACATGTGTAGAAAAGGCTGTTAAGTGAGCGGTTTGTTTAATTATGTAGTATTTTGAGCAGGCATTATTTCAGCCATTGGAGGCATCACGCAGGACCCCACGTTGGTTTTTTTTCCTCCTCTTCGCTTTCCTTTAGGCTGGATGCAGAGTTTAACGCTGTAGTTATACAAAGTTTGTTGGGTTTATGGTGTAGTTGTGCGTGTATGCTGATAAACCACAATTGCATAATCCCCCAACGAGTATCCGGACTGCTTTATGGGTGGTGTGTTAATGCGCTACTATCCAACTATAGAATAACCTGTCAAAAGTAGGCAAACAAACCCAGTGTTCTGATCGGACACCCTGTAAAGGTTACCACCGGGGGAGAATCGGCGTTCCCTCTTTTTATTTAAACGACCCTCTTTTACAACACGTTTGAAAGTTATCATGTAAGTTTTTTCGTAGTTTATTTAAGAAAAATCGCTTTCTTATGTTTTATATTTCATATTCAAGGGCATCTACAGAAAAAGTGCAGTAGCTGTACTGCTACTGGCAGTTTCAGGTCAGTGCTCTCCTTGGCAGATCCGCACGCAATACATTAATTCTGAACAATTTTTCATGCTTGATCATTCCATCATTTCTATTATAATAACAGCTGGACGCTTTTCGCCTTATCTGGTTTGTGTTTGCTTAAACATCAGAGGAGCAGAGCCCTTTGCCTGGTGCAGGGAGAAAAGACGATGAGGACAGCACTGGGGGAACTTTCCAGAAAAACGACACATTCCTGCATGCAGCTTGTAGGTCACTCAGGGATCATGGGCAGTGAACAGGAAAATTCCGGAACGTCCCCCCTCCTGTCCCCACTGAAAACTCCCAGTGCTGTGATTTTTTTTTTAACACTCACTGACTTATCAACTCTTGTTTGTCATACTAATCTGGTAAAAAAAAATCAATACCTCGAGGTCGTTAGCGCTGATTTACTTGATAAATAATAATTGATTTTCAGTAAATAACCATCTTAATCACCCTATTTTCTTTTTGTTAGTTTGCGTTGCATTTCACGCCCACTGTGCCTTCTGAAAGCACGCACATCGCACTATCGATCTCTCTCCCGTCCTATTTTCTGATGTTCGCGGCGGCTGGAGCATTAAATCCGTTCAAGCAGTGACTGGATTCGCCTCCGTATTCATCAATACCAAAACCACCCGCAGGCGGCTGCTCCGCCTGCTCCGGCTGCTCCCCCTGCTCCGGCTGCTCCAGCTGCTCCAGATGCCAGCGTACCCAACAGTCAATGGCGCTGGATGAAGCGAAACCCGCCCCTGCTGTGGCACCGGGGCTGCCAGCCTGCGTCAGCGTGAGGGGGGCACACCAAAAAGTGCCACCTTGACGCCAACGTGTGACGTCTACCTGTCCATCCGTCGCCCGTCCTGCTTCTCCATCACGCTGTCGGAAACTCTTGGACCTGGAGGCTTCCCCAGAAAGTAAACGGCGGGGAAACTCCGTGGCTGATGGGACACCAGCACACAAATACACACAACAGACGCATTACAGATGCCAGTTCTCCATTCTGCGTGTTAATAGGTTGTGAACCCACTGAGACATGAAAAAGCAGGAACCGGCTCCACCAACACGAGGCCGGGGGCCAGAGGTGGCGGCTGCAGTCCTACCCAGCGGGCCACTGATCCACCACACGCTTCAAGTGTAATAGGAATTAACACATTTAAAATGGCAGACTGCACAAAGTCACAGTTAAAACAGAATCGCGAGGGATCCTCTTCAAAGACCCTTCTGCTGTTTGAAAACAGACAGACAGAATCGATGCACTTTCTCTCATGCGAGGCCTTTGAAAGAGGGCAAGCCTGATTCCAATAACAGGGAATTTGGCTCTTGACAATAATACGCAGCAATGTTAACACACGTGAGAGGCCTGGCTTTAACTTTCTATCACTGTACATATAATGCAATGTCATTTTGTCCGTGATAGAATACCAAGTAGCAATTATAGACGGGATCGTGACTCAGTATCCTTTACGTAGAACTTTGAGCTTTCTTCAAAGGAAATATGACGCATAATCCCCTGGACATTTCCAGCAGATGCATCAAACCCATTCTGTTGTAAAGAGTCTGCAAGAATATATAGGGCTGTGTCGTCATGGGCTTCTCTGCAGCCTATCTTCATCAAAACCACGTTTTCCTCCTGAAATACCTTTGTAATAGCCTTTTTAAATTTCACTACGCGTCCATCCATAGTAACTGCTTACTTAATCGGGCTTTTGATGGCCCAGAGTATACCCCAGACGGGATGAGGCATCCAAGACGCTTGAGTATTGCAGATATCTCGCATACACATTCAAGCACTGAGGGCACTTTATGAATGCATTGAGGAGCTGATCCAGAAATGCAGAAGGAGCATGCGACCTCCAGACACACAGAGAGCCGGGCTGCATTCAAAACCGCAACTGCGACAGTGCAAAGGAACAATGACAGCCTCAGAGCTGCCAGAGGACCAACCAATAGCAGCTGTTTTGTTATTTTGTGACAGTCATACTGTGCTGCTGCTTTGTAGACGACAGTAACCAGCATGTGATTGTGAAACCAGTTTATGCTGGAACTTTTCCACTATCTCTGTAGTCCTCCTGTTTTGTATCATTTAGGTGGCAGTAGGAGCGTAGCTGGGATCTTAAGATGTCAGCCCTAATCTGCCCCAATCTCTGCGAATTTATGACGCTCATAAGATATCCTGCCTACCCTGCTGCCTACGACGCCTCCACCACCTGTGGCGTCTTTCCGACCTGCTCGCCCTTGTCCCTGTGACGTCTCTCCTTATTCCGCTGCTGCTGTTTCACCGCTCATCCAGCCATCAGAAGCAGCACCAGCTCCTGCCTGCCATCACCTGCCTGCCCCCAGCACTGACACTCAAATCTTACGTTTCGGACAGTGTAAATTACGATTTTGGCATCTTGCTCATTTGCCTTCCTCTGCCGGCCCCTGGAGGATGGGCTCCCCCTTTGAATCTGGTTCCTCCTAAGGAGTTTTTTTCTAAGGATTTTTTCTTTGCCGCTGTCGCCTCTGGCTTGCTCACCGGAGGCTCTGGGCAGGGATAATGTGAAGCGCCTTGAGACAATGTGACGATGTGAAAATGTGCTATACAAATACGATTAAATTGAGCTGAATCGAATCATAGATCTACCAAGGTTTTGAGAAATGTAGCCCTGGACTGGGACTGTTGTGATGTACGGAATTCTCAGACGGAGAGCGTAGTTGTTAAAACATCTGAGCAAAACATATCAGTTGGGGTTCATTCGGATTCATTTAGGGCTTGGGGCCCGAATGCCCTAAACCTGTGACACGTCTGGTTCGCACAACATGGTTTGGGGTGTAACTTAAGGGTATCTTTGGGGTACACTACAAGTCGACTTCCAGGTGCTTATAAGGCATGTGTGTGGTCACTGGCCGCACATAGTAAACGTTCTTCCATTTCTGGAATCAGGAGGGTGCCAGGTGCCCCAAGTAAGAGGTACAGGGCGCTTCTCATTCATCTGTCGCTTCCGAGGCTTCCCCATCTTTGCATGTCTGCATTGCACTGTCGACTGTTGAATGAAGAACTTAACCTGAGCAGAGCAACTGTGCATCCTTATATGCTGACAAATGCAACCTAAAACTTAACGCTTTTAAATGAATAAACGTGTCATGCACTCACAAATGACTAGCATACTTAGATGTTAAATGATATTTTGCCAGTCTGAAAAAATACAGGGTTCGGCACGTGTTATCTATGGCGGGATTATAAGTCGCCATACCTGCTCCTGCAAACGTACTGTGGAACTGGGCAGGAGTCAGGGAGCCACTAAAGCGGGCCGGCTCAATCCTTCCCAGTGTGGCCAATAAACAGTAACCCAGAGTCTGAGTAATGGGCGCCGGATAAGATGGGCTGCTGGAAATGTATAAAAAAAACTACAAGGTGTAGCACTTGGCAGGCAATTTACTTAGATAGCAGTTCTTCATTTCCACGGGAGATGAAAGGGACCTGGTCCATCATTCAAGGGCAGCGATACTGACCCCCCCTCGCCCCCCCCACACCACCCGCTGTCTACTGTAACAAGGAGCACAGCACCCAAGGCATTAACTGGCAAAAACAAATCCTAATAAATCATTTTCACCGTAATCGGGCAGCGTTTCAAGACACCTTGACGGAAGATCCGATCGATATCTACCTTTAGTATCTAACACTTTCAGCACAATTTTGGGAGGAAGGAAGACATGATCTTTTAGCTGTGACTTGACAAAAGGAGTTATAGTCGTCGTCTTCATTTGGTCCCTAGTGATGCAAGAAAAAGAGTGAGATTTGCCTGTGTGTGTGCAAACTGGAGGTGTGAGCACACAGGTGTGATATGGTAGTGTCAAGGAAATCTGGCACGATGAGCTTTATAAAGCTCCCTAGATCACCCGACAGTGCAGAACAGTTTACAAGTGTGTATGGAGTCATTACTGAATGTCTATACTTGGAGGATTGGCCGATTAAATATCCCCTCATAGTTTTTGCAATAATGACATTTTGTAATAGCTATTCATGTTATAAAAATATCAGAGATGTGCGTATATCTGAATACAAGCCAAGAAATATTCAGACATTCAATTCACATGAGTGATATTTGCGCAGTGTTTTGGTTTAAAACACTTGTTATAATCATTCACTGAGTTGGTAATAAAAAAATTCATTACCTAATGCATGATGTAATAACTATTTGTCATTTTTTTTCTGTCTAAGTGTTTCGAACAATAAAGAATATTATGATAATAGACCAGAATTTCTAGTCCAGGGTCAATATTGTTAGTTCATACTAAAAATTGATTTTCGTTTCCGATGATACTGACAGAGCTCTCTATGACATTTATATTGGTGCTTGCAATTAAATTTGAAATAGTTTAGTTCCTATATTTATTAATCCGCTGTCATCTATGTTTATATTCATTTTGTTAGCTTACATTTAAACCTGGCAATTTCTTCGTTACATTCTGGTTGCACATGTTGTTATACTTTCACTGTGGTACTAGAACATATGTATTTATATAGCTTTGTAAAAACTCAAGGTCAGTGTAAAATCAGCCAAGATATTGGGCACAAAGTCAAAACATTTAATGGCTTCCAAAAATGACACAGTTCAGAATTGCCAGAAGCTGTAGTTCATGGATGAAAGTTAATTTTGAGGCATTCTTTGAAGATCAGCATAGGATTTGTCCATAACTATTGACTAAATGGGCAATTTATCACATAAATTACGCATCTCTAGTGCCGAGATCCAAAAAATTCCATAAATGGGTCAGGGTGTCGATTTAGTGTGCAAGAGAAATCTGCACCATGGGCATTGAAGTCATTCAGGAAAAGAAACTAGACACGAATCCAGGTGACAGGTTCTGACAAATTATGTCAAGCAGAAATTAACATAAAACATTCAATTGTGCTATTCCTCACACAGTGACAGAATGTGTCGATAAGTCTTTGGAGAATGACTTGGTTGCAAGTGCCTAGACGTGTCTGATTGACATATTTCCTGTTTATGCTGCACAGTGTTATGGAAACTGCTTGCAACATCAGTGGGTCAGAAAACCGTGCAAAGAGTTTCATTTTCCTGCAAGATAACCAAGCAGATTGGCATTCAGTGCCCTATCCATCAGCTACAATGAAAGCCTTTTATGATGAGTCAATGGACACTCTTAATCCATTAGTCATGACAAACACTTCATATTTAGAATGGACTTCCTCACTAGCATCACCTTAAACCCTCTCCACCTTCAAGCACACAGAAAATCGTTCATAAATTATTAGTATTGCTCCCTGCAGAAGCCATCAGTAGCGCCGTATTCTTCAATCAGTCTCAACGTTAAAGATGTCATAAGTTGTTTATTCTCTTCACAAATCTGTATATTTGGATACCTCCCCCCCTTCCCATTTACCTTCACTCTGAAGATACCCTTGCCTGTGTGTGCAAGACAGTCCATTTATACACCTATACATACATTTTTGAACATTTATCCTGGTCTGGGTTATGAGACTGGAGAGAGTCTAGTATTCTTGAACATACACTATATTGGTCAGTGATGGGGCTACTATCCCCGCATCCATCCATTCATCCATTCATCCATCCATTCATCCAGCCATCCATTCATCCATCCATCCATCCATCCAGCCATCCATCCATCCATTTTCTGAAGCCACTTGTCCTATTCAAGGTTGCAGGGGGTTGGGAGCCTACTCCGGAGGCTAAGGTAGGGATTACTAAAATCACACACAGGAATTCTGATAGGGGTGGGGGAGGGACCAACCTTACCAGTGTTTCCTCCCACAATTCAACAGCATGTGGTTTAGGCTGTGGGTTGAAACGTTGAGCATATACCCGCAACTTGCAGACAGGGTCAAGGGGTTCAGTCACTGCTCCGCAAAGCATTAGAACAGCGAAGACACGTGATCTAAGTGCCTTTGAACACGGTGAGATTGTTGGTACCGGATGGGTTGGTTTCAGCAACTCGGAAACATCCATTTTCAAGCATTATGGTATCCATAGTTTACTGAGAATAACGTGATGAGCAAGGAAAAAAAAACAAATGAAACAATGTCAGGGACAGCTCTGTAGCTAAAAGCACCTGGTTAATGAGAGGTCAGAGGAGGATGAACAGCCTCGTTAAAGCTAACAGGAAGGGCACGGGTGCAAAAATAACAGGTCTGGACAAGAGCAGAAAAGCCTCTCTGAACACATGTATCCTTGAAACGGCTCTGGAGGAAGGAGGAAGTTGGTCCTACAGGGTACTATTCAGATGTACTTATATACGAGATTTTTATATTCTGTCTTATGGGTCCATAGGAAGGCAAATAAACCGAATAATGTCTCTTGAAGACTATAATATGTTTCAGTATTAAGCACAATTAATAAAATTGTAATTTCACAATCCTCAAATCCGCAAACAGTATCTTATGCAAGCGTCTCATTACGTTGCATATGTCCCCAAAAAAGCTGTACTTTCATGCTGTTAAAATCTGGCAAACAGCTGACCTCAAGAAATGCTTCTCTATTTGCGTTCCCTGGATGGGGGGGCTTGCTGATATCAAGGATTTAGCAGCTTGTGTAAAGTAATAATAAGAGCCCTGGAAACATTTATCCATAAGGTGGCAGTAAACATGCCTTCCTGGCCTGTGTTCAACGGCCATCATCAAATGAAGAAGCTAAGATGGGTTTGGGTTAGTGGCAGGAAACGCGCCCACTGGCCTTTGATTGGATGAGACAATAATCATTTGAAATCTCCCACCCAATAAGAGAAAAGCATTACCAAGGAACTGAATGGCCAGAGCTGGGCTATGAATTTATGGACCAGAATAATGGTTGCGTGTCACATTACGTTATGCAGCTAAGTGTGGAATGGCAGGTTTAACATGCTCCCAACACGGATATTCTTAGACTAAATATTCTTACACATCTACAAAGTAATAATGCAGGGTAGTGATATGTTTTAGGGAAAACTTGGAGAAAATACAGCCTGGGCACTTCTGAGTTCTCATTTTCCCCGTGGGCATCTCACAACAAAAACTCATAAACCTAGCATTTATAATTCAAGACATTTAAATTCTCGGGCCATTGTTTCATATCTCACCAAGGCTTCTAGACTGTTTGCAGAACTGCAGCTCTTTTCACCCAATTTTAAACTGTCCTGGGTTCCCTGTGTTCTCAGAGGTCTTTTGTCAAAGGAGGTTAATGAATAACATAAATACTTAATGCTGTAACGACAATAAGCATTAGAGATGTCTTATTAATATCAGCGCATTGAGCAAAATAACACATGATCTTAGATACTTTCACATCCAGCTACTTTGTTATTTAATATAATTCAAGTTGATTTTCATCCAATGAGAACAAAACATAACAGTACATATTGTCAGTGGCATAACCCAGATAGATGTGGCCTCATTTCAACAATTTCAGAGGAGACTAGGAGGTTCTAAGGGCTGTATCTTCTTTCTGAAGCGTTAGAGGGCATGCAGACCAAGATCAAAGGCGTTCCTGACCTTTCATCCTTGACCTTTCGCTGTCTGGTCTCTGAGACCTTTAGATGTGAGCTGCAGGTGTCTCCACAGCCTTGGAATATGCGAGTCACTCTAGTCAAATGGGATTTTTATTGTTGCCTTTTGTTTACATTAATTTACTCTATTTGAGGGGATCAATGCAGAATAAGATTGATACACTGTAAAAATAACTAACCAACACATTTACATGGTGATTATTGCTTAATGCAATTGTCAACATCTGTCGGTCATATTTCATCTTAGTTAAAAAACTCACACGACAGGGGAACAGTTTATGCTAAGAGGGACGTATTGAGAGAAACACCATATGCAATACATTGGACCTTATTAAACACATCCACTGTGGTTTGTTAATAAATGGATCATATATTGTTACATACAGTGTATGTGAAGGTGTGCATTTGTGTGTTGCCCTTAAAAGGTCTAGCTTCCCGTCCCCCATGTGCTCTATCCGGCCTCAGACAGGCTCCTGGATAAGCGGGTAGAGGATGGATGGACAGATGGACGGAGAAATTATTAACAAATAAGACACAAATATAAAGGTTTTCTGTATTCAGTCACATGGCAGGTAGTATTTTTTTGGAAACTGTTTTGTTTCATGCACTGGTGACTTACATTCACTGATCCCTTTCATAGAGAAGGCAGCTTGACCTAAATACGTTCCACACGTTGCCCCCTGTGGTTCCCATTTTGCTACATCACGTGTATTTAGATTGATCCCCCCCCCCCCCAACCATCACCCCCATTTTGCTGTCTTTTAACGATTTTTTTCCAAAAACTGCTGGGGCAAGATTAT
This sequence comes from Mormyrus proboscirostris, assembly GCA_026779585.1. Lineage (NCBI taxonomy): Eukaryota > Metazoa > Chordata > Actinopteri > Osteoglossiformes > Mormyridae > Mormyrus > Mormyrus proboscirostris. The sequence goes on from JAODKF010000002.1 coordinate 10,258,620, forward strand.
TTTTAAACCGAGGCTGTGGTGACAATATGCTTTGTCTCTACAGGGCATCACTATAACCCCAATGAGAAACCCAAACCTCTGTCTGAAGCCCTAAGGGGAAAAATGGCCTTGTAGGAATATTAATTAAACTAGCTTTGATACAAAGAAACTAGCATCCCGGTTGAGGCAAATCCTATGTGATTAAGTGCAGAGATATTTTATGTCTGCTTATGAATTGGCACAGGTGTTCACTTAGAAGGCCCAAAAATGGATATACAAAAAAAAATCATCTTTTGTTACCAACCTAATTTGTGACAATTTATTTTATTTGAATACAGTTATCCAGGTGTTTGGGTTTGGACCCTATTCCTGCTGCCTGACCCGAAGAGATCCAGCTTAGTCTGTGTTCCCAACCCTCCCGCCTCTCCCTATCCTTTACCAGACAATCATTTAAAAAATATTTTTAAATCTTCCGGAATTATCCACCACAGACAAAACATCAACAGCATCCCCAGCAGTTTACCTCACCGCCTGCTAATAATTAATTTATTCATTGCCTCCAATCTCCTGCCAGATCTGACAGGACATGCACAGTTCAGGCCAACATCCTTCTACGGTGACAATACATATTTAAAGGCACTTATGTAAATTAAATCAGAGAGCACGAACTGGATCTCTGCCTCGGAGTCAAACGAGGTCTCCCCTCTGCACAGATATACATTAATAAGGCCGTTTTCAACATGGCTGGTTGCACATTTCCGGCAGATCATTTCATTAACTATTGAAGTCTCTATGCTTCTCTGCTGAATTCTTTTTTCTTATCTTCAAGAGCGTTTAAATTCAGAGAGAAAAACAGCAAAGGGAAACCTACGCTGACAATACTAATGCTTGTGATATTATATGATGATGATTTAAAAAGATAACCTCAGCATTTTAGCTGTCTGTGGAAAGATACGACATGCATATATAACGACGGCGGTAAAATCTTTGTTTTGGGAAAAAAAACACTGCTGTCACACATTCACTGTCAGCTTGTTTTCTCAAACCCTGTAGATGTGTTTTTTTTCCTTGTCAAAACCGTAAGCTCCGGACTGGACCCCGATCCACTCTGCGTGACAAACGCTTCACATCGTCTTAACACAGTGATGTCAGCACCTCTTCAGAGAGAATGCATTTAGACACCCCAGCAGAAGGAAAAGGGGGGGGTTCAATTAAAATGTGACTAAATGCCAGCCACATTCTTATATCTTTCAGAATGAAATCAATCTCTTGGATTCGCTAATCCGGCTTGAAACACAGACCTGTCGTGAAAGATTCTTCAACACACTTCTGCAGAATTTTTCCAGCCGAAAACGATGCCATTTTCCTCTTATGGGTGTTGGTTTGTTAAATATTTAATACAGATATTTGGTTAATATTTGAACTCAGTGCATTAGGCAAACAGCCTGGTTATGTGAACAGGAACAGGAGAAACGGGGGTTATATGGGTATAAGTGCTGCATCTACAGTGATGCAGAGAGGCAAGAAAACTGCACTCCCCCCCCCTCCAAATAATCTCACTACCTCCCTGTGTGAACTTCACAAGGCATTAACAGTCAGTAATGGCAGCTGCAGTAGTTAGGCCAGACGGCTTTGAAGAGCTTTAGAAGTGGCTGCTCTCGCCGTTTGGCAAGCTAGAAATCCGCATGCTAAATCAGGCAGTCGATGCCCACCGAACGGAACGCGGCCGATGGCGCGACCCCCCGCAACATATGGGCTGGCGGACGCGCGGGGGTTAAAGACTACCTCCAAAGTGAAAACGAAGGACTGAATCCTGATGGATGACCTTCATTTCATACTGCTCTCAGTGGTGGACGTCGGGTGTTTTAAGTGTGCTTTGATTTACGGGCCATGTGGCTTTAGTTGTACAGCGGTTTTAATTCGGAGTGGGAGGTATTGATCCAAAAAAAAAAAAAAACAGTGCATTTGCTTTAATATTACCTCTTAAAGCTGAAGGACACACCTCCCGCGATCGACCGCGTGGGGCCCGCATCGGAGCCGTACCAACGTCGAAAGACGACGCAGTTCAGGGCAGTGATACATTACACACAACCAGAGTGTTTCAGGTCCCGGCAGATACGTGCTGCTGGTTAGCATCCATCTTTTTGAGCACCCAGGACAGACAAACAAAGAAACAAAGAACGACTGCGAGGGCTTCGCTGCACAGCGCAACAGATTTGCGGCTGGTGATGGAGGTGATGGAGGTGCCACATTTAGCGTCTATCTGATGGAGCGGAATCTCTTATGTGGTTCATTTTCACATGTCAGTTGGGATCTCTAATTAGTCGCATTAAGTAATCTTAAATTCTAGTGGCTTAAAAAAGAAAATTAGCTTTGATTAAAAGGAGGCACATGTCATGGATATTCCTCGTAGGTTACAGTCCCCCTTTGCGGTCCAAAGATGTTGTCCACATGCACTCCCAAGACCGTTATTTTACACTTTATCCCGTAGATACTCCTGCTAGTTTCATGTGCTACAAATGTAATCATGAGCTGCTTGTCACGGAGTGGTAGGCGCAGACGCAAACAACGCAAACCACGCAAGAGCTGAGATTTTCTCTATGGCTCCCCTTCCCAGAAGAAGATTCTGGCTAATTTACGGGTAGCAGGTGTGAAACAGAAATGGCTATTAATGTCGCGCAGACGGACGACTTTTTTTGACGTCGGGCCGGATTCAGGGGACTTACGAAACGCAGATGCTAAATTAGTTGTACATGGCTACTGTACTCGTGTAGTATTGATTCAGTAAGCCGACCGGACAAGCCTCGTGAATCAAACCCTCCCCCAGAAGACACAGTATGGGCATAAAAATGCCGATTTATTAGTTTCCTGCGCATCTGTTGGTTAGTAAACTGGTATGTTGACACTGTTCATGCTGCAATATGCCGACTTTCGGGATTTCGTTGAAACATTCTTAGCTGTCCCATTTTGCAGGATTTAGTTGTATTTAGTAAGAAAGGAGCAAAACAGCAATATACTTAACTTCAGTATCATCCACAGCATCCTACACGAAAGCAGATCGCCCTGCTTTACAACTATACTGACCATTGTCCATTTATGTATCCTGCAGCTAAATCGATTACGCATTGATTCTAACACTGCATTGCCTATTAGTAATGCCTTTAGGATTCATATAATTCACAGGGTTTACAACAGAGTCTGTTGCCCTGATAGTACCGTAATTGACCTCTTGAGAAGCGTTGTCTGTATTTTGTTTGACTTGGCCTATCATGTCGCACAAGACTTCAAACTGAAATCCGAAAGCAGTAACAACAAGGACTGTCTTGTTGCCCGCTTCCAGGTCTGTGCGCAAAGTCCCTGACTGAACCAGCCCCACTTCCAACACTGAATGGATGCACCCATTACAATGTCATCAGACAAGGCTCGGGGGTTTGACAGGCGTCGTTACTCAGCGGCACTGGGGCCCGTGACACGCGGGTGGCAAAGACGAACAGGAAGGATGACTGACGGCGAAAGGCGCGGTGACGTCATCAGTCCCCTGTCAAGGCTGCCGGCGAACAGTTTGGGAGTTTGCGGAGGTGCACGGGGGGGGGGTTGGGGCGCATTACCAGACGCGTGCATCGGTGCGGATATGTACACTCTGATAGCAAAATTTCTTGCTGACAGGCTGCTACTCAGATTCTCCCAGGAGCCGCTGCATGCGGACACAATTATCCACATCTCGATTAGGTTCCTCCAGAGGAACAGGGGGCTGTGTTGCATCCATCAGAACAAGTCCCGGTGAAAAAACATGCGGCCGTCCTTTTTTGCCTTGAGTGGAATTTTGTTACACGTGCGAAGCGTGACTGATTAATCTGAATATTCCTCATCTCATTACTCTGAAAAACATCTGCAGACAAAAAAAGGGATCTCGCCTCAACATTTAAGCGTGGATTTTAAGTGAATTTCCTTGTCTGTGAGTGGCAGGTCTCGTAAACACCGTGAGAGGGAAACCGGCATGAAACACAGGTTCACTTATGGAAATGTAAACAAAAATACCGACATGCGTGACATAAGCCCGGCGGCACAAAGTGGACGGCACACGCCGCTTCTCTCTCCACACTCGCTTCTGTGAAATACAGCAGCACATTCTAATCTACAGACCGACAGCTATTCCACCCCCCCCTCCCCCCCCCACAGATGTGCAAAAGTATTTACCACCTAAACAAAACCCAGTGGGTCTTGGAAATGGCTTTGAGTGGAGCAGATCTGCTAAT